>ML682056.1:14353042-14436401 GCA_007922195.1 Podocnemis expansa | reverse complement strand
GGGGGGGGGGGAGTGCAGCGAGCAACAGGAGTTGCTCAGCTGCTCTCTCCCCTTAGAGGGAACATTGGTTCTGATATATACTAACTCTACAATGGTAGAATTCCTGTGAGAGAGGTCACATAGGACCCTGCGCTCTGTATACCTGACCACGCAGGTATGGCTCTTCTAACAGTATCACTTGCCAAGCTATTAAGAACAGAGGACCTGACCACAGAAGAAGAGAGTCTGATGTGCCCCTGACATGACTTCTTAGGAATAAAGCCCCATAAATATAGAAGCAGCTGTAAAAACTTACGTATGTAGCCTTTAAAATGGCTGCCATGGATCTCCCACCCAAAAAGTAGAATATTAGAAGCTGTCCCCTACTGCTGAGACTAGCAAAAGTACATGCTTTTTTCTTGGGGGGGGGGGGCGGGGCACGTTAATTAATCCCCACAACACAAAGTGATGTGATGCTTCATTAATCAATGTTCGTAATATGTTTTGAGATCTTCACATAGAAGACACCGTCAGTGCGCTGTATTAATAACATCCCTGCTACTGACTGTTATAAGCCTCTGGCATTTTTAATAAATACTACTAGTGTTTCTTTTGTGATAATTCATAGAATCAAAGCTATCAAATACAAGGGTTTATTATTAATCCAGGAGGTTATGATTTTTAATACTCCATATGATGCATGGACAAAAACTAACATTGTTTGCTAATAATATTTAGAATTTTTTTTAGCAATGCCTAGTCAAGGACCTATTATGCATTGAGACTTCCAACAGCCCTAGTGAGGAATGCAAGTATTAGTTCCAGTCTACACATAAGTTAAATGAGGCAGAAAGACAGTGACAAACGTAAGATTATGACATGACTCAGTGATTCCAGCCTGGAAGAGAACTCAGCTCTTCTGGGCCTGTGCCTGAGCCACAAGACCATCCATCCCTTCCCTCACTGAGGGAGGGATCCATCATTGCTCCATCTGTCTTGAAACATGAACTACAAGCCCTCTAATAAATCAATTAACAGTCTCCATAGCACTTTTGTACCTCTAGATCCTCTACAGAGATGCCACGTTGCAATATCAAGGCTGGTTTTGTCGTTCCCAACTGACATTCTTACCCCTCTTACATTAAGAGTACACTTGGGAACACTAAATTTTCCTCTCATTATAACAGGTGATTTGACCTTCACTCCCTCTGTATGCTGTTCCCTAGTGTTTAAATACAGTATTTACAACTGTTTGATTTGCCGCTAGTGTGACCTGATCCCGTGTCTTACACTCTCCTGCATTTATTTCCTCCCATTCAGTAAGTTCCCCCATCTTCAAGCATCTGACAAAGTGGGATTTTCTCCCATGAAAGCTCATGCAGTAAGTAAATCTGTTAGTCTTTAAGTACCATAGGACTCCTTATTTGTTCTACTAATTTTCTGCTTTCTCTACCAGGTGTACATAGCGCTGTTATACAGCTTGAAACAAAGAATGCAGGACACATTTGCAAGATGGGGTACTCTATCCCAGGAAGCAGAAACTCTGAGGTGGCCTTGCGGGTCATGGTGGCTAATCGCTGAATGATGTATATATTTCACAGTCTCATTTAATTTCAAAAACTCAAGTTTAATAATAGGATCAAAACACAAACTTTTGGTCAGAGGACATGACAAAGAAAAACAGTTGCATGGCTAGGGCTCTCACAACTGGGTGTAACGTCACTTTTCATCAGGAAACCAGTCATGGAGTGCATAGGGTAGAGCAAGGGACTGAGCGGGAACACACAAGGAATATGGTGAGAATTTTAGGAAGACATGGGTCAGAGTTCTGCAATGGCTGGAGGGGCAGTCTGGAATGGGTGTGCTCAGATTGAAGGTTAATAAGGGACTTCAACATCTCTTCCTGGCCAGCCAGGAGCTTCATCATCTGCTCCTGCTCGTGTCCTTTCCTAGCAATCCAGCCTGAATCTCTCACTGACTGTTTTCTTCCATGCCCTTGTTTCGTTATCTGCTGCATCTGCTGACTACTGCACCTCACGAAACATATCCTCCTTATCCATTCTGCATCTTTGTATTATCTGTCAGACGTGTGCCAACAACGTGGAAGAGTGGATCTTCAAGGGCACACCTGAAGGAGGCAAAGCAAAACAATGAGCAGAGACAGCATTATGAGTGCACTCGCAGCCACGAATTAGAAAACTTGCATCTATTTCTCACTGTCCCTTGGCCAGCACCCAGGTCAGCATGTGTCCCAGACAGGCTGAGTTTGTGGGGGAAGGGTGGGCAGCGGAGAATGGGGTTACTATAAGCAGCTAGGAAACCGATTCTAAATACTGGGATCCTTTTCCACAGGTAGGGCAATTGAACCCAGTATGTCACTCCAAAGGGTAACTTCCCATGTGCATCCGGCTTCAAACCGGCTTTATATGCCACTCGCCTGTGTGATTCTCTGGTTTCTGAAGAAATAATTTCCAGGTGGTACAGCAAAATTTCCTACAGCACGGGGAGGAATAAGGCAGCTCTGCCAAAGAACCTTCAGCAGAGGATTACATAATACCTACAAAAAAGTTCCCTGGAAATCTCTATAGAAGATTCCCAGGATATTGCCCATGTACCTTAAACATTTCTGCTGGGGCCACACCACATAGATGGGCATGCTCTACTCTTAATTTCTGTCCCTTAGCCCCCCCCCGTACCACATAATGTGCAGAAAAGCAAAGCAAAATAAGCACTTACCAGAGCTCCCTTAACCAGCATCCTTCATGCCAGAGCTGGAGTGCCGGGACTGGCTAAACCCCTCCAGAATGGAAAAGTCCTGACTTGCTGCATCACTACAAGATCCTGCTGTGTGCTCCATTTCAGTCTCCACCTCCACTTCCTCGTCCACCTCCTCGTCTGGGTTGAAAACACTGGTCACTGCCTCCAATCCCACCTGATGTATTCCTAGGACTTTTGACAGTGGAGGTGAGATCCCCGCCAAGGATGGTGTGCAGCTCCTTACAGAGCCACCACGTTGTTGGCCTCCCTTTACTTCTGGTACACGTGCCTCAGCTCTTTGATTTTAGCATGGCTCAGTGTCCCTCTCAGACCACTTCTCTTGCATGCCACTTGCAATCAGTCTGCAGATATTAAAATTCCTATGGCTCATGTGAAGCTGGGACTGCACAGCCTCCTCTCCCCACCAATCTTCCCTCCAAGCTGCATGGCCACGCAGCCACACATCTCCCGCCACTACCCAGCGCAGGGAACACTTGTCAGCCACACACGCCCAGCAGTTGCAATCCCTGCCTGGCCGGAGGACAGTCTTCCAGCCGGCTGAGAGCTGCTCCAAGCCGGGAGTTTTGAAAACTCCTGTTTGGAGTAAGCTCTCACTGAGCATGGGCAGAACCTCTCCACATGCTCAACAAGAGCTTCCTCCAGTGGAGGAATGGCCAGGGGTCAGGCTGCACTGCTTTTGTGGCCAGGTAAGGGGGCTGGCGGGGGGTGGG
The DNA here is from genome assembly GCA_007922195.1 of Podocnemis expansa. NCBI lineage: Eukaryota > Metazoa > Chordata > Testudines > Podocnemididae > Podocnemis > Podocnemis expansa. The sequence continues at coordinate 14,432,934 of ML682056.1, read as the reverse complement.
CAATGGGGACAGGGCAGGGCAGCCGGTTGTGAAAGGGGGCATAGGGTTGGAGGGAAGATGAGGTCAGGCTAGCTGGTGGGGGGGTGTTGGGGGGGGGAATCAGGCCAACGGGGGGGTGATCAGGAGAACAGAGGAGGGCAGTATCAGGTCTGCGGGCAGGGGGTGTGTGCAGCAAACAACATAAGTTGTTCAGCTGCCTTAGGCCCTTAGAGAGTGCCCACATATTCAGCCCACCCAACAGCTCCGGTTTGCTCTGTGGAGGAGAGAGTCTGGGGCACAAGGTCACCCAGGAAGATGTGCACACTGAGCAGAACAGGAAGAGGAATTTCAAAATTCCCAGGCCATGTACCAGAATGCATTTAGGACAGCAGAAATCAAACCACTAACAAGAGCAGTCAGGATCGCTGTTGCTGGACATCTCCTGGAGGCCACTTAGGGGAAAGTAATTAAACATGATGTCTACATTGCTGCCGCCTCATCTAACTATATTGCAAAATGCTCCATGCTGCTCATCAAGGTGTTTTTATTTTGTTGGCATACCGGTGGAGTTTTAACAGTAGAAGGAGCATTTCAGAGGGTACTCATCCATTGTTCTGTCGATAAAAGCTGACTTTTCACCCTGCACTTATTCTACTCACTCTATTAGACCCATTCTAATACCAGCTAATGTGATCCTGGGATGCATAAACAAAGGAATCATGAGTAGGAGTAGAGACACCATTTTACTGTGTATTGGGCACCAGTGCAATCACTACTAAAATAAGATGTCCAGCTCTGATTTCCACAACTCAAGAAAGATATTGATAAATTGAAGAGGGTTCAGAGAGGAGTTAAGCATGATTAAAGGATTAGAAAAAATGCCTTACGGTGATAGACTCAAAAGAGTTTAGTCTATTTAGCCTAACAATTAAAAGGTTAAGGAATGACTTGATAAGGCTACAACTACCTACACAGTGAACAAACATTTGATAATATCCTGGGATTTTGACTCCATCAGAGGAAAACATTACACAAGCCAGTGAGTGAAAGTTTAAGCTAGACAAATTCAGAGTGGAAATAAGGTTTCATTAAGAGAGTAAATAAATCATTGGAACAGTTTGCTACTGGTTGTGGTGGCTTCTCCATCCCTGACAATTTTTAAAACTACGTGATCTAGGAATTATTTTGGAGAAGTTCTACAGTCTGCATTATACAAGAGATCCCACTAGATGATCCCTTCCAACTTTGAAATCTACGAAGACTGTAGAAATCCATTAAAATTTCCCCCTTTACAGTTTGCTGTTGGAAGAATAATGCTCAACTCTTTAAAAAAGTCTTGCACAGAAAAGGAACAACAAGGAGTTGTGTGGCACTTAAAGACTATCAGATCTGTTAGTCTTTTACATGCCACACAACTCCTTGGGTTTTTTTTGGTTTTTTTTTTTTTTTCTCCTTCCTTCTTCTTCTTCTTTCTGGACTAGACTAACACAGCTATCCCTTTGGAAATTCATAGAAAAGGAGCACTCTAAAACTTACAACATGACAGTGCGGAGATAACCAAACTGTGAAATTCATAGAAAAGGAGCACTCTAAAACTTACAACATGACAGTGCGGAGATAACCAAACTGTGATGCACTGAGTGCTTGCTGGCAGTCTGGCTAGTCACATTGTGCTGTCTTCGCTCATTGTTTCAGCTGCTAAATTGTATTAAGGATACACCTAAATTTAGGGGTTTAAAACATATTTAATATTTGCTTATTATTTTCCATGTAAGCAACTGTTCTACTTGCCAGAGAGGTGATTAGAAACAAAAGATGAAGTATATCATTCTGCTAAGACGTACTCCACCCTATGAAAAAAGTGGGAGAACCCCTGTGATTTAATTGCTTTAGCCAAGGACCAGGAGCTGATTTTTGACTGAAGAACCTATCATGACTAGACCCATATCCTTGTTTGAGAGCCCTAGATGCTACCATAATATAAATAATACAAAATTTGATTCCATACTCTATGGCTGACTTGTTTCTGGAACCCTGGTAAGTCCCTTAACTACAATAAAGCTCAGTTCCCCTAGAACAGCAGCTCTCAACCACTGTGTTGGGACACACTACTGCATTGCCACACAGCAGTGTGTCACAAAGAGCTTCATGGTGGACTGGGCTGGTGTGTCCTGACGGGTCACACACACCACCGAGTGTGTCATGACCTGTAAAAGGTTGAGAACCACTGCTATAGAAAAGTTCCAAAGGGACAGCAGTGTTAGTCTAGTAAAGCAAAAATAGCAAGGAGTCTTGTGGCACTTAAAGACTAGAAAGTGGGGGTGTTAATTATCCTTCTTTCCAAAGTGATTTGAAATCCTCAGAGAAAAGGCACTGACAATGCAAACTATTCTTGTTCTTTACAAATGCTATGTAATATAAAGGATAAACAGTTACAAACGCTTCTTTTACATTACCATGGCTACAAGATTATCCTGAATATTTTGAACAGTACTGGCTCTGTACAGATCCTGGATGGCTATCCACCTTGAAAACTGACCGTTTATTCCCACCCTTTGTTACCATTTTGAACCAATTATTGATTCATGAGACGATCTACCCTCTTATCCTGTGACTGCTTACTTTTCTTACTTTCCTCAACGAGGGACTTTGTCAAAGGCTTTCTGAAAGTCCAAGAACACTATCCACTGGAAAATCCTTGCCCATATTTACCAATACCCTCCAAGAATTCTAACAAATTGGTGAGACATGATTTCCCTTTACAAAAACTAAGCTGAGGTGACTCATCAACATATTGTACTCATCCTTGTGTCTGATAATTCTATTCTTTAGTAAAGTTTCAACCAATCTTCCTGGTACTAAAGTTCAGCTTACTGGCCTGTAATGGCCAGGGTCACCTCTGGAGTCTTTTTTAAAAATCAGTGTTACATTAGCAATCTGTCAGTCATCTGCTAAACAGGCTGAAGTTTACTTTTTATGCTACAGATTTTGTTACACATCAACTTTGTTCTGGAAAAATAAAGGGCATGTCCCTGCACATTCCTGTGGCAGCTCTTTAACAATAAGCTCTATAAACAGTAGTAGTATCTTTTAATGTGTATTACAAAGAGCAATCTTCATATACATAAAGTGGTCAGCATCCTAAGCTGTACAAATAATCTTGAGCTCTGCATTGCCAAGTTAGTTTTGTTTTCCTGCTTGTATTTTACCTGAGAAATATCAAGATACACCTCTGGTCTTTCCTGGTGTTAATATGGCCTGGACGACACTGCAGTCAAAGGGAGATATGCAAGTTACTTAAAAAAAATTCACATATCTCCCTTCAATTGCCTAACACCTACTCACGAAAGGGTCCACGCAGTGCTAAGTCAATAGAAAATTCTTTCCCCTCAGATCAGCACTATGCTACTTGCCAGGTCTTAACAAATTGACCTCCAGCTAATTCTGGGTTCAACTGAGCACATCTTTACAGACATGCAAACCCGCACAGTCCATGCTGTGCTGTCACTGGCAAGGTGCCAGTGACAGCACAGCCTAGCCCTAGGGGACTTTTTGGGAGTCCAGAAGGATGTATCTATTTTGTGACTTCTCACAGCTTATTAAATTGCACTGTGGTAGTGAATCTTTAACTAAGGCATCATTTATCCAAACGAGAAAAGATGGACTTGTGGTTAAGGCACCGGCTTAGAACTCAAGATCTGAGCTCAATAACCAGCTCTCTCCCACGAAAGCTGATGCGATAAATAAACCTGTTAGTCTTTAAGTGCCACAAGACTCCTTGCTTTTTTTGCTTTACTAGACTAACACGGTTTGGAACTAGACTTGGTATGTGATCTTGGGCAAGTCACAGTCTCTCATGCCTCTGTTCTTGAGCTGTACAACAAAGCCAATACCAGAACACCCCTTTGGGGTAGGGAAAGATACATATCCTACATTTAGTAATTATATCTATGCATAATTTGGTAGTTTAGATATGAAAAGGGATCCTGCTGATATTAAAGGGGTTAACTTATTTATATAGCACCAAAAGCACAACAAGCATTTAGCCTCCTTATGAGTCTTCTGACGTCCTCCTTTTTTACCCTAAATTTTTTACTATTACTCTTCTCCCCACCCCACTCTCCCAAAAGTACTGCATTGGATTGCCCCAATCTTTCAACTGACAATGGCAGGAACCAGCTGCATCCAGCCCAAGTTCAATAATACCACTTCTGGGTTCACATCCAGGAATCTGAAATGTTCCCTTCACCAAGGGAATGAGGACGCTGCCTCTGCAATACTCTCAGTCAATCAGACTGGGGGTCTCAAGACATGACACACATAATCTACTTTTTGCATCCACCCTCTGTCTGCAAGAGTAAATGATTAAGGTATCCGTGTCTTACTTATCATTTATTATACGTTAAACATGAATTTAACTAAAAATACACGTCCTGAACTGTGCTCCACTCACTGGAGCCTTAATTGCTCCCTCCAGTCTGGTAACCCTGGCAACACTCTACAAACGATAAGAAAGCCACACTGACCCATCAGTTGAACAAGCAGGAAGATGATGAAACAGGTAATGTGACTTTCACAGCTGTGTTCGACTGCAATTTCTGCATGTTTCTGTAGATAAAGAGAGACCACTAATTTATATTTTGACTTGGGTTTTTTTCAGCTGGCAGTGGGCTGCACAGTCACATGATCTGATCTGCTTCCCTGCCCCTGCTTATTCACTAGGAACTTGTGGGGCTGGTTCGCTGACTGAGTCAATCCAGAACACACCGGCTAGTGGCTAGGCTCAACTGGGTTTAGGGATTAGGATACCTCCAACCCTTAGTATTTAAAAAACTGACTGAAAATTGCGTTGTTTTTCTTAGGAATTAATGGAGCTGGACAGATCAATTACCCCAGCATGATTGCCGTGAACAGCACTGTTTCCAAATGTCCCAGGGTTCAATTATGCTCCACATCATTAAACCCTCTAGAAATATTTTTATATGCGTGGAACATTGTACATTACACAGCTGTCAGTGTGGAGAGCCACAAACATCTGGGCCAAAGCCAGCTAATCCAAGAGCCTGTTCCTTTTGCTTTCTTAAGCAAACAGTGAAAAATCAGAATATTTTACAGCACTTTGTAGAAGTGCCTAACCTAAGGAAAGCCTCCCTCTGTGTTTTTTCCCCCTTTCCCCAGGCCAACCATGCCAGAAAAGTTAAACTACAATCTGCTTATTAAGTATACACTCAATAGAAGAAGCCAGTTTTGAAAAATTCCAAATATAACTGGGAGCTGTAAATATTACTCCCTATGGTTAAAGAACTTATGGACTATATGAAGTGACTTCAGGACACTGCTGGGCACAATGGTGAACCCTAGACACTTCTCTTTTTTAAGATGAATTTGAACTTGTGAAAGGAGTCAGATTAACAGTCCTACAGGTTGAAGTGCTTTTCTTTATCTCCAGAATGGGTAAAACACAGGCACTATTACTGCAAGCCACCCACACACACTTGTCACTTGTTCCAACTGGCCACAGATTGGCAGTAATTAAAGGTCATTCTTGCTAGCTGGTGATTTCAATCCACCAGACCCCACTAAAGTACTTCATCCTGGAAAGATTATTTACGGGGCTCTTCCAAGTGGGTGATTTTGTCTTCTACATCTGACCCCCATCCCAAGGTAGAGACGCTATGCTCAAATGTTCATGTGTTTCATTTGAAAAGCCAAACAAGATTTGCAAATAACAATACTGCATCAACTGATATTTCCCTACTGTAACTGTCCCTCTCCCACGTCTTTTCCTCCAACTTCTTTTGTTCTTATCTCGGCTGTGGTAAATCTAATCTAGCTGGAAAAATCCACAAGGTATTAATTTTAATGGCCTATGTGTGCATCAATAGCAGCATATAAACTAGGGATCTCAAACATGCAGCCCACAGAGCTGCCTCCTGCAGCCCTTGATAACCCCCAGAATCCCGGGGCTCCCACCTTTCCAGTCTTGGAGTTTTCAAATGCTGAGCCTCTTGGCAGACAGAGACCAAGCAGTTTCACCTCCCCCCTGCGTTATCAGCCACTGACAGGGAGGAGCTGAACTGCTGCCTGGGAGCTGCCCTGTTCACATGCACCAGTTGATCATTAGCTGCCCTATTCACATGCAGCAACTGATGGAGCAGCTGAAGCAGGCTGAGCCGTCCAGAGAAGGCTCAGGTGGGGGAGGGGAGCCTAAAGGAGGGCGGCCTGAGCCTGTGGGGACGGTTCACAGGGGGGCTCCATTCTGGGGGAGCACCAGAAAGCCCCACCACTAGCCACAGTACGGCCCCCAGGGCTTTTCCTGCTGCCAGTCCAGGCACAGGCAGAAGTGTTCCCCCCCCCAGGAGGGTGGGGTAGTGTTTTTTCTTCCACCTGCCCCATTGCTGCTAAATTCTGGCAGGCAGGGGATGTTTTCTCCTCTGCTGGCCCCACTCAGCCAAATTAAAGCGGGCAGGTGGGTGGGGGTTGTTTCCCCTTCTGCCAACCCCAGGGCAGCTAAATTCAGGTGGGCGGGGAGCGTTTTCCCCTATGCCAGCCCCACCGGAGCCAAATTTGAGTGGGCAGGCGGGCGGGGGGTGTTTCGCCCTCTGCCAACCCCAGCGTGGCCAAATTTGAGCATGGGGTGGGGCGGGTGTTTCCCCCACCACCCATCCCAGCGCTGCCCCCAGGGCCAGGCAGGAAGCTGCTTATTTACGGTCCTATAGGGCTCTGACCAACCTGTTTGCAGCCCGTCCTGGGATGTGGCTGCTCTCCTCCCCTCCTGGCTTGGGGATACATGTAGCTCCCTCTTTTTAAAACAACAACAACAACAAAAAATCTTCTAAAACAATTTAGTTTTATTTAAAAAAACTAAAACCTTTATAAAAATTTAATTTCAATTAAATTTAATTCAATTAATTTATTTCAATTAACATCAATTTGAATTCAATAAATTAAATTTTAATTTAATTTTAATTAAATTAACCGGTGGTCCTTCAGGGTTTGAAAAAGTACATTTTTTGCCCTCAAACCAAAAAAGATTGGGAACCACTGATTTATAATGTAAAATTTTAAGTCTGTTTACTCTGTCTTTTTGATGATTTTGCCATCTTGAATGGAAGCAATTCTAAAAGGAAACGTGTGTTTTGGCTTTGGAAAGACTGTCAAAATTAGCAGAGACTTCATGTCATAGTTTCAAAAAAGTTAATAAATTGACTTTTATTAGCATACTATATTAATCTTCATTTTTTACTGTACTTCCACATCATTGTATGAAAAGGTTTCAGTGGTGTGGCCCTCAGGCCAATATCCTAGTCCTCATGCGGCCCTCAAGGTGATTTGAGTTTGAGACCCCTAATATAAACAAATATTGGGGAGCACAGATTTCAGTCACCATAGCCCATTTACTCCTTGGTCTCTATCAAAACTACTAAGAAGGAAGCTACATGTCAGCAATTGTGACAGCGAATTTTGCAACAGATATGCCACCCAAGCAGACACACTGGCTTGAAATCCCCAACTAGCAAGAACAACCTTTGAATTACTGCCAATCTGTGGCCGATTGGAACAAGTGACATAGCAGTGGAAGACTTTGCCTAGGCACGGAGCTATTCAGTACTCAAATAAGTGGATACAGTGAGTAAGTGTCAGGGAACTAATACTCACGACAATGCACAGCAAACCTACTGCTGGCTTTATATATTATGAAGTATACATTCCAGTACTTAATAAAGGAGTCATAAAACTATCTGTATTTAAGAGAGTCCTGTATTTCTCAGATGGGCAGAATCACTTGACCTTGAAGCAAGCTATCACTGTCCCCACATACTGTCCTTAACATGCCCAGTTGTGCTTCAATAGTGTAAAATCCTCAAATCTGCTAGAATGTTTTTCATGGCACCTGGATGACTCTTCAAACATACAGTCTCTGAAAGTGAGGAGTTCAGCTTACCCTAATTTAACCATGCAGTATTTAAATTATAAACAGCACATGCCAGCTGCCTTAAACAACACTTCTTTTTTCTCAGATATTGCATCAGTTCTATTTATTGTACATTCTGAATCTCATGTGTGGTAAAGGAAAAGAAAAATAAACTTGTGCTGAGTGCTCTCTATTGGCAAGACACAGCCATAAAACTTGAAAAAAGATACAAACTTCTAATACTTATATCTTAGCTGTGATACATAATAATAGTTTCTCTAGCTGCAAAGAACCGGTCTTCCACACTGAGGAAAATTTACAGGAAAAATGCAAAACACAGAGCTATCCAAAGAATAAGCTATGCCTAGACAGAGTAGCCAATTATAAAGACACATACTTTGGTCATCTTAAAAGATGCAAAATAAAACACGCATTTTTAAAGTGAGCTTTATACTGATGATTCACACCACCACTAAACCAAGGGAAGAGCAGCCATAAGGCAAACAAAGAAAGCTGAAACTCCCCCACACCGACGTGCCTCAGACCTGACCAGAGCAAAGACACAAAGAAGTGAGACGGGAGATCAGTCCCAAGGCCCATTCAATCTGTGTTCTCTTTAAGACGGCCAGAGAGCAGCTACCAATGTGGAACTTTTCGTTAGGATTTGGGCTGAGACCACTCACTCACCTCCCGCAAGGCCAAACCCACACCTTTGGGTCACTACACCTCTTTGCTGGATTTTAACCAGTAGCCAAGTAGCAGTAGCCTCTGCGGCATCAGATCACCCAATCCCACAGCACTCCATGACTCCAATCCTGCAGAGCTGACTGGGCAATTTAGCTCCCACTGCATAACATCAATTTGATTCTGCCTATGCAGGATTATCATGAAGGAGCTGCCAACAACTAACCTGCTCCAGAATAAGTGCAGGGGAGAAAGATCACCTGCAGCTCCTGGGGATCTCAAAACTCTAAGCTAAGGATTCAGATTAATTTTTACTTCTGAACACTTCAAGTTTAATCTATAAACTAATCTCCTAAACCAGGGGTTCTCAAACTGTGGGCTGGGACCCCCAGGGGGGTCATGAGCAATTTAGAGCAGTAGTTTTCAAACTTCGTGTTGGGACCTAGTACTGGGTCACGAAGCCCCCTGCTGCCACCACAAAAAGACTGGAACGCATTGTTCAAAGATGTAGTTGCTGGGTTGTGGGCATAAATGATTCTTTTCCAACTGGGTCCTGAGGAAAAAAGTTTGAAAACCACTGATTTAGAGGCAGGGGTTGCACAAATTTATTTATCATTTTAGGGGGTTGTGGTATCACAAAGTTTAAGAATCACAGTCCTAATCCTTCTGTATCTCAGAGACAAGAGTTTCTATTTAATTACATTCTATTAGTCAGATTAAAAATCATATTTTAACATTTCCTTTTCAGTCTTACTTGAGATTGCCTCCTCTCCACGCACACTTCATCTCTTTCAGCACAGCACAGACATAAAAATGGACTTTTCACTTAAAGAGAAAACTAAAAGGAGCTTTTGAGGTTTTGCCAAAGAACATAAAGCTTCAATGCTTAGGTTGCAAACACTCAAAGGGAAAGTTTGGTTTGGTTTTGCTGGTTTTTTAAGAAAACAGCCCAGTTATCATTATTTCTAGGGGATTTCAGACTTTATAAATCTTATTTCTCCAAAACCTAAATTTGAGGTAGACCCTAAATTTGTGAGACAACTTTCACACTTTCTTTAAGCAAATTTTGTTAAAATGTTGCTTCTAAACTGGAAAGCTGCCTAGCAATTTTCAACAAAAACTGAGTTTTAGCAAGAGACTTACGGTATAATAGTAATGCTAGAAATGTAAATATAATGACTATCTTATTTCAAATGTCAGCTGAAAATGTTTCTCTGCTCTCAACATTTTTTACCCATTTAGCTCTGTAGTGTTTAATGCCATGGAACATTTTAGAATATAGTTTATTTATACAAATAAAAGTTGTATTGAACAATATAATGAAACTACATCCCTGCTTGGGTGACTACAGCTGTTAAAGCCAACTGATCTTTTGACCTCTGGACTTGCTACAAATGAGTATTTTAAACATGCAGTTCTGCTCTAGAACAGTGGTTCTCAACTTTCTGCACCTCACAACACACTTGGTGGCATCGTGTGACCCTACAGGACAACCAGCCCATCCCCACCCCAGGCCAAATCCAGCTGTCTCCCCAGCTCTTTGTGACACACTTACTACCGGAGAACAACACAGTAATGCATCCCAATGCAGTGGTGGAGAAGCACTGCTCTAGGACATGACTATTAGTACTGCGTGTCTTAAAGACTTCCACAGCACAAGTGCTCAGTGTACAAATTAAAAATAAATATATGGTTCTTCTAACTGCCACCACTGCAAAGTCAATATGGAAGTCAAAAAAGCAGCTCTCTTCCTGCCTCGCAGTTTCACAAACTACAAAGATCCTGAACATCAGAAAATAAGCCTGGCCCTCGCAAACACTCACTCCACATTTGTGTCAAGTTCCAAAGCGGTGGCGGTGTCAGTCTAGCCTAGCAAAACAAACAAGGAGTCCTGTGGCACTTTTAAAGACTAACCAACTTATTTATCACTGGAGCTTTGGTGGGAGAATAAAAACTTTGCCAGATTCTTGCAGATGGGGCCCCGTCTTCAAGGCGCCTGATGAAGCGGGATTGTCTCCCACCAAAACTCCTGTGATAAATAAACTGGTTAGTTTCTAAAAGTGCCACAGGACTCCTCGCTTGCTTCACGGAAGCATCACATTTACCCGCTCGGGCCCTCAATCAACTGTTTTATTAAGACCAGCAGGCTCCCGCCAGGGCTGGCAGGGAAGCCAGCTCCCACCCCCAGAACCAACAGGTGCTAAGCAGAGGCTAAACAGATTTTACTTGGGGAGTGACGGGATCTTTTTCCAAACAAGCAAGCAGCCGGGCTGCCACTTTTAAAGACTAACCAATTTATTTAGCCCGGGATGAACAATCCCAGAGGGGAGCCGTGCTGCCTGCGCACAGCAGAAACGACGAGAGCCCTGGGCCCCCTAGAAGGGCCAGAGATTTCCTCAGGCGTGAGCTTTGCTCAGCTCCAGCTCTCTCTTTCTCGCAGGCAGCGGGCTGCAGCCAGCGAAAGCTTGGGCCTGAAGAAAAACCTCTTAGCTGCAGGAGGGCTCTGGTTATTTCCCACACGAGCGTCCGTGGCGGATCATCCCGTTTTATCGGACTCTTGACCCGCCCCAGGAAAGCTCCTGAGGTAAAAAAACGGGTCAGTCTCCGCAAGGGCCCCAGGACGGCCGGCGGGTGTTCGTCCGGCCGGAGAGGGGCGGCGCTGAGGCGTTTCCCTCAGGGGCTGAGGGGCAGGCGCCGCCGTCTCCTTAGACTCACGAGCAGGCCCGGAGCATCCCGGAGCTTTGGCGCCGTCAGGCCGGCTCGCCTCATCCCGCCGCCCCCTCACACCGCAGCGGCCCGGCGCCGTCCCTTGGTCCCCTCAGCCCGACGGGCGGGACACGAGCCCGGCTCGCCTCAGCCTCGCGCCAGGCCCCTCAGGCGGGCGGCGGTTGGCCTTCGAACGCGGCGGTTGGCCTTCGAACGCGGCGCGCGCCGCGGGGGGGAGGGTCCCAACCGCCCGCGGCCCCTAGCGCTCCCTAGCTGGGGGGAGGGCTCAGCGCCCGACTCACCCGCTGCCCGCGCGCCGTGGGAATAAACCGCAACGCCGGAGCTGCCGGCGCAGTGCGCAGGCGCGCGAGAGCCCCGCCCCCTCGGCCCTCACGGGGCGGGGCGGAGGAGTGGACCGCCCACTCGCCGCTGCGCAGGCGCGCTCGGAGCCGGCCGGGTGCCAGCTGCGGCGCAGGCGCAGATCGGCTCTGAGGGGTGAGCGTGCTTAGGGTTCCCAGATACCTGAGCATGGCAAGGAGGACATTGGAGGAGGCATGGAGAAAATGGGACATTTTTCTGTTGTTAGGGGGCCCTGGAACACGGCCCCCTAAAAATAGGGTGTTCCGGGGCATTCCAGCATACTTTAACCCCTGTCAGTAAAAAGCCATGTATTTTTAAAACGTCTGCTGGACGGAGGACGTGAAAGTAAAAAGGACACGTCCTCCTTTTGCCTGACAGCTGGTAACCCTAAGCGTGCAGGGAAGGAGGCTGCAGGGCTGATGGAGAGCAGGCAGCTCACACGGTGCTTGGGGCAGGGCCGGCTCACGGGGTTAAGTTCGCCCTCTTCGAAGCATCTGACGATGTGGGATTGTCTCCCACGAAAGCTCATGGGAAAAATAGATCTGTTAGTCTTTAAGTGCCACACGACTCCTTGGGTTTTTTTCAAGGGGCTGTGGCGCCCCAAGCCAAAGGTTGATTTGGCAGCTGCCCATCTCATTCGTGGAGGTTGAAAACGGTTTTCTAAAGTGCAAAGATCTCCAGCATTTGCCTGCAGAGGGATTTAAAGTGCACTCTGCCTACGTGACTTAAGCTGCAGGTTGACTAACAGGGCCTGAGCTGCTAGGAAAGAGTTGAAAAGAAGTGGGAGCCAGGCTGATCTTCAGGGTGGCTAGGCGCCCCAAGAACTGTCACCTGAAGCCATGTCTCTCTCTCTTGCCTCACAGTAGAGCCAGCCCTGGCTCAGGCCGCTCTGCCAGGTTAAACGGGCCCTTGCAGTTTAATGAGCTCTTGCTGTCAGCGTCAGCAGGCTCCTAGTCTTTGTCCCTTGCAACAGATGCCAGAAATGGCCCCTCCATCCCCCCACCTGCCCATGGGTTTTGCAGTGTGGGCTGGTGATGCCAGGCCTACTGCCCCATTGCATTAGAATCAGGGACAATCATTTTGGGCTGGAGGTTGTTTTCCATTTAGATGCTGTGAAATATCAAAAGCTGCAAATTTTCTGTGATGGATGAAGGATGCAGCTATGCCTGGGGTGATTATGGGCAAACAGATGATGATACACTGCAGCATCAGAGAGCAGTAGCTGATGTGGTTAACATGGGGCTCCCACCATACATTTATCTCACTAGCAGGTGAACCTGATGCTGCTGCAGGAGCCTTGGGTTGTTGTGTGAATGCATTTGCTTTACAATGTTAAAGTTTAAAGCTGGCACCCAGCCCACCCCCAAGCTAACAAGATACAAATATTGACTTTTCCTTGCACCAGAATAGCAGCTCACCAGTGAGATGGAGTTGTTAGCTGTTTTCCATTCCCTTGTTGGCTTAGACTGGGAGTGGGGAGGACATGTGGAGCACCTGGGTTATGTGCAGACAGACGTTCCTTGAATCCTCCTGAGAGATCTCAATGCAGCTTCCATGGAGGTACTCTTCAGTCCTTTCCTGAATGTTTCTACAGACGACTGCCTCATTCTTTCCTCCACGGCAGGGCACTTTCCCACACCAGTTCAGATGAGTTCAGATGGCACCACTGCAGTAAACAGGCTAGGATCATTGGCCCAGGTAGCTTCAAGATGCCAGTAATAGCAGGCCTTTCTCTGCCCCAGTTACCCTCAGGAGTAAGGTATCAGCTAAAATCACTGGTGCCTGCTCAGACGAGAGCCAGTATTCACTGCCATGTGGCCAAGATTCTTTCCCATCACCACCACCCTGCCCCTGGCAGACATCAGTCACCATGGCTAGGGCTGGAGAGTGGTGCTGTGCTGGGGCGCTCCAAAGCTGATGTGCCCACAAAGATGTCTTATTAAAAGTTTTTATAGGAATATGTAAATAGAGTTTTGAAACTTGCCTTTCCCTTTTGGTTGTGACTGTGAATCTAACAATACATCTGTCTGTTTTTATCAGCTGCTGTAGCTTTACATCAGCACAGGAAAACAATAATTTGAAGGGACGCTGGCCCCCTTGCCACTTGCAGAACATCCAGCCCTGAGGAGGAGAAAGGATGGGAACTCAGGATGATGTGCTCAGCAACGTCCTGCAAACCAGTGCTGCACCAGCCTGCAAACAAAGGGCATGGAGAGCTGACATGGAAAATGAGTCAGTGGAGAAGAGAAGGGCCTAAGAAAGGAGAGGGAGATGCAACTAGACAAAATGGGTCTTCCCAGGCAGCAAGCCCTGGCTGATTTACAGATCAAAATATCCCAGACTTCCCACTCTTTGCAGTCCTTAGAAAACTCCATGGTAGCAGCTCCCTACACTCTCCAGTGTATATCATGTCATATCTCAGGCCACCTCCACTCCAAAGGACAGCAAGGAAAACTACAGCATCATATACACTGATCTGTGAAACCCACCATTTAAATATGTGTAGCCAAAACAGGCTACGTTTGTGCATGAAATGGACAAAAATGTTTGGCAGTTTCCAAGTGCAAAGTCACAATCTGTTAAGTTACAGTAAAGTTTATATTGCACGGCCTGGTTTTTGCGCATTGTTTTCCTGTATTGTTTTTTGGCACTCATAATTTTATTAAAAACTTTAAAAATGTACTCTTTATTAGTGCACAAGGTATGTTGCAGAATGTTGAACAGTGCTCAAAGCATCCAGGATTTGTAAAAGTACAACACCACAGAATTCAGTGGTTCAAGAAAACAGTCTTACATAGAAATGAACAGTAAGCACCACAAAATTCCTAAAAAACCCCTATGCTTCAGTTCAGCTTCAGGATGTCCCTGTGTCTGGTCATTAAAATGCTCTTTCAAGGCCTCTTTCTGCTGTATAGCTCCATGCTGAATTCTTCAAAAATATCCAAAGAGGTAGCCATGCTAATCTGTGTACAGCAAAACAATGAGGGTCCTGTGGCACCTCAAAGAGTAACAGATTTCTTCGGGCAGAAGTGTCTCTTCAATCTACTGAAATCACATTCAGCTGTCTGCAACCACTGAGCCAGTGACTGAATATTGCTTTGGTGCCATCAAGGTGGCTGTCAATAGCTTCATGAGCCAGAGGACCAAGCCGTTGACTGGCTCCCCCAGCCTCACTGCTGAAATTTTACCATAACCAATGGTAGTTTACTGGTCAGGAAAAATCACCCCTGCTTGCAGCTGACAGTCCTGTGTTCTTTAAGCACAAATGTCATGCACCTTCCTGCACCAACTCATTTTGATATTATTGAAACACCCTGTTGATTCACCAACACTTGCACAGCCACAGAAAATGAATCCTTTCTGTTTATGGACTCTGTGGCAAGGGGGGGCTGAAGGATATGTGTGTGCCATTGTCTGTGAACCCCATTGCTGCTTATCCATCTATTATGTCCTACTGATTGCTGAGAACTGGAGTCCAGTGGAACAAAGGACAGTTAATGACCATGCAGCCTCACATGACAATGGTTCCACTGTGGATTTTCCAACTCAAAGATGATTTCTAACTGTCCAGCAGCAATCCCATGCAGAGTCAAGGGACAGAGACAGGAATAAGAAGCCAAATGCCAGACCTGAGGATGAACTAGAGACATGGTTGGAAAGTGGTGTTGAGGGTCACAGCCAGGGTTTAGAAACCAAATGCCAAAACCAATGGCTGAGCCAGAGACATGGTCAGGAAGTAAAGTCAGAAATCAGAAGCCAAAGGTCAGAGCCAATGGGTGAGCTTCAGATGTGGACAGGAAATAGTGTGAAAGCTGGAGAAGGGAAGGAGCTGGAATGGGTTGAAAAGAGCACAAGGAAAAAGCAGGCATACATTGGATGGGAGTAGCCAGAGGAAGGAAGAGAAAGCAAGCTAAGCTCCACCCCCCCATCAATCAGAAATTGCAATTAATCAGGATCTGCTATGGTCAGCTCTGAAGCCCAAAGACTTGCGAGGAGGCTGACCCAGCTATACCTGGCTCCGTTACACAATGCAGCTCTCAGTCTGGTGTCCCCACACTGGAGGTTGGGGGGGACCTCAGCACAGATTCAGGAACGTGGCCTTTGAAACCCAAAAGTTCTGCCACCACTGCTTGTCATCCCGCACCTGCATGACAATGCAATCCCACGAGTCAGTACTAATTTTCAGGCCAGATGCAGTGCTCTACCATCTGCAACCACTCCCTAAATGCCACCCACAACCCTGAATTGTCTTCCACCATATTCTGTAGCAAACTGTCCTCATGGCAATCATCACATCACCCATTACTGTGTGGTCTGTGAACAGAGGAGAGTCATGCAGCCTGTATTTGTAACATTCATGAGAACAGTGCAGGTCTCTGCAAGCTCCATGCTTTTATCAGAGAAGGCAGACACTGAAAATCCAATGTGGGTTTGTGGGATGTTTTAAAAAGGTGCAAAAATTGTTAAGTATGGATGGCATTATGGAATGGAGAAAGTTACATGCTTCAAACTTGATGCCTAAGTGTGTAGAGATCCCTGCACAATTCATTTCTGCCCTCACAACACGTTGCAAACATTTCCCAAAAGGCACTACACTGTATGGTGGTGCATAGCAAGCTGGGATACCTGCCCATGGTGCACCATGCTTTGCACCAACACAAGCACTCCTGGTGAGTATGCACAGAGTTGGTGCAAGCAGCCAAGTACATACTAACTTTGTGGCTGATATAACTTACATTGACCAAAGTCTGTAGTGGTCAAAAGAGGGGAAAAACTGAGCACTTCTTTTTAATTGAGAAGATTATTCAATCCAACCTCTTTTCTTCCCCCATTACTGCATCTCCCACTGTCTCAGTAGATCAGGTTTGTTGGAAGAGGCTGTAAATAGTTTGCCAATTTCCAAATGGGCAGCCATGTTAGTCTAGTCCAGCAAAAAAGCCCCAGGGACTGTGTGTCACTTAAAGACTAACAGATTTTATTTTTCACATGAGCTTTTGTGAAAGAAAATCCCAAAGTGGGATTTTCTCCCATGAAGGCTCATGTGAAAAATAAATCTGTTAGTCTTTAAGTGCCACATGACTCCTTGGGTTTTTTTGTAAATAGCTTCCCAACGTCCAAGTCCCTGAGCTTTTTGTGCAGAAACCTTCATAATCCCTTAACTCTTAAGAATCACTAGGGACAATGCATGAGGCAGATCAAAAAGAGAAGACCAGTGTCAATGCAGAAAGAATATGCCAGTTTCTAGTGTCACCAGTAATTGAGTTGTAGGGACTGCAACAATGATGGATGCTTTAGAAATGTTCATAGATAAAATGAAGTAACAATATGTATTAGGCTATATATGTAATCAGTACTGTGCCTATTACAATATGTAGGACATAACACACCATTTATCCTAACTAAATTAAATGCAGCCATCTGCTAGTGTAATATACATGGATTAACATGACATATAGCTCAATATTAATTAATCCCATATTAAACTCAATATTAATTAAAATCTAATATTGATCATTTATATTGTATTTGTATTATAGACCATCTACATGATTATCAGTCTAGATCAGGGTATCAAACTCATTTACTATGGCAGGCCAGACTTGACATAAATGTACTACAAGGGGGCCGTACATACCATAAAACAAAATAGTAGGGTACTCCTGGAGCATTGTGGAGCATTCTGTGTGTGAGGCTGCACTACATGAGACCCCACTCTCTTTTTCTCTGTTAGGGAGAGAGTGTTGTCTTGTGGAGCACAGTCTCAGATACCTAGGGCTCCATGATGTGAGATCTGACACTCTCAAGGCATTATGGTGCACTGGGTATGTGAGACCACACTCTCTTTTTCTCTGTTACTGAGAGAGTGTGGTCCCATGGTATGCAGTCACAGGCTGGATGGAAGAGGTTTGCAGGCTGCATCCGGCCATGGGCCACATGTTTGACACTCCTGGTCTAATTCAAAACTGCTTTATATCATATATATTGTTCCAGAGCTGTCACTATGGCAGGGCCAATCGGGCTTTGCCCTGGGCATGCTGGAGTGGCTCAATGGAGCCCCTCTATTAAAGGACCGTTTTCACAGTGCCGGCTCCAAGTGCCGCTAATGGCAAGGGGTGCGTTCCAATTGGAACACGCCCCAGGCGGCAAAGCAGAGCATTACGGCTCTGTATTGTTCCCTCTGACAAGCTGCAAAATTAGAAAGGAAGAGAAGAGGTTCTATAGACACAGCTGTGGTATTATTTGTGTATTCATATGAATCATTATTTCTGTTATGACATTTACCTTAATGGGTGACTAGTGATCACCCACCCGTTTTACAGTCATGACATGATTTCTCCAGCTCTACTTGGAGAGATGATCAATGTCATAACAGAGTTTAGTATCATTTTTGTATAATTTTTATATTATGTAACATGTAAATTATACATACATCCATTCACCTGTGTACATAAAACCTACTTCTGTTCCCATTGAAAACAATAGGAATTGTGCCAGTGACTTAAATGGGAACAGATCTGGGCCTGTATCACTTCTAACTAATACTACAAGATGCCCATCTTACCCCATTAATAGGGGGTGTTTTCTAGTCATTTCCTAAGTATTAGGAGGTTTAATTCTATTCCTGGTCTGGACTGGAGTGGCTCACAGAGATACCAGGAAACCTTCCAGAAGTACATGGCACCTGGGGAGGCAAAGTTAAATGCCCTCAATTCTTCTACGTTTTGTTAAAAGAGTGAGGCCCAGAAGAGGCCAACAGCTAGAGGCAAATTCAGATAAAAGCCCTGAAGTTGTAATAATGGAGAAATTCTACATCTGTGTTTAACTGCCTACTTAATCAGAGAGAATGTAAAAAAGAAAAAAACACCAGCCATTCATTTTGTGGACCCTACAAGGACATTTGCAGTGGAACATCAACCCAGCAATGTAAGTCCAGCAATGAATGCTTTAGAATAGCAGACAAACGACTGATAACAGGAGTTCTGTGCAAAGGTTAAAGCTTGACAAAGGCCCTGGCCCTGTAAACACGCCTCTTGAACTATAGTCACTTTATTCACCATGGGACTGCTCTTATACTTGAAGTTACTCGTGAGCATCACTTTGGGAAGGACTGAAGCCTACAGCCCAGCTCCCCAGCCTCATTCTCATTGAAATCTGTGAGTTTTTTGCATCCAAACACCATTGAGGATCTGGGCCTAAGCTCTAAATCTTGCACTCATTCTTCTGGCTTTTCAATAACAGTTAAAGGGGCACCACCCAACTGAATTTGAGCCCCATTCAGAAAATGACTTAAAAGGACCTTCAGGATTTGTGCCTGCCCAAATCTCTGCGCCAGTGCCATCTCCAGGGGCGTCACTAGCACTGGGCACACGGGGCTCATGCCCTGAATCCCAGGGCCAGGGCCCCAAGTCCTGGCCCTCAGCCCCCTGCCTCCTCCAGTCTCCGGTGGGAGATCCGGGGCCCAGCCACCCACGATGGCTGTGGCCACTTCTGGCCCGGTCCTAGGCTGGGCCACCCGCTGCACTGGTTGATGCTCCCTGCCCTGTCTCTGGCCAGGAATATGGGGCCAGGCTGGTGGCAGCTGGCGCCCGAGACTGGGTCGGCCCAAGCACAGAATCAGGCCCTGGGGCGTGGCCCACAGCCAGGAGGCGGGGCCGGGCCCATGCCCCAAGTCTTTCCCTAGGGCAGCAACGCCCCTGGCCATCTGTATACATATTGCACCTTTAGATCTCTAAGGATTCAGCCATTTATAGGGCAAGAAGATGCTTTGTGGTCAGTGTGGTGCTGCCTAGTATAAAGGAAAAGGGGAAGGACGAGCCTCTGGAAATACACTTTTGGACATTGTGGCTGTGGTATGCCAGGCGAGAGGTGTTTTTATCAGTGTTGGTCTGTGTCCAGCATGGATGTTTGTTTGGCTGCATGCATGCTCCCTCAGGATTATCCCACCTCAGATCTCTAAATAGGGACTTGGTTAGCCTAATGATCAAGAGCCTGGCTTGGATCTTTTGCAAGAACTGAGTTAGCCTGGTGACCCTAAGTTGAGGTATTCCTTTGGTTAACATTCTAGGTTCCCTTTGGCTCAAGTCTCTAATGAGAACTCAGTTAGCTCAGTGACTTGGCGCTTAGGCATAACCTGTATGCAAGAGGTAAACTGAGGCGACACGATTGAAGAAACCAACACAACCCATGGATCATTGTAGAAACAAAGGTGCCAGGCTAGGCTTTCTTTCAACGTAGCACAATGGCAAGCAACCTGTATCAACAGATCTGCAGGAAGCATTCGTGGTCTCAATGCAATGGAACAGATCAACTGACAGCAGGATTCTCTAAAACCCTCTCAAACTGCAGGCTTCAGGGCTCCTACTTTTATACACTGCTCAAACCTATTGGCTTGGCCCTCTTTGGTGTCTGACTTGACCCTGATTGGTCTATGTACCCCATTTTTTGATACCACCCCTCAATTTGATAGGTCCATGCATCCCTGTTCCATCTGTCAAAGTGTCATTCTGCAATTACGTATACCCTTGTGCTGGAGAGTTCAAAGATAGTTCACAGCATCTCTTCCTATTTCCTTGGAAATGGGCTGAGTGGACATCTCATACCTTCAAGGTCCTTTTGCAGCTTCAGCTCGCTTTTTGCTAGTTTCTGTGATGTCAGACTGCCTTAGCCTGGCTCTTCTCAATTTAGAATTCAGGCCTACTGTTTTGGTTCATTTCATGGGGCCTTAGACCTCAGTTTGACCATTTCTACTTGTCTTTTCTATTTTAACCTTTTATCTTCTCCTACAGTGGCATTTGAGATTGCTGGAAGGGGACTGTGTCACTCACCCTAGAGACCTCTCGCCCACTGGCTCTGCGATCTACTCCTAGCTGGCACCTCCATTTCAGCTAACAGCTGCTGCATTCCATCCCAGAAGCAGTTGCATTTCAGCGCTGGCTGGAGGGATTCATTTATATTGCATAGCACCTCCCACCCTTACTAGAGTAGTGTATAGCTCAGCTAGTTACTGGTTGCCAAATGCTATGAGATCAAATCAAAATCAAATCAAATCATGGGCCAGCAAAAGGTAAACTGGCTTATTTTTGACTGGTGGGTTACTTACCAGTAACTGTCCTTCTTTGAGATGGGCTGCTTGGATTCATTCAGTAATAGGTGTATCCGTGCCACAGCGCACAATTGGTTGGAAACCTTTTGTCCTAGCCTTTCAGGAAAGAGCTGGCGGCCACCCCCTGCTCGCCACCCCGTGGCTATATATGTGGCTACCACCTGGCCCCTCCTCAGTCCCTAAAAGTCACCATGGATAGTGGGCAGAGTTGGTTCTTTGCCACCTTCAGCACTGCCTCTCACCCCCCCCCGCAAGAGTCAGTGACCCAGGCAACAAAGGTCAGTAGGAAGTGTCTAAAGCAGGCGTGGCCAAAGTGCAGCTTGGGAGCCACGTGGCTCTTGAATGAAAAAGTGTGGCTTGCAGAAGAACATCAGCAAATCAATTTAGTAGGTAAAAGTATATGGCTGTATGCCTCAGTGCAGCTCTTGAAGGTTTAATAATCAACTCGTGTGGCTCTTGAGTTCCATAAGTTTGGCCACCCCTGGTCTAAAGTACCAACATAAGGACCATGGCCCAGGTCAGGGAAAAACCATGAGGTAGAACAGTCTGACCTAAAAGGGGGAGATAAAAGGCCTACTTCACTCGAGCGCTCCCTGACCTGTGAGAGGAGCAGTGACGGCCTAAGGTCACCTTATTATAAGATGTAAGAACGAAGACGCAGCTACAAAATCATGATCAGAGAGGCATCTTCAAGCGTGGACCTGAGCAGTTGGTAGTACGCATCTTCTGAGGTGAATGAGCCAGAGACATTCCAGCCTTCAGTCTATAATAAGTTTGATAGCTGGCGATGAGGAGTTAATGTGATGCCGGAAAGAACTCAGTCTACTAGTGGCAAATACATAAAGCCGGAAGATGCCAGGGGAAAAGAACAGAAGAGAAGGGAATAGAACCCTTTGCTGGTCTGCCAAGGCAAGTTACAGGGAGGCAAAAGATGAAAGATGAGCATCTAGTAAGACATGATACCTCAGCAGTCTACTTGGATTGGCGTATGAAGCCAAGGGTACCTTTCCCAAGGTCCACATGTGGGTGTAGTTCACCACAGGCACAGAGGCAAGGAAATTCGGGCTATGAAAAGCAAGCGCCACAGTGTAAAACGGGTCTGAAACATGGGTTTGTGGGCCTCATGTGGCCCCTGAAGCTATTCCCTGTGGCCCATGATGACATGATCATTCCTGATATGTGCAGTGTCAATGCATTCAAAGGTTTCAGTGGTGCAGCCCTCGGGTCAACGCACCAGCCCTCACAGAGAGAAGACCTTAAAGGTCTAGGTACAAGGGAAAAGGGCAGGTTAGCTTCATTAGACAAATATGGAGTAAGGGTGTGTCACCATGGCAGGGTGCACCCTTGCCCCCCCCCCCCCCCCCCCCTCTTCTTTTTTTTTTTTTTTTTTTTTACCAGGGGCGTAGCCACTAGGGAAGGAAGTAGAAAGACGACCATTGGCAAAGGTCATAACCCCTTTACACAGACAGCATATGCTATGCCGACAAAACACGTGACTGGGGTTGGCTGATAGTGAGAGTGAATCTCTAGCGCTGAAGAAAGACCCTTGCAGGGTGAGGAAGGCTAGTCTAATAGAGGTTACTCCCCACATAGGTCCCTGGAGTGATAAGGAAGCAGCTGGGGGTGACTGTGTGACTACAAGTACCTTAAGGATGAGCAAACCCTGGGAAAAAGGGGAAAATATCACGAGCCAGGATAAAGAAACAATAACTTACAAATGAGTTATGAATAACCCCTGTGAAAATAGTGAATGAACAGGGTGGTGATGGTGTTGGGACAAGGGGCCCTACGACCATGAGATGGTTTCAGCGTGAAATAGGGACAGGTCAAATCTGAAATTAGATGGGGATTCATCCCACTTCAGGAACAAAAAGAGTTTGTTTAAGGGACTACCCAGGCCCAATAATGAGGAAACCAGGCAGATTCCTGAGCGTCGCTGAACCTGTTCTGTCAGTGGGCAGAATAGGCTAGCTCATAGGTGCATTCCCGCACCTATAGAAGTGCCCTCTGAAAGTCCCTGGGTCACTCCCCTCAATCCCCAAGATGTCCTTCTGAGGACTAGGAGAGTGGAGCCAGCGACCATGGGAGCTCTAGAATATCCCAATCCGCTCTAGTAATACACAACCAGTGCCCCACCCAGAGGTCCGGGTTTGTGTAATTGGCAAAGCAAGGAAGATTTCATTTCCACTGAGAGACTGAGAATTTCTCTTCTAAGTGGAAGGAAAGATGAGGAGGAAAGCCAAACCAGCAGTTCTACAGCAGTAGAAGTCTTCAAAGCATGCTAGCCCCAGGAACTGGGGACAGTCTGATGAGAGAGGGAGAGATATGACTGCAGCAGAGGGTTGACAACCCCTGAGGCCTCTGGTCAGAAGATAAAAAGAGCATGTGTGCTAAGGTGATTACCCATAAGGTGAAACCAATGGGAGCCACCTGAAGCATGGATGAAGTCAGGGCTTGGTGCCTATGAATCATGAACCACGTGGGGAAAAATTATCTCCAGAAAGGAGAGGGAACAACCTTTGAAGTAGTGTGAAGGAAAGTGTCCTGAAAAACTCCACATAACCATAAGAAGGGGAAGTACCTTCCACAGAAAGGGGAGGGAGTCTTAGAAACCATTAGGAGATGGACCCCATCTGGACATCCCAGTTGTGAGGGGGTGCAGGGAACCCAGAGCTACAACCCTTGTGGATATAACCTGATGGTTTGTTCTCTTATGGGGCAGGAGAAAGAAGGTGAGGGAAGTGACCGCCAGCCCTGACACCTGAGAGCTTTAAACAGAACGCAGCTCATCCTCAATAATAAGAAGGCTACTCAGGTGTTTGCCCTATGTATCCTTGAAAGAACAACAAGAGGTGGCACCGACTTTCGAGGGGAGGCATCCCCCACCAATTGGAATCCTTAGGGATCCCAGTGGAAACACCAGGTAACTCTTAAGGGAGGAAGGTAACACCCTGCATTGGGACCTTATGTCAGAGTCACCCCCCACCCCTCGCAGGGCTGGTGTGTTCCTGCCCAATGAGGTTGTGCTGAGGCAGGGAATAGGTGGTAACCCCTGCTTGATGGTAGGGCCAGTGGCCCATCAACAAGGGGAGAATAAATTCAGAACTTCAATACACCCGGTGGAGCAGGTTTTGGAAGGTGTAAGAAAAGCCGTTGTGTGGCCCTTATGGAGCTGGGGGACGGGCAAGGGGCCCTGAAGGCTGGAGGCCCAAGTACTTTACCTCCCCCCAGGGGTCCTGGGCACTACGGAGCATACCATCCGTCTCAGCTGCAAAGAGAGACTCACCTTCAAAAGGCAGGTCGAGTATAACCTGCTGGGAGGTGGGGGGGCACCCTCGCCTCTCTGAGCCAGGCCGCGTGCTGAAGTGTCACGGCTGAGGCCATGGTATGGGAATCTGTGTCTACAGTGTCCCAAGCCAATAACAAAAGGTCTTGGGATGCTATTTTGCCCTCCTCTAAGAAGGCATCATAATCCTCCCTATTCTCCTGTGGGAGTCAGTATCTAAATTTATTCATGGAATCCCACATGTCCATTATATATCTACCCACCAGGGCCTGGTTATTGGCTACCCATAGCTGGAAGGCAGAGGAAGAATAAACCTTCCGCCCAAGGAGGTCTAACTCCTCTGCCTCCTTTGATGCCAAGAGGGGGTCAAGGGAAATCTGCCTTGGGCCTAGTGCTGCTTCCACCACCCCTTGAGATGGTACCGGGTGGTGGGTGAGGGAGGGAAACTCCGTCTCTGGGACCTGGCATTTTAGGCCCACCGTGTCAGATACTGGGACAATGGAGCCAGGAGCTTGCCAGCGTGACATGGCCAGGTCCCATACACTAGGGTGAAGGGGAATAGTGATGGGCTCAGCGGAAGTGAACACCAGCCCAAATAAAATGTCAGTGGGCCCTGTAGGGGACTGAACCTCCAACCCCACAAGAGCGGAGACACGGCGAAGAAGGTCAAAGTGCACGCGAGATCCCTGGCGTAGGAATGGGGCATGGGGTTTAAGGCTCTGTCTGGTGCTGGAGGCAGCAGTGCCGAGCTGGGCAAAGCAGTACCACGGGGACCCATCGTGGTCTCTTGCGGGGACCATTCATGAGGCCAGTACCTATAAGGGGACAGTGCCAAAGGCTAAGGGCGGGGCCATTTACTCCCCCTTGAGACACCCTCCTCCGGGCTCGAAGATCAGGAGGCCTCTCGGGATTGCGATGGGGGTGCCAGTGAAGGCAGAGTAATATGGTGCCAGGGAGAGGACTCAGTGGTACCAGGGCCCTCATGCATGGCAGGTTCCAGTGACAGGGAATTTGGTACCGAGATTGGAGATGGTGTCCAGTGTCACTTCCAGGGCAACCAGACTCCCAAAGTGAGGGCCAGTTTACCCCTTTACTTGGGGGGGTACCAGGATGGGAGGTGTTGGCAGGAGGAGGAGCGTTTTCGCTGCCTCAAAGGCCTCTGGAGTGGCAGGGATTGGCACTGACTCCTCCCAGTCCCGCGGCGACCCCCATGTGGGGGACTGAGATCAGTGCTGACGCCAAGGTACCGACACCGGTACCGAGCTGGTCATCTTATGCTCTCTGTGAGAGTGGCACCGAGAGGGCTTTGGTGCCAAATCGGCATGTGGTGCCGAAGGACGACCCGAAGCTTCGGGGGTAGGTTGCCACACTCGCCCTGAAGCCAAGGCATGGAGCCTTTGCTCTCTGTCTTTAATTGTCTGGGATTTAAAGGACTGACAGACAGAGCATGTGGTGACCAAGTGGGCTTTGCCCAGGCACTGAAGGCACTTCTCGTGGGGGTCGTCCCACAGGAAGGCCTTGCTGCAGGCCACACAAGGTTTGAACCCTGGCATGGAAGGCGGCAGAAGGGAGCAGTGTTCCTGCTCCGAAGCTGCACGCTCGAAAGGAGAAGTGCTCTTCTGTGGAATGACATCCACGAAAAGGTGTTCCCAGTTGAATGGGTGGCTCATGCAAGGCAGAAGACAGGCTGCTTGCATGATCGCAAGGAACGGGCTATTCCAAAAACTGTCACTGAGGGCAGAAAATATGGAACTGAGGAGGGGCCACGTGGCGGCCACCTATATAGCCACAGAGGGGCATGGGGGGTAGTGGCCGCCAGCCCTCTTCTGACAGGCTATGGCAAAAGGTTTCCAACCAATCATGTGCTGCGGTACGGATACACCTATTACTGAATGAATCCGAGCAGCACTTGAAGAAGAAATGTGATCAGCAACAATCCAGCCTGTGAAGATCAGAACAACCTTAGAGCAAAGTAGCAATTATTCAGCAAAGGAGGGACCCAGGAAAAGAATCTGGAGCCCAAGTAAGTGGGTTGTGGGGTCATCTATATGCTTGTGAGGCTATGCAATCCAGGAAAGAGAGCTAGGCTCTTTCCCCTGAGTTTTGGGTCAGTTGTGTTTATGGAGGTGATGCCAGGATTTGGCCCACAATTGCTAAGGCCATTGGCAATTTTCACTGCCTTCCTCTGAAATCTCCAAGAACACTTTGCTCACATAAGCTCCTTGGCAGAGAGACCTTTTTTAGTGTTATATATATGTACAGCACCTAGCACAACAGATCCCCAGATCTTGCTGCAATACAAATAACAATAACATTAGGCAGCATCTCTGTGGGGATCTCAAAGATAATTTGAGCTTCTCAGACTTGGACTCTGAGCTCAGAAGACCTGTTAGCTGGTTTTCCATAATAATAAATGCTGCTAGACTAAATTGCAGAGCTTTCCATTGCTCTCGCTGCTCCATTCCAAAGCACTATAAACTAAGATCCTGACTCTGCACTTGGATCTGTCAGTGTGGAGGCCTGCCAGAGCCTCCACTGCAATCAATGGTGCTCTCTGTTTGAACATAAGAATGGCATAGTGAGTCAGACCAATGGGACATCTAACCTAGTATCCTGTCCAAGTGTTTCAGAGGGAATGAACAGAAGAAAGGAATTATTATATGATCCATCCCTGGTCATCCACTCCCTGCTCCTGGCAGTCAGAGGTTTAGGGAGACCCAGAACTAGGGTTACCAGATACCAAACCAAGGAAAGTAGGACAGGGAAGTACAAAAAAGGAGAGCATTGGAGGAAACATGGAGAAAATGTAATATTCTTCTGTTTTTAGGGGGCCCTGGAACACTTCCCCCTAGAAACAGGGTATTCTGGGTGTTCCAGCAGACTTTAACCTCTCTAAGTAAAAAGTCAGACAAAATCATGTATCCTTAAAATGCCTGCTGGACAGAGGACATGTCTTCCTTTTGCCTGACATCTGGTAACCCTACCCAGAACATAGGTTGCATCTCTGACCACCTTGGCTGTAATAGAACATGACAGCCTGAGATATGAGGCCTAGCCTAAGAGGCCTGAGACCTGAACCAAATGTAGCAGCCATACCCTTAGTGGAAGTCACGCTCTGAGACAGTTGAAAGTTCACTGACTGATGCGAGATCTTGACCGAAATACAGCATTGGCAATGCAGTGACCTTTCTAGAAGCAGTAGCAGAAAAACGCACTATGGTTGAAAGCTGTAGCAGTCCTGATGCATGGTGACTGCAGAAACAAGATCCTGGGAAACAGGCCTGTAGGGAATTTATGTTGTTATTTCAATGGAGCAGCTGTCCACTAAATTTAAAATTAAATTTGTTATTGCAAGCTGAGACACTAAGGTGTAAACAGAAAGCACCAAGAAAAAGCTGGAAAGCACCAAAATACAACCAACAAACAGTGGGTTGCTTACCAGTCACCATCCTTCTTCAAGATGGGCTGCTCGGATTCATTCAGCAATAGGTGTATTCGTGCCACAGTGCACGACTGGCCGGAACTTTTTACCCTAGCCTGTCAGGAGAGGGCTGGTGGCCACCACCCCGTGGCTATATATGTGGCCGCCGCCTGGCCCCTCCTCAGTCAATGTTCCCTCTAGGCTGCGCCCGTGCGCGGGAGCGCAGAAGCCCCAACGCCCTGGCGCAGGCCTCATTGCGGGCGGCGCAGGCTTACAGCTGCGGCTCCTTGCTGGCCCCCAGGGCACATTCTTCCAGCCAGCAGGGAGCTGTTCTGCGGAGTTTAAAATCTCCCCCGAACGTGCTCAGTGCGGGAGATTTTAAACTTCTCTGTGCAGCTGCCTGCCGCCCAGAAGAATGGCAGCAGCGAGGGGCAGGCTCCCCCGGGAGCAGCTCCCGCAGCAGAGGG
This sequence comes from Podocnemis expansa, assembly GCA_007922195.1. Lineage (NCBI taxonomy): Eukaryota > Metazoa > Chordata > Testudines > Podocnemididae > Podocnemis > Podocnemis expansa. Next base: position 14,405,013 of record ML682056.1, on the reverse strand, counting down.
AGTGGGCTGAGGGAGCGGGGTCAGGGTACCAGGGGGTCTCGGGGAAGCTGGCTGGAGAGCACCCAGCTCTGTAACTTGGGGGAGCCCCCCCGCCCTCCACCTGGCCCCTGGGAAAGTGCCCAGGGGGAGCAAGCAGCTTCCCCAGGACTAGGGTTGCCAGACGCCTGGGAAAAGGAGGACGTGTGCTCCTTTCTACCTTCACCTCCTTCGTCTGGCAGGCATTCTAAACATAGGTGATTCTTTTTCTTTTTCCCCTGTTTCTTGTTTTTTAGGAGTAGAAGATGGTTAAAAAAAAAAAAAACAAAAAACCACCACACCCAACTCAGGGCTGGACTCCCTAAACCTTACGAGGCTGCACTACACATCAGGAACAAAAGAACCTGCAACAAAATCAAGGGGGGGGGGGTGGAATATACCATTTCCTCTCTTCTTAGAGGGGTTTGCAGCAAAAGGCTGTGTGGTTCAGTTAGCTGAGCAACTACCTATGAGTCTTGGTGTTGTGGGTTTGAGCCCTATGCTGGGCACTTTGGCTGTTTTTTTGGGGGGACTCTTGCTCCCTACAAAAGGCCTAAATTGGAGGGAAAATATAGCAAACCCTAACTAAATGCAGGAAAATAATTTATACTGTGAATAACATTACAAGCAGGGACAAATTAAGTAAAGAAATAAAGGGGCACTTTTGAATTGGTTAGAAACAATGTAGGACATTTTTTAAAATTGTAAAATGGGCTTCTGTGGAAAGTGAAAAAGCAGCAAGTCAGCTTTTTTTCCCAACTTTTTTGGTGCTTTGCATGCTTATATTTGCGAATTTAGTTTTTTAAAACTTTTTTTAGTTTCATGAGCATTAATGAAAGGATCATGAAAAGCTTTCATTTACTGAAAAAATGAATTTTCAGTACCAGAAAACATCTTGGTAATTTTTTATTTTAAAATAATTTAAAAAATGCCAGACTTAGTACTGTTTTAGTGCTGCATTCATTATCATTACCATTTTCCATGACATAATATGGTAATGACATGCAATGTTCCCTCTAAGCTGCTGCTGCTGCTGACCAAGTTATGGATGTGCTTAGGGGAGGGGGGGGCAGCAGGGAAGGGGCCCAATAAACATTGAGGGCTTTGCTCAGCTGCCTCCATAACTTGCTCAGCTGCATCATCACCTTAGAGGGAACATTGTCCTCAGTCCTTAAAAGTTGCCAACTCCAGTTGCGGGGACAGTTGTGAATGAGTCTGAGCAGCCCATTTCAAAGAAGGATGGTTACTGGTAAGCAACCCACTGTTCTTCGAGCACTGCTCAGATACATTCAGTAATAGGCAACTACTAGCTATGCTCAAGGATGGTGGGCAGAGTTGGTCCTGGCCGCCTCCAGCACTGCTTTCCCACATAAGATAGTTGACCTCAAGCCAGCAAGGTCCCCTGGAGGGTACTAAGGTGTCGGCCTTGGACCCAAAGACCAGGTAAAAGAAACCTGAGCCAGGAGATCTGGCCCCATTGGGGAATAGACAGCCTATTAGGAAGAAACTCGTACGTGGGGTTTTGAGGAAAAAGGGGTTTCAACATCAGGACCCTTCTAGCCAAGGTAGATGATGGCTAAGATTCAGCTTCCAGGCAAGGACCGATAAAATGTGAGTCCTGCTGCACTGGATAGCCTGCTAATCTACAAAAGGCAGCAAGGCCTAATGTCCCTTAATGTGAGACTTCCAATGGAGGTGCATATAAGGCCGAGGAAGCAACTGGGTCTAAGGATCTGAGCAGTTGGCATTAAGGATCTGCTACGGAAAAGAAGTCCAGTATCCTGACACTAGTGTCAACTGGAGTGTAAAGGTTACAGGAAAAAGGTAGCGGACCTTGGAGCTACCCCTCTACCAGGTATAGGTACCAAATATTGCGGAAAGCAAGGAAGATGGAAAAAGAAACAGAGGGGAAAACCCTGCTCTTTACTTAGGTTGGACCGAAAAGAGCATCGGGAGGATGGGGCAGGGAGTACTGTTGAATAGGACACGATGCCTTAGCATGCCCTAATGGACAAGACTGCTCATCCCCGGTTGTACAGATGGCGCGACTGACCGTGTCCAGGGCAAGCCACAGCACTATTTAAGTGTCACCTGAGGCCAAGGTGTCTTCAGTGAAGTCACTGTAACCTTCCCGATGTTCTCATGGAAGGGAACCAATAAGCATTCCCAGGCATTACACCAACCAAAGGAAAGCATGTAGCGACCGGTGCAAGATAATTAACAATTTATTGAAGGTATCAAAATACAGGAATTCGGCTGCAGGGAGAAACCCTTCCCCACAGCCTGTAGCCTCGGCCCTAATCCCCCTATTGCAGCACTTATACCATGGAGGTCATAGAGTTGCATATCCAACAGGGCACACCCAACTTTAAAGTGGATAGGGACCAGGAATCCCAGTACCCTGAATGCAAGAGGGGTAGGGAGAGAGAGAGATCTCGAGATTATAATGGTCGGCAGGGGGAAGACGCCCTCAGGCTGAGGGGGCCTGGGGTGTGTCACTATAGCAAGGCATAGCTCCGATTACCCCCTTTGACCAATTTCTCTCTGTCCCCCCCCCTTTTTTTTTAGGGAAGTGACAGATGACCAATGACGAGGGTCATCCGGTTTGCTCAGAACTGAGGTCAGCGCTCGAGCTGAGGGATGGGCTAGCCACACATTCCCACCGTCCTTGCGGGGGTCCGGTGGCTGCCTGGCACCAGAACTTGTCCATGCCAAGGGTTAATCCTGCTGGGGAAGGCCCGGGAAGGTAGAACCTTGTTCAATAAGGCCCCTGGCTAAAGTGTAGGAATTGCCAGGGAGAATAACTGTCGTATACCAGTATTGTGAGGGTGGGTGCTCCGACAGGGGAGAACACCCGTTGGTAAGGAAGCTCCCGAGGAGGAGCAGCGGAAACCCCTTTAGGCCGCTGTTCTAATTCAGCATTATCACCAGCCTGAGAGTCGGGATCGAGGCTCGACGGCCTGAGATGGGCAGCGACTTCATCCCACCTGAGCGAAGGGACAATGACTGGTCCGTAGGGTACCCTACCAACAGGCAGTCTATTGGGAGATGCCCACCTGGTGTGCAGGCTCCGGAAGCTGCTTAAGGCAATACTTATAAGGAACATTTGTGACGGGCCTCTGGGTGGCATCATAAGGACCGACCGCCAGAGTTGGACAAGGGTGTCTCCCAGGAGAGGCAAGCAAGGGACTGAAGGTCCCAGAGTATCAGGCCTGACCTGTAGAAAGGGGATGGGATGGGGTAGTGGGCCCGTGCTGTCAGTTAGCAGTGGCTATCAGAGGAGTTTCTGTCCACCCCAGAGTACTTATTGAGTGGCCTTAAGCCACTTCCCATCCCTCTGTAACAACCAAAACCTTTCTGAGCGGAGGAGAGCAAGCTCTGGTTCATGGGGTCCCAGGGTATCTGAGACTGCCCGGTAAAAACCCGCGGCCCGTCAGTGGGCCTAGGGCTAGAATACTGGGGAAGGAGAGCTCTCTTCTGCTAAAGACAAGAGATCTCCTTTTTAATTTGGGAAGGGGAAAAACATAAGGCTCAGACCAGAGGCCTTAAAGTGAAAAGGTGCTGCCAAGCGTGTTCTCCCCAAGGTGGAGATAGGCTACCAGGGGTTGAGACTGGGGCAAGGATGTAACTATCCCCAAAGGTCTCCGATCCTAGTGCAAGAGGTCAGGTCTAAGATCTTGGCCTGAGGGCCTGATGCCGCTGATGCGCGCTGGCACCACGCCTGGGTGACAGCGGGATGCCCTGTCCCAAAACCCAGGAGAGTGGACCCCTTGAGAACAGTAAGGGGTGGGCCTGGGATCTGCTGGACAACCGTCGGACCCGAGGGGTCAGGGTTGTGTCATACTGTGGGTCACTGGGGTTCCGTGGGACTGAAGGCATGGATGGAGGGTGCTTTCATAAACGGTGGGAAGGCACGGGGCTCCAGAGCCCGGATAGAGACAAGATCATTCTGGATCTGTGGGGTCGGGGCACACAGGATTGTGAGGTGTGCCCTAAAGCCTAAGCGAGCAGATGTTTGGCTGAGTCACAACAGGGACACCAGAGGAAGTGTCCCCAACTTCTATGGCAGGGAATAAAGCTGTTCCACCTAAGATTTATGGCAGCTCTGCCCTGTGTGCCCACAGGCCAGCAGAGAATTGTTGAGTGGGGGGGGGTGCTCCCTTTCCGATAGAGAAAGACCCTAATAAGGATTCACGGTTGGCACCCCTAGGAGAGGAACTTCGGGTGTATGTTTTACACCCATTACCCCAGATGATAAGGGGGAGTGTGTTTGGATCGGGCAGCACACAGTCCCTGTCTAAGAGAGAGACCAACAAGCAACAGCCAGAATGAGAGGTTGCGACCTCTGGTGTAGGGCAGGCCCCTCTGGGCATGGGGGGGGCATGGCCTCTGGATGGAAGAAACTTTCCTGTCCAAGAATGGACCCAGACCCAGAGGGTTAAAGTGCCACGACTCAGTCATTCAGCTGAGAAGGGCAAATCAGGGTGGCTTATGACTCCTATTTGGAGGGTGGAAGATCAGGGGCCTGAGGGGAGGAGGCCCAAGTACTTAAGCTCCCCCCCAAGGGTCTTGGGCGCTGGTGAAAACAGCCTCGGTCTCCACCGGGAAGAGGTCTTCCCCGTTGAAGGGGAGGTCAAAGATGCCCTGTCGGGAGGCTGGAGTTACCTCTGCCTCCCTAAGTCACGCCGTGCGGCAGAGGGTCACGGCTAGGGCAAAAAGTTTCCGACCAATCATGCACTGCAGCACGGATACACCTATTACTGAATGTATCCAAGCAGCACTCGAAGAAGAAGGAAAGTTAAGCAGACATGTAGAGAAGATGCCTTATGTAAATATAGTAAGACGCACACAGCCATGGCTTCCCTACAGTCACAGGAATGTCTTTATGATGGGATCATTAGTCTTTAGGTCTTCTGCTGTACTACCTTCAAAATAGACGGGTGTCTACACTGCACAGCTTACACATTTCAACAAGGCTGGAAAGACTTGGCTCTATCCCGGGTCCTGAATTTGCCATTTACCTTCATCAAACTTCTGTAGATCCTTATAAAAAGCCTTTAAATTAATGTTCAATGAAGGGAGAGAATTTCTTGACAAACCACCCTTTCCAGTCAGGTTTGTCTCTTTGCACCAAATTTAAATTTCTGAATTGCATTCCTTTTCTTTTTGTTGATGGATATTTTCTAGTATCTGCTTCTTCTGTATCACAGCTGCCTGGTCCTATTACCAAGGACATTTGAGGGGTCCCCCAACATGCATGCCAAGGGTGGCATGTGGCCCCACTCAGAGCAACACAGCAGAGCATTGCCATGCCACACAGCTTCTTTCAGCAGCTGCTGGGGTGGGTCCCCAGGACCACCACTGAAGGCTGTTTTATTTTATTTATTTATTTTTGGTGGAAGGGGCCACAGGCACAGGCTGAGGGTCAGGAAGGAGGGGCTGGAAGGTGGGTGGCAAAGGTTGCCAGCCTTTGTTATACCTAAATGTTTACTGCAGGGCTTAGAACTCTTCCAGGCTTTATTAGGAGAACCATTCCCTTGGGCCTGCTCCAAAGACCCGTGAAATCACTGGAGAGTCTCACTGATTTCGATGGGCTTTGCGTTACTCTCTTTTGTATGCTTGGGGATGGATGCTTATTTAAATTCCTCTGTTCCAGAGGGGCAGCTGTGTTAGTTTAGTTCAGCAAAACAAACAAGGAATCCTGTGTGGCACTTTTAAAGACCAACAGATTTATTGCATGCAATAAAGCTCATGCAATAAGTCAGTCAGTCAGTCATAAAAGTGCCACCAGACTCCTTGTTTGTTTTGCTCAAGTAGATTACCACAGCAGCCTCTTTGGAACTTGAAGATATAATCAGGTTACACATAGTAGTGGTTCTGTAGCCAGGGATGCTCAAATGAGGAGACAGAGCCGTAGAGGAAAGGAAGAGCACATGTTCTGCCTGAGAGAGGAATTGTTGTCCAACAAAACCTCTGTTAATTCACAATCAGCAGCATAGCGCTGCTATAAAAGCAAGGATGCATAATAATCTTGTAATTGCACCTGGGGCCCCTCTGAGAGACTAGATCCTGATGTGCTAGGTGCGGTACAAACACAAACAAAAAGACATTATAAGTCAGGGATGTTATAATGGGAGCTGATATTACATGGGGCACTCTGTTTCCTCCCAAAATGCTGACTGCATCTCATTGTGTGCCCAGCTGATCTCCCCATTCTTACTCACAGACTTTAAGGTCAGAAGGGACCATTATCATCTTTCCTTGCACAAAACTCCCATCTAACATCTTTCCATTTCTGGACCCTGGCCACTGTCCCTGGAGCTGAATCAAAATCCGCTCATGATGTTCCTTAAGAGGTGGTGGGGTGGGTGGACGCTGAGATATGAGCAAAGTAAGGCATTGCCTCCAAATTCCAGAGGCAGTCAGATGTATGAAAGCTCATGTACTAGACTGATGAGGGCAGTGTAAACAGATATTGTGTATCTAGAGTAACTAGATACTGAAGTCAGCGGATTTACCCGAGATTGATACATTTGCACCCAAAGCCAGGATTTGTCACGTTTGCTACTTGTTTGGTTCCCTGTATTTTGATGCTGGCAGCCATCTTTGTCTTATACATTTAGTAGGTTACACAAGACCCACAAAAATAGGATGGACTTTTCCCAACAGATTATCCCTCCTTCCACCTCTCTCTTTTTCATGTCTTCCTTTCCTCCTGTCTGTGTCCCTTTTCCTCTTTTCACTGTCCTTTTATTCTCCCCTTCCCCAGGAAGCAAAGACTATTAAAGTAATAGACCAGTATACTCAGCTGACACTCCAAAATAGTTACCATAATAATAAAACACTAATAAAGTACAACAATTCTTCGAAGCCAGACAGAAAAGGAGCAAAAGGTAGATATCACTGATGAAGTCATCTGCATTATTTTGAATTGTAAAATATTTCTGGTCTCTGCTCTTACCCAGGCTTTGAATTTAAATTTCACAACTCTACCCTTTAATCCCAAACAGAAACCTCTATTACATTTCCTGCTTAGTCAGGTCTTTGAATTCTAGTTAATGAAGTCTGGATTCTTTTCCTAAAGGATAAATACCTAGAGGAATCACTTCCATTTTAATGGACCAAAGGGACAAGAGGGGGTAAGACGGTTGTTGTTGTTGAGTGTTGTTTGGGAAACCAGACTGAATTCAGAATTAGTTCTTAGCACAGGCTGTGCTGCAGATTTCAAACATTTCCTAGTTTCTACCTGAGCTGACATTAGTGCAATATTTTGGCACTGTTCCTTATTTCTCTGCTCCAAGCACAGAGAGAGGGCAGCAATTAGGAAAACCAATGGCAGGAAAAGGAATCAAACCTTTTAGCAATACAAGAAAAGTTAGGCTCAGTTTTGTTTCTACTGCCTCATAGCTAAGCATGATGTTGTGTGGGAATAAATCATAGTTCTTGCCTCCAGTTTCTCTAAACATTTGATTCTGCCAAACCTACTCATTTGAGTAGCCCCTGACTCATGCAAATAACACTACTGGGGTCCTATGATGATTACTTGTATAAAGAATTGCAGGAGGAGCCACAATAAACCAGAAAGAGCCCAACCCAAGGAAATGATAGAAACTTACAATTCCTATTCAATCAGCGGAAATTGAGTGCACTCAGAACCTGGCAGAATCAAGCCCAACTGATGTTGACAAACGTTAGGTAATTTCAGCTTCCAGTTTGCACTTATCTACAACCCCAATGGGATACTGCCTCAATATTAGAGCAGTTTTTATATTTCTGAGCAACTGGCTTGTAGGGGAAGGCAAGGTGAGAGAAGTGAATTTTGAGCAGGAGGCAGATCTGGGATTGGAGGAGCTTCTCCTGGCATAGGGGATGGAGCAGAGATTTAAGCAGGAGGAGCCAGGAAAGGGGTCCCAGAGGAATCCTCCAGTTTTGGGAGGTCCTGGCAGTATGCACAGTCTGAACTGGGAGGTGCAAACGACAGCTATAGACAGGAACAGAGATTCCAGGTGAGACCACACCTGTGTCTGTTATTTTGCCAAGCCAATTCATTCCTCCTGAAAAGATGCAGTTGGCCATGGCTTCTTTCCAATACACACTCATTAAATGGGACATGGTTTGTTGCATTGGTTTCCGAAGCCTGGCCCTTCACAAACATTTCAGAGAGGAGAGGCTGGTTGTTAAGGCACAGGACAGACCCGGTGGCAGGTCAGTGGCTTTATCACAGCTCCCTGTTGTAAAGAGAAGCCAGTACTGACTTCGCAGAGGCATTGTGAGCCTCAGCTCTCTCACACTGGTACAAAGACACTTGCTTTCAGAGCCATAGGGGGAGGATGTGTAGAATGGCAAAGTGCTTTTACAGTGACAGGGAAACCACTTTCAGCGAATTCACCCGGATTAGTAATTTACTTACCAGCCTCATTGTTTTCTTCCTAGGAGTCTTTTCTGCCAGATTTGACTATAATTGTTTCTAGGGACTGAGGTCTCGGTTAATATGCAAACAGCCCAGACTCTGATTTATGTTCTCAGCTGGTGTTAAAAATACACAGGGGCCCTTACAAAACTGTGGGACCATACACCTCTCTGACGTAGGTCCTTGGTTTTGACAGACCAATAAATGCATGTGGGAGGATGTCAGATCATGCTGCCGGGACTGGCAGACACCGCACACAGCTGACAATAACCCAAATTCTAACCTCCATCATGCTGTTGTAAACCCAAAGGCATCTCAGCGGTTCCACTCTGGATTTCCACCCACGTCACTGAAATCAGAATTTAGCCTTTGCTCCTTCAAGGGGCTGCAGCACCTCTTCAAGAGAAGGAACGACTGGTGTGCGCTGCTGGTTTCTTCGTTGTGTAAAACTGGCTCAGCATGAAGCAGTGAGAAATCAGCCTCCTGCAGCAGGTGGGTGGGTAGGTTGGTTCTCAGCCCTGCCAGCTTCTCATCAGCTGCTGTGTCTACCATGGCAGCAGCACTCCCAATGGCATCTCCAGAAAGGCAGCGGTAAGTGGAAGTCCCAAGGCCAGACAGCGGCAGCAGCTGGAAGGGACTTGGCCATCTCACTTAATTAATGGCATGATAATGTTTTTTAAACAGTCTCCTGTAAGGTAGCAGATATATTTACCAGTAGAGAGAGCCCCAAAGTCAACAGGCACTTTTCAATTGTAACTTGAGGGATAAGTCAGTGCACTTTGATTTTGGCCAGGCTGGAACGAGTCTAAACATTGAGGTTCACCTTTAGTCCCTGGGCCATGTTGATTGCCCCTGCAGAGCCTGATGCACAGGTGACTCTGTTCACATTTTGATCTGGCTAGATGACAAGAGCAGAGTGAATAGCCTAAAAAACTCCTCACCGTGTCAAGGAGAGAAGGGGCATCTCCCCCCAGAAAATCTGTCTGATGCATCACCAGCATTGTCTGGCTTCACGTTCCTTTTGATTGAGAACAGATCTGAAGTAGTGCTGGTGGCTTTTCCTCATCTACCACCAGTGAGCAAGTTTTCATTACATCACTCTGCCCATTTGGAAATGTCAGCGGCTGACACTACTGATTATACATTGACAGACCAAGTCATTCAATCTGCATCACATTTGGGGTGGCTTCTGCTGTCCCCAGCTTCTCTTTGCCCATTCATCTTTGGCAACGTAGCTGCTTTTGTTTACCTGCATTTTTCTTCACAAGGGTACTTGGCCTGTGACGTGGGTTGGTGCTGGTAATAAATTCTCCATTATGGCCCCACATTTTCAGGAAGTTCATTGCCAAGGCTGCAGTAGGAAAGGAGCGAGTCACGCTGCAGATGTTTAAAGATTTATACCTCTGCGGTGACTTGCAACTCTGGAAGAAAAGGCAGCCAAAGCAATTCAGCCTGCATGGTTAGAAAGAGAAGCAGCAAAAAGCTGCCCAGAAGACCCATCCATGCGTTTATTCCCACAGATAATCTCACCCCAAAACCACTGGTGTGCGCTTGGAAAGCAACGCTCGCTAACGTACTGCCTATATCTGGGCTCCCTCATTCCATGCTTGGGAGACACCGTGTGCTTCATTTGCACAACCATCAGTTTCGGTGGCTGAAGTTTGCGGTGGCAGGGTGCAGTGATCTCACAGGACCCACGGCATGGGAGAGGTTCATTCTTGGTTCATACATCCCAAAGCCAGAAAGGACCACTGCGACCACTTGTCTGTATAGCACAGGTAGTGCATGTCCCCAAAATAATTCTTAGCACATCTCTCCATGACAAACATCGAATCTTGATATAAAAATTGCCAGTGATGGAGAATCCCCCATGATGCTTTGTAAATTGTTCAAACACTTAATTACACTCACCATTAAAAACATACACCTTGTTTCCTGACTCTTCAGCCACTGACTTGTGTTATACCTTGTGTTATACACTCCTCTGTTAGCCTGACGAGCCAATTATTAAATATTTGCTCCCCATAGATAATGGTGGAAGCAATTCCGGATCCAAGAAGCATGTGTTTCATTTGGAGATCTGTGCAGTCACTAGCCATGCTGTACTATTCTGTGCACATGGGGCCTCTCTCTCTCTCTCTCTCTTTTATTTTTTAATGATGAAAATGTAAAGGCTGTTTTGTTATGGGGATGCAGCAGGCTTTATGTCCACTCTTCACAAAAAACCCCAACTTCCTGCCCAGGAAGCCGAATAGTGTAGTCCACAGGCATTTTCTGTCTTGAGAAATAATGCAAATCTTAGGCATTCTTCTGACCACCCATTATTGTAATATCTGACTGCATCAAAATCACTGATGTCCCCTCTCTTTCCCCAGCACCTGTAAGGCAGAGTACTGCTATGACTCTCCAACCTACAGCTGATGTCAAGATAACTCTGTGAGCATCTACAGGAAAATGTCACTCCCACCAATGTAATTCACCCACCATGCTGATGTAACTCTGCCTCCACAAGAAGCACAGCACTTAAATCAGTGCAGTTAGGTCGAGGAGCAACACCAGGTGGGATTTTGTGGCCAGGCCCCTGAGTCTGTAGGGTGGATTGGGGCATGGGCAGCTTCTGGTTAAGAGACAGAAGCTGCCTGACGACACTCCAGTTTCTGGTAGCAAGCGGAGCTGGAGTGCCAGTGCTTTGACTCCACTTGTTACTTAGCAACTGGAGCTGTTTTGTGGAGGAAGGGGGTGAGGCAGTGAGATCAGGCCTACCCGCTGCAGCACCTGGCAGTCACACCAACTTCTCTGCCAGAGCCGTGGAACCAGGCCAGCAGCTGGCGGCCGTAGCTGAAAGCAGAGCAGAGCGCTACAGTCACGGCGGAAAAGTTTGTGCTGCCGCTGGGCATGGTGGTGGGTAGGCCTGATCTCCAAAAGGGCTGGCCCTGGCCCACTTGGGCCTCACCTGTGGCTATGTCCGTGGTTAGGTCACTGGAGTGTCAGCATAAAGACGTCATGACTTACACTGATGGCCGCTGCCTTTCGAAAGCCATCCCATAATGCCCCACCCTGGTAATTCAATCGGTGCAAGTGCTGTGGGTGAGGATGTGCACTGTTGATGCAAGAGGCATAGTATAGACTGGCAAAAGATTTAATGACTGCAATGGCTATACATCAACTTTACTGAGACTGACAATTTTGTAGTGTAGACTTGCCCTAAAGGACTTGGCTGGAGTCAAACAGGAAGTGTGTGGCAGGGCAGGGAACTGACTCCAGGTGAGCCAAGTACGAGATCATTTTCCTCTCCAGAGAGCAGGTAGCCACTCAAATACTCTATGTAAAGTTCATCCACGAGTAGAAGGCTTTCATGGCGCTCTATGCACCAATTAAGCTCAACTTAAAATCTTGATGGGGGGGATTTGGTGGTAGATAGAGCTTTATGCAGACTCTCTGCACCAGAGGTGAATTTCAAATCAAGTGCCCATTGCACATATAAATTTACATTTTTAAGTAGTCTGACATACTCTTAAAACATCACTGTCTTCTGAACTGACACACAATGAGGAGACGAGATACAGAGGCTGAGGAAAGGGAGCAAGGGTTTTGTAAAAGGACCTCTCTGCAACAAAACTAAGCTTCCTCAAAGGACTGTAGGCTGGGAACTTGCTGCTTTATTTAACTGCACCACAGGAGTTTGGGAAAAGGAGGGTACAAGAGGAGAGAACATCCACTGACTAAACAGAAAGTAAGGTGCTTTAATACGCGGTGTGCAACAGAAAGTGAGAACCTGAGACAAGAGGCCTAGTACAATAGGCCTAGATGCAAGATCTGAGGCCTGGACCAAAGTCTTGCTTTAGGAAACAGCTACTGCTTGTCTGCTTACAGGTTCACTGACCGATACAGGAACTTGGCAAAACCGCAGCATTGTTAATGTGTTGGCAACCCTAAGGAGCAGTAACTGATATATGGTGACTGCAGAAACACAAACCTGGGAGATTGTACCAGTGCTCCCCAAACACAAGTAAAATATAAGGAGACAGAGCAGATTTTCCTGAAGACACAGTGGTGCACATACACAATCATGAGAGACAGCAGAGACACTCCGACATGAAGACAGAAGAGACAGAGTGATAGAAAAAGATGTGCTTGATTTGGAGGCAAACGATGGAGCAACAGTCGACGTCAGAGATGCAACATGAAACTTGTTTGTATCAGGGTATAAGAAAGGGAGCCGAACAGAAACGTCTTTGCGCAGCTAAGAAGATAACGGCAAGTCCTGCTATTAACTGGGCAGGTCCCTTCTGATAAGCATGCATGTCCTGGTGTACCTGTAGCTCCTCCATGCTCTCGCAGCATGCTTTGTAGTAATTCATGGGTCATGCTTAACAAAGCCCATAGGTTCAGCTAGCTGCAGAGGCTGAGATGGGATCCCATGGGGAAATAACACCAGCACATACACCCTGACTGACTGACAACACAGGGTAGAGAGCCAGACTATCAAGGAGACTTAAAGGGCATAAGCCCCAAGCAAAAAAGGAGCTTCAGCTCCTAACCCCCCTGATAATCTGGCCCCCAGCTTGACTCAACACCAGCAGGGCAAGAGCGCTCCTTACCTGTTGGCAATGTGGCTGGGGTGGGGGGGCTTGGGCCAGAGGCCATCCTCTGCCCTTTACCCTGCTGCTGGCCTGGCGGAAGGGCAGATCGGCACCTGTTTCTCCACCCAAGGGACGGGGCTGGCTGGATCACAGTGAGGCCACTGCCACAGCCTTCTAGGACCCGCTGAGCGCCAGCCAGCACACCCATCTCCCCAGGCAGAATAAGCAGAGCAGAGGCAGGGTGGGACCACTCTCTAGCTCCAGCCCCACAACCCTAGTGACGGGGGAGGTGGGGGCCAGACTGTGCGTCCCAGGGAAGGGGTGTCTGAGGTTGGGGGAAGCCAGGTCCTCTGCAGTGGGGAGCAGCCCCAGCCCCAGCCCCTGGGCTGGTTAATCCAGCCCTGACAGGGTAACCTCATTAACTCTTTCATTTACTACAAGGGCACTTTTGGATGAAATCTGAAGAGATGGTCAATTGGCAAGTTCAAGAGGTGACCTAAGGCTCTTCCATGAAGCAAAGCAAAGGCTCCTGTGCCAGCAGTGGTGAGATTATGTTAGTGGCAGAAAGGAAAGGGCTGCCTGGATAAATGAGCAGAAAAAGGGCTGGAGGGAGCGAGATCAAATCTATGGAGTGATGTAAAAACAAGGAGGGGGTATTTTAGATAGGAACCTGAAATGAAGCAGGGGTCCATGGAGTAGTTTTGAGGACAAGGGTTATGTAATTTTTTATACTTCAGTACTGCTGGAGAGCCCCAGTCATGGACCAAGCCCCCACTACACTAGGTGCTATACAGACACAAAAGATCTGTCCAAGAGAACATAAAATAATTCCTGTTTGTACATGCAAGACTGGAATTCACTGGCTGAGTTTCTCAAACAGAGAGGGATAGACTGCAGTAGATGCTGTTTGGAGGCCTGGCTTTCCACAGACACTCAGTGGTTACATTCTCCTTTCCCCTGGGAAAGTTAGCGGAGAAGGGCAGTGAAGGTGTCAAGTGTGGGAGAGCTCATGTTACTGCTAGCAGCTGCTGCCACCTGCTCTGCTGAAGGACTGGGGGCTCCAGTTCCAGTGCTTCTGTGTCTGTTGTCACCACAGGTGCCAAAGCACAAAGTGAAAAAAATAAAACAAAAATCACAAGGCAGTTGTTGCCCCAGGGGCTTGGTATTGGGGATCCACAGACAATAACATGCAGCCCTTCCCATCACCAAAGCTCTAATCTGTCTGCCACCAGGGAGAGGTAAGGAGTTAGGCAGGCTCCTTGCTTTACAGCTGGAGAAACTGAAGCAGAGGGGTTAAGGCTTTTGTTTTCAGCAGAGGCTGCTGACTTTGGGTGGCTGGCTTCAGACAACATGGTGCTAGTTTATAGCAGCCTGGAGTATCCGCGACTCCACGTGAAGCCAGTGGGAGCCCCAGATAGCTCACCCAGCACCTCCTTGAAGTCAGGCCAAAGTAGCCCAGAGCTGGGCTCCTGGAATCCATGGCCACTTTTGAAACTCTTTGCTGAAGTGATTTGCCCAAGGCCACACAGTCCATCAGTGGCAGGGCTAGGACTGGAACATCAGGGGTTCCTGGTCCTCATGGCGGCTCACAGAGAACCTGCCCTTCTCTAATCACCACATCAGCCATGATCAAACATGGCCAATGTCTGAAGGTCATGCAAAAGCAACAGTAGCTGGAGATCTCAGTCCAGTTCCTAGAAGATGGACAAACAGAACCAGCACAATGTGATTCTCCTCATTTACTTTTGGAGGAGCTAGGCTAGGATCTGCACTGGGCACCTCAGCAGAGAGGCCTCAAGTACGTGTCTTCCTGTCTTGATAGCCTTGGAAAACAAGCAGCCCTGAGGACCTATGTAAACATTTACAGCCAAACCCATCCCTAGCGTAACACCACAGAAGATGGGGTGAACCTGGCTCAGAATGTATATGAATTAAAATCACTTGGGTGGTGGCAGAAAGGCTCTGATTTCACCACAGACAAGGAGCAGTGTCACATCCCTGTAATCCATTTTCAAAGTGGCTTGCTCAGTTCAGCTCAAAGAGAAGCCAGTCAGTGGGTGAAAGAGTTCAGAAAAGAAACCCCACTGTTCCTCCTGCAGCAATAAAAGAGTCTCTGCTCCCAGAACCTGGGAGGACCCTCATCTGCTACAGGGAATCAATTGTCCTATTTAGTGCCAAACATCTCATAGGACTGGCTGTAAAGCAGCAAGCACTTTCCTCACTGGTCCCCTTCAGATGTTGGTCCAGACCCACCTTTAAGACGAAAAAGGTTGGGTTTTTTTTTTTTTTATTATGGTCGCAACCCTGACAGCCTCAGAGGCAGCATCCAAACTTTTCATGACAGGGTGCCCAGATCAGGAGGGCTGTGGTGCTTACAAGCAAGGTTATCCTAACACAGCACCTCTCCTTCTAGTTGTTTCCTGCAATAGACCTGCTGGAGGCTACAAAGGTGCATGCATAAGTAGGGGCGGCAGGTCTGGCCCTTTAGCACTGAGGCAAGAGCATCACATTTGTCTTCCTATGAGGAACTGTGTCATGAATAGCTGTGCTGTTATTTGCGTGAGAGTGACATGCCTGCTCTCCCCCCACAGACGTCAGACAATCCACCAAGAAAATGGGAGTCGTCGATGAGGTGGAACATAGCAGCTGCTTTAAGGGTGCAGAGCAACAGCACAGAACTGCTTAGGGCTGAAAGTTTCAGAATAGTCTCCGGCTCAGACTGCAGAGGGCATTTACTATGGCAGAATGGGGTCACTCAGTCTAAATTGGCCAGGACCAAAGGGTGAGATTGGGGCACACAGGGAGATGAATTATGAAAAAGGGCTGCTTAAGCAGCACCCTGCAGAACTGTGAAGTACCTAGTGCAAATTTCTTGCATTTTACAGGATTCCCAAAATGTTTCAAACCAACAAAAAGAAAACAGTCCTGGGCCCGGGTCTTTGTCTTTATTGCAGACTCTGCAATATGATGATTTGCCAGGGTGGCAAGTTAGGGTCTGGGAAATATTACCAAGGCACAACACCACTCACAAGCACCCAACCAGAGTAGGTGAGGACATGCATGGGAAAGGAAACCCTACCCCCCAGGCTGAGGCATGGCTAAGAGCCACTTTGCAGACACTGCTGTATCCTTAGTACTATTTGCATTACAGCAGCACCTAGCCATCAGGTTTCCACTGTGCTAGGGCCTGTACAAATGCACTGACAGTCTCTGCCTCCAGGTGCTTACAGCCTAAATGGACAAAGGGTGGGAGGAGAAAGAGAGAGACAGAGAAGTGACTTGGCTACAACAGAACAGAATAAAAGCCAGGCTTCCTGACTCCCAGCCCAGGGCCTCATCTACTGGATTATGGTGCTTCTCAAGATGGCCCTAGCAGTATGATCCATCCCAGTGCAACTCCTCTGCAGAGGAGAGGATTCACACAGCAGTGGAGCCTCCATCCTCACCCCATTCCACCCCTAGGCAAACCCTGTGTCATAGTATATGAGCAACCGCCCTGCAGCTGATCTCTGAACAGCCCAGGGGGTCGCCTTTCCCCCACATCTTATCACCTTGGATCGAACCCTGCAGTTTGCACACATCCAACACCACGAGTTACAGAGCTAAAGCTAACAACAAGAAAGGCTGTGGCATTTTCTTAAATGAATAAGGTAATTTTACATGAAAGCCAGCGTTCCTTCCTTCCCTGCCACTGATAGCTGTTGGATCTCAGCTCTGTAGCCCCGGTAACACAAAGAGAAGGCTTGAAGCAGCCATGTACATGTTCAGTACTGTGTAATTCTCTCAGCTGGAATCCAAATGCACAGCAAGATTTCAAAGACTCATGGCATCATTGCCAGAACAGGTGCTCTGATTGTTCACAAACAGGAACAAAGCTTCCAAGCCATGGTTGAAGCATCACGTCTGAAACACCCAGGCTCCCAGCAGCATCAATTTAGTATTTTCTCCTTTCTGCATACACACATTGAACTCCATTCAGTGTGTCAGTCTCTCAAATGGGACCACAAAAGGAGAGTGTGGCTATTTGGGCATTAGAGACAACATAGTAGGTTTTTTGTTTTTGTTTTTGTTTTGTTTTTTTTAAATAAGATCCAAGATTTGCCCCAGTATGGCTTGCCAGATCTTTCCCTTGACTTCTTTGATGCTCATGTGCAGGGGGGCTGTTCCACCCAGAAGCAGCTGCATTTCAGCGATGCTTCCAGTACACAGTCTGCAAAATTCTTTGGAATGAAAAATGCTATAGAAAAGTCAGCTGTTCAACTTGATTTTACTTTTGGTCCTTATTGGGATGTAGGCTAAACTACTCTGGGATTTTCTCCCATGAAAACTCACGCAATAAATAAATCTGTTAGTCTTCAAGTGCCACAGGACTCCTTGCTTGTTTTCCTTAAGTAGACCAACACAGCTGCCCCTTTGGAACTTGTAAACTACTCTGTACACAGAGACATTTGTTGGGGGACTTTTAGCTTTGAGATCTTTGCTGTCTGGGTTCTTTTTGGCAGCAGAATCTCCGGCCAGCTTCAGTAGGTTTCAAAGTGCTTCTGAACTCCCTGACTCATGTGGAAGTAGGAATGATCAAGATCAGGTCCGAACTGGAGGTCTTGGATGGGGAAGAAGCCCACTGACTTTCATCTGGTAAGAAGTCTTTCCAAGCAGGGTCCCCAGGTGCCCTGATTTTATAGGGATAGCCATGACATTGAGGGCTTTTTCATATGTAGGTGCTTATTATCTCCCACCTCCTGCCTTGATTTTTCACACTTGCTACCTGGTCACCCTATTTCCAAGCTATTTACACACTACGGTCTATTTTCTTAGGGTCCTATGATGTCACTGACTCTTGGAAGATCTAGTATCTTTTTAAAGCCCCAGGGGCTTCAAACAGGCATACGCCAGAGTGCACCACAAAACTTTCAGTGCACTGTAGCAGTGTCCACACAAAGCATTATTGTGCAGCAAGCTGGTGCGCTGTAGATCCCCACACGCTGGCTTGCTGTGCACTCACTTCCCACGCATGCAAGCCCTTAGACACTAGGGAGCCCAAGTTTCGTTGAAAGTTGGTGGGGCTCTGGTCACTTTGGAGAGCCTAGGTTCCATTGACTCACCATGAAAACTGAGCTTCTATAAGTGGGTCTGGCTTGATATGAACATGGAGGAGGCTTTATTTCTCTTCCCCCTTTTGAAAATGAGACTTAGGAACTTTTGGGTATGTTACGTGGAAAGATGAGATGGCCCCTTTCAATCAAGTAGCTTCAATGAAGCAAGAAGGCCAGGCTCACCTGATGACTCTCTTCTTACACTGCGCTCTAGGGGGGAAAAGGCTAAAGAGTTAGTGCCCAGAAGACTAACTCTTTCTTCCCCATCTCATCCAACCTGTCCCTGTTCCAGTCTCTTCAGGTTTCTCATTTCAGTCCCAGTCTCCTTTTCCAGCTGGTCCTCACTGTCTGAATTCTCTCTCCCCCCTAACTCTGGTTCAGTTTGCTTGCCCAGCCAGTTCCAGTTCCCATCTTCTGGCTCCTCTGTCTTTTTCTTCTCCCACTGTTAACTCTCTCTCTTTACTAATGCAATTTTAGTCTCCCCTCCCAATCCACTCCTTGCTCTAGTCTTGTTGTTCCATTCTCCTCTGGCTCCGTGGCAGATCCATCTCTCCATCTCCTTGCCAAGTTTCAGGATGTGTTCCAAAGCATTTCAAAGAAAAAGGTTTTCAATGTTTTTTTTGACATGGGAATAACATTTTCCCCTAGCTTCATTCTCAAAAAACACCTCAATCATTTTGGTTGAATTAATTATTTCCCCCCCCAGCCAGAGGCAGAAAGCAGGCATGGAAAATTTTAGTCCAGATGTTTAAACCTTGACAAAAGTTGTAACTAACTGAAAACAGGGTCTTAGAATGGGAACTGTTGAGCAACCTAAACAGGCAGCTGTACCAGCCCTGCCTATAATGCATGCAAACAAGTTAACAGCTATAAAGAAATTATCTGATGTATTCTGCCAAACAACAGCCTGCTCCTATATATTAATACTTAGCACTTATAATGTGCTTTTCATCCAGACCTTGCCAGACTATTTACAGAAGTCAGAAGCTATTATTACAGACAAATCTGAGACGTGAAGCACTGGCTGAAAGTTACAGAGCACATCTGTTACACAGCTGGGGAAAGACTGCAGACATCCTGTCTCCCAGTTGGGCATCCCATCCTCTCACTCACACAGCCTGGCATGTCTAGAGTAAACCATCCTCCTCCTGGTTCTTCAGGCTGCAGCATTTACAAAAAGAGTTTTGAGATTTAATGCTACTGGTGAACTATAAATTTTCACAGCTCCCAAAGGGAATAAATTACAGATTCTTACTAACACTGTAACATTGTGTGCTCTGGTGGGTGTTGATTGCCTTTCGAAAGCAAGAATATGAAAAAACACGGTATTGTTCCTGAAGGATGTGCTGGTCCCCTACAATCAAAGTAACATTTCATTTAATCAAAACACACACCACATCACAAAAAGCATCTTCTGAATGTCCTGAGGTCTCTTGGAATGAATCTCTATTCTCTTGAACAGCAAAATATGGTTTCACAGACACACACAAAATTATGAAGCCAACAACCTCTGCAAAATAACCACAACTCACATCCATTAGTGTTGAGCTGACAGTGACCTACCAAAACACAAAACAAAACCAAAAACCAACCACCACCATAACTAAATCAGAAAGCAGTAAAAAAAAAAAAAAAAAATTATTGTGCCAGCCTGAATGGAAAGACCATTAAGCGTTCTGCAGTCAATCAACATTGCATTTCATTTGGAAATGGGTTATCACTAATCTTTAAAAGCAATAAAATACAAATTCCACCAATTCAGCCATAAAACCCAGACTATGGCAACTGCTAAAACCACCAGAAAACGTAAGCACGTCTCTTGAGAATTTGTTGGTTGGAAACAGACTATGTATGCCTCTGCACAGGGACCTGACACAGCAGAATGAGTAACCTTAAAGTTACCTATAGATTCAAGCAAACGACTGATATACTGTACTTACACAGACCATATAGCATACATATGGCATCCCAGTATTTGGAATTCCTAATTACCTGATCTTGCAAGGTGCTACAGACCACTTCTGGCTCTCATTGAAATCAATGGTGGTTGCAGATCCTTCGCACTTGAACCTTGAAAGAAAATACATACAAATTTCCTGCTCTAGTGTTTGTGGGATAACTCTTGGCTGACAGGGTTAATCTGCGCTGAACATGGGTTGATGAGATTCAGATTTCACGAGAATCTGAACAAAGACAAACAAGGAGTCCCATGGCACTTTTAAAGACTGACAAATTTATTGATCACATGAACTTCCATGGAGAAAATCCAACTTCGTCAGATGCTTTGAATTTCTCCCGCAAAAGCTCATGCAATCAATACATTTGTTAGTTTTTAAAGTGCCACAGGACTCCTTGTTTGTTTTGCTGAACTAGACTAACATGGAAGCCCCTAAGGAACTTGATCAAAGAAAGCGAGACAGAGGAGCGTAATCGCAAAGTACTATGGGGTCCATGAACAGGTGATTGCTTATATCACTATGTAGGGGGTGAGGTGATGAGCCACTGAAAAGAAGCACTCAATGCAGACCTGCATCTTCTCAGTGTATTTTACCACACTCACCTTGACTCTAAAGAGCATAGTATTTAAGGTTCTATTGGTTCAGGTATTCTGCAATCGGGATGCTGCAAAGTGCTGTGTGTGGGACAGCATAGGACACGGAGAGATAACTGAAACATGCTTTCTTTTAGGGTAGCTCACCCCAGCCTGTCTGGATTAAGGGATTCTCAGTCCCACTCCTCCTTTCAAGAGTGAAAGGATGGCACATCTCCCAAAAGGACACTGAAACCATCCCAAAGAGGACCTGTTGCTTCACATCTTCCATCAACAGGGCCAGAAGTGATTGGAAGAAAGCCAAAGCCTAAGGAGACTAATGAACAGGAAATTGACTAGCCGCAGGAGCAGCTGCGTGGTGAATGAAAGAAGGTTGGGACATCTTCAAGACAAACAGAACCAAGTGCAGCTTTCATGGAGGGATCTGGAAGAACCCACAGATCAGTCTGGCACTAATTAGATGTCATACTAGTCTGCAACAAAGTGCCAGCAGAAACTCATTAGGTGCTGCAGGCACGTGTCAAAAGATGAACAGTCACCTCCTGTGCCAGTCCATGGAATGCATATTAAATGGCAGGGCAGCAGAATGCTTTATTTTCAGGCCTCCTAGGCCAGAAGAACAGGCTGACTCCATGTTGTGCTGTATGAGGGCAGTGACAGGAGAGAAATGGAAGGAGCAAGTGAAAATGGAAAGTGGCAGACCTACAGATACCACACCACACATCCCCGAAACAGTAGTAGCAGGAGCAAAAATACACCCAAGCTTTGTCTCCTATTTTTTAAAAATATATGAGAAAAACAAGTTTTCCAGCTGAGATGACCTTGAGGGACTGTGCTAAAAGGAAAAAGCAAGTATTTCATATTGGTAGGACTTCTTGTGCAAGGAATTTTAAAGCACTTGAATATATGTTTGTGCAAAAGGTTGTATGGCGAGTGTAACACCACAGGCACAGTTATACCACCCATCTGACCTTTCGCAAACAAATGCATTCAAGTGTTTTAAAATTCCTTGTACAATGAGTCCTACCAATATGAAACACTTGCTTTTTTAAGCTGTCTCATTTGGAAAACTTTTTAAACTTTTTTTCTTTTGAAGACCAAAAAGTGAGGAGGCATCGACAGCAGCCCTGTTTGCCATTGAAACCTATGATCATCGCACCATCTGCTGGAGAAAGGTGGGAAAGCACAGCGAATACAGACAGAACCAAAGTTAACATAAAGGTCATTTAATAATAAAGCCTTTTCCACTGCATGTTAATATGATTCCTGCCACCTGGTGACAGGTTTATTGTATGGGCAAACTTTTTTCAAGATATGGCAAAAACTGGGTGTAAAGACAACCATCTGCAAAGGAACCTCTGGCTGGTTACCAATCCAAGAGCACAGTACCAACCAATCACGTGAAATGGATTAGCCAAACTGTGACCAAAGTGCATTTCTTTTCAAAAAGAGGCTGACTTCTAAATCAGAAATGGTGGCAGGTTTCTTTGTGGGGAGAAAAGCTCTTAGAAATAATGCTATGATTTTGAGGAAACAAGAAATCAGCACCCTAGTCACAAATGACCTACTGTAAAGTGGACATTTTGAAATGACTACAATTTAAATTAGTCAAGGCTTTTATATGGCTGTTCAAAAACTTAAAATAAGCCCTTCTCAGGCATGTAACACGAGTTTGGACAAAGCATGAATTTGCAGTGTATCACATTACTACACTGTTAAGTCATTTCCTTAAAATACTAGATGCAGAAAAAGATTAAGTAAGTGGTAATGAAACAGGAAGAAGCCACATTGATAGTTTGAAGACATGTATCATGTAGGGTGATCAATGTGAAAAATCAGGATGGGGGAGGAGGATTGGCATTTATACAAGACAAAACCCCAAATATTGGGACTGTCCCCATACAATTTGGACATCTGGTCACCTTAGTATCAAGCCAGGCAGATCAGAGCTACAGTCAGAGACACTGCAATACCAGATCTAATAAGAAATGCATTACATAGACTAAATGGATCAAGCATGGGATCTGACAAAAAGAGCATTAGATAGATGCACACAGCAAAGGACTCATCTAAAAATGAAGTCTCCTACAGCTTCCTGTTTCTGTGGAACAGATTCTTGTCTCAACATGTTGTCAGCACTGGGGGCGGGGCGGGGGGAGTGTTAATGAAAGACAGCCCCAGAAGTTTCACAGCATCCCAATTTGTAATATTTCAAAGTCCCCACTAATACTGTTAAATATGACTTATGAATTTCCTCATTTAACTTGCAGATTCTGATTATGTAAAAATGTCTAGTAGCTATCTCATTCACCTCAGTAGCTATGATTTTAGGGTAAAGAAAAGAGCAGCTTTGCAATAAATTTGTCTCATAATGTAAGAATTTCAAGTAGGCTAAAATAAAACTTTATTTAACTCTTACAAGATATAATCTCTTATCAACACAATGCACAATGTGTTCACAAAATAATCCCTTTTTCTGCTTCATTTTCAGCACTACTTTTATACAAACCTTGAAAATAAGTCAGAAATCTGGGCTACAAATTTTTTTTAAAACATTTTTAGAAGCATCACAAAATGTTGCTTATTCCCTTAAAGTGTCCTTTTCACAGGCAAAACAAACAATTGCTTTAAAGACTTAAAGGGCCAGATATTTCAAGGTAGCTGGGCTTCTCAGGTCTATTAAAATCAACAAGAGTTAGGCACCAAGCTACCATTATATTTGGCCCATAAGGCCTAGTATTCACGCATGGAAATCATTAACGTCTTATAACAAACAGAACAGAATATTGAAATATTAAGTGATCATGAACTACAGTTATGTTAAAATTAAAAAACTACCTACTGGTCCTTGTGCAACTCCAGAAGCTGTAGTAAAACAACCAAGAAGTCCTGTGGCACTTAAAGACTAACAAATTTATTCATGCAATAAATAAATTTGTTAGTCTTTAAGTGCCACAGGACTCCTTGCTTGTTTTGCTGAACTAGACTAACAAGGCCACCCCTTTGGAACTTAGAAGCTCTAGTAGTAACAGATGTTCTTCCACTGCCCAGTAGCCAGTAGCAGCCTCTGACATGGTCTCCACCTTGACACATTCAAAGGTCCTTACAAAGGTTCTTTGAAAAGAGAGTCTTGTTTTTGCTAGGATTGTAAGAGGTGTTAGAATCAAGCCTTTCATTTCTACTGGCACAGAAATCAGCTGACAGACTTTAACGGGAGTAGCCGGAAAGTCCAATGACTTCGCATATATCGCACAGATGGGGGGAAAGCCATACACTTATCCCCTCTTGTGTACAGAATAACCTGCTGGCCCAGCCACGCTAAGAGACACATCTACCATGAGGTATATGGTTACACAGAAGTTAACGTGAGCCAAGGTACTATCAGTTCTGGACCTAGTGCAGATGAAATTTGTTTCCTGTGACAAGAAATGACATCTTAATGCTGCTTGTGGTATAACTATGAAATTCAGAACTTAACCCCAGTGAAATGGATTACCTATTTTGGCCTATGAACAAGTTGGAAAATCTCCCCCCCCCATCATGAAATCAAGTCATCTGCTGTTGACATTCTTTCTAGACAAATGACTATCTTCTCCCCAAAGAAAGGAGCACCGTCCACTAAAGATCACCCCTTAGAACACCATATCACCACATACACCAGAATTAGATCAAGTCTTACGGAGAAAAGAAGAGCTATGGACCTGCTCAAGGTTAACGTTATAGGAGGAGAAAGCAAGTTAACCCTGTAAGATCATGCAGATTTAAGAAGCACTTGAAAACAAATTCAGCATCTTTGTTTGCCTTCCCTGAGCTAGCTTTGTAATACTGAGCATTGCAGTGTTTATGGCTGTACTTACACAGGCTGCATTTTTTGACAGTAGTAAAGTCAAATGCAAAGCTATAACTGTACGGCAGTTAGTGACTGTTTCACTCATTTCCTGTGACAGGAAGCAAGGTGGATGGCCTTCTTTGGTGAGACAGCATTGAAGAAGTTTTTGTGCTTTAAATCCTTTCACCTCCTGATATTCAAGCAATCTTTAAGTTACCGTTAGTGGAGACACCACAAGGCCATAGTGCAGAACAAGTAAACCATCCTAGAAGGAAAAGAAAAATATATAATTATGCCAGTTAGAAAATCAGCAAATGGGGAAGAAGTTTTATAACAGGAGATGAAGCCACTGTGTTTGTTGGAATCTTAGTTCCATCTGCCAAAGGTCCATTTCCTCATATTTCCCCAAAATTGTATAAAGATATTTTTGAACCATGCTGTTTCCATATAATAAACTTGAATTTTGAAAAGCCAAGGCAACAGTGGGGAAATCTAACCAAAAGGTTTAAAAATCTGTTTTTTCAAGTACAGATTATTACTTTGCCTTATCTTCAAAGCCCCCTGAAGCTGTCTTGATGTGTAAATGGTACCACACTGGTTTCTGCTCAGCAGCAAAAATAACCATCAGCGAAGCAGCTGAAGAAACCCTGTTCTTTTAACACAACCTACCAAAAGTGAGGAAGACTGTGAAATGTTACATAGAAAAGAAGGCAGTATCTCTAGAATGGTTTGAGCGTGACCCTTAGTTCTAATCCTAGCTACGACAAACTTTGTTTGTGGTCTCTGGCAGGTCACTACAGCCCTTTGCCTTATTTTCCCAATTTGGAAAAGGTGGTGATCTCCTACTGGATGAGTGTGGTATCCACAAACATACTGAGAGGCTACATTAAGTAAGTATTATTTTAATTCACTTATGAGAAATTGCCCATCTGGAGTTCTGGATAAGTCAAGTCAATAATCCAAAAATACAAATTTCAGATTCTGCCTGGGTGCTGCCTGTTTGTTTGTTTTTCCATGTAAAATATTCCATACTTAAGAAGGGTGGTGCAGAAGTCTAACACTGAATACCCCCACTTCTCCAGACAGCAAAAATACATTTATTACTGGCAAAATGATTTTATTGCTATTTTTGATGTATACATTTCATTAACACTATCACATACACACACATTACATTTCATGCTGACACTAAGCCTGAATACGGTGATCACTCGCAAAAGGATATGAAAGAAGGTTTTCAAAAACACGGTGGTGATATAGGCCAGTTAATACAGCAGCTCCATACACTCTTCATATATGGCTCCATCAATTTGGAATAAAAAAGGAGATGCTATAATAAACCATATTTTTTTATATCTCCAGACTACATGTTCTGCATGATTCCATCCCAGGAACACACAGCACACATCCCACAACACAGGAACTTCTGTCTGTGAGATCTGTTTGGAATGTGAAAGGAAGTGAAGTGTTTCCCCTTCCATGAAACCAGCTAACACCCCATGACCTCCTGAAAAAGTTGCTTTTATGTTTTATTCTTTTATAAAACAGGTTAGGGGATTTAACTGATCTTGGCAAGAAAACCAGACCAAACCCACTTTTTCACCTCTCTCAATGATTATGACAGAGTTGTGCAACAAAGAACACACAGAAAACTAGGGTTAGATATAGGCACTGCTCACCATTCTGGGCTGGAGAGCTCTTAGGCAGAAATTCTCTTACTACTGCTCCTGGGCTACAGTGACTTTGTGTCTCTCCTTGCTCTGAGCTGTGCCTACCAGGCTTGAGCTAGTCATAAAAGTATTTATTTAGCAGTTACACCTAGTACTCTGCTAAGCATGCAGCATCTAAGATCTTGACTGAAATGTAAAGTGACAAAAGACGTCTTCTTTTATGGAATCATGGTTCATTGACTCCCTGAGCTTCCTCCCAGGAAGTTAATGACAATATCCCCCTAAAACCTCCATGGTGCAAGATTGAGCCCTTCACGCCTGATAAGAGACATGTGAACGTTCCACCAGCAATGCTGTCAGTTCCAGGGGTTATAAAATTCCAATTAGTGGAAGGACTTGCCCTTTCCAGAGCTCACCCCAGGGAAACCTGCTTCCTCTGAAACAAACAAGGAGTCCTGTGGCACTTTTAAAGACTAACATATTTATCGCAGGAGCTTTCATGGGAGAAAATCCCACTTCATCAGACGCCTGAAGATGGGGAGCTTCCAGAACTTACAGCCTGTTCTGTACATTCTCCACCTTCAAGTGTCTGACAAAGTGGGATTCTGTCCCATGGAGGCTCCTGTGATAAACATGTTAGTCTTTAAAAGTGTCACAGGACTCCTTGTTTGTTTTGCTGAAGTAGACTAACATGGCTGCCCCCTGGAACGGCTTCCTCTGGTGACTCTTTAGGACTTCGACTTTATGCAGCATTAGATCTGTGTGTTTGCACAGGCTTTGATTAGGTTTTGTAACAGGAAATGGGATTTTGATTGTCGTTGACATGCCAAGGGCTCTAATCACATTCAGCTGTAACTGATTACGCTAATGAAAAGATACCAGGTGAACTGATAATTAATCAAGATCACATATTAATTTATGTACCAAAGTAATAAAGCAAGGGTTGCACACCATGTGCGTGAAGCACTGTACCAGCCTAACATCCTTTAAATACTTATTTAGTAATAATAACCAGTAATAATTTAGTGATGATAACCAGTAATAATTGTGCCTACCTCTTAGATAGCACTTTTCAGCAGAAGATCAGAAAGGGATTTTCAAAGGGTGTCGATATCATCATCGCCATTTCACAGGTAATATAGTATTTCACAGTAATGCTTCAAAATTCCACACTGGTAATCGGGCAGTGTTTGGGGGAGAATATTACTGTATTTTTTGCTTTGCAGACCAGTACATGCTCCATGTAATGGATGCTCCCAAGAACATAAGAATGGCCATCCTGGGTCAGACTAAAGTAACCCATCTTCCAGCAGTGGCCAGTGCCAGACACATCAGAAGCAATGAACAGAACAGGACAATTTATTGAGCGATTCATCCCGTCATTAGTCCCAGCTTCTGGCTGTCAGAAGTTTAGAGCACAGGGTTGTGTCCCTGACCAAGCTGGCCAATAGCCATTGATGGACCTATCCTCCATGAACTCATCTAATTCTTTTTTAACCCAGTTATTCTTTGCCCTTCACATCCCCTGGTAATGAGTTCCACAGGTTGACTGTGCATCATGTGATGTAATTCCTTAAGTTTGCTTCAAACTTGCTGCCTATTAATTTCATTGGGTGACCCTAGTTCTTGTGTTACTTGAAAGGGTAAACAGCACTTCCTGGTTCATTTTCTCCACACCATTCATGATTTTATATCTGCCCCTTACTGGGCCCTTTTCTAAGCTGAACAGTCCCAGCCTTTTTAAATCTCTCTTCCTATGGAAGCTGATCCAAAGCCCTAAATAATTTTTGCTGCTCTTTTCTGTACTTTTGCCAATTCTAACATATCTTGTTTGAGATAGGGAGACAAGAACTGCACACAGAATTCAAGCTGCAGGCATACCATGGAGTTCTACAGTGGCATTATATCTTCTGTCTCCTTATCAAACCCTTTCCTAATGGTTCCATCCGGTCTTTTTTTGGTGGCTGCTGCTGCACGCTGAGCATATGTTTTCCAAGAACTATCCATACTGACTCCAAGATCTCTTTTTTTGAGTGGTAACAACTTATTTAGATCCCCTCACTTTGCCTATATCATTGGGATTATGTTTTCCAACATGCGTTTATCAAGCAATGACTTTAAGAAAAGAGCTGTTATTCATTTGCTTGTTTTGTGACACCAGATGCTTGCAAATCTCTGCCACTCAGATTTTTTCCAGTACAAAATTAACAACTCAGTCTCAAAGAGACAGTTAAAGAGACAAGGGATATGCACTAAGTTTCCATGCCGACAATGGTGTGCCATCTCTCCTTCCCTTAGGACTCTTTTCAGACAGCGCTGTTCAACACCTCCAGGTTCTGTCTGCAGGATGGTTTTCTGTTCCCATAATAACACCAGTTCCATCTGCAATGTCCCATAGCTCTTCTAGAGAAACATGAAGCTGAACGCTTTCAGGGATAAACTATTTAACTCTCCTTTAGCTCTGTCTGGCAGCCTAACGCTGCTGCAGGAAACAAACCTCCCTGTCTTGAAGGATAAAAGTGTCTCTCTCTCTCAAACGGAACAAGGCAGGAAGGCTGTCAGAGAATTCAGGTGCTGCGGTGATGGGAGATGGATGGAAAGAAAGGTAGACAGAGCTGAAGAAGCCATACTTTAATGATCAAGGTAGCCAGTCTGCATATTAAACAAGAACCCAAATTCAATCCCTGGCTATATAAAGTGCCATGTAGCTAATAAGGAAGAGGCCAATACTCTGAAGAGAATTCAAAGAAAAGACAAGATAATAAGCCCTGAATGTAAATAAATTGCTGATTAGATGTTGTAAGCACCATATCTAGTAGTCAGAACAAGGTGCTAATAGTCACAAGATCTGTGCTGCATTTCCGGCTGTGCAACAAGCTTCCATCTGATCTTCAGCAAGGCTCTGTAGCAATCCAAATTCACACTTCCCACGTTATTAAAAGGGGAGGATATTGATTTGCCACTTTTGTCAAGTTTGCCTGATATCACTGGATGAAAGATTGTGCACGTGTACGGGCCAGAAGCAGATCTGTGTTCTTAGAAGTAACCATCAGAGGCATGAGGTTTGGTACAATCTCCCCATAGGAGAAAGGGAGGCAAGAAACCTCACTGGTTTTAAGATGAAGCTTGATATATTTATGAATGGATTTATATGATGTGGTTACCTATAATAGGAGCTGACAGGACTTAATGAGCCAGGAGATCCCCTCCAGCCCTATGTTCTTATGTAAGCAGATACAACCATGCTAAGTGCAATGGAGTTGCACCTCCTTACTTTATGTAGAGTCAGATGTGGTAAGTCTCACCTATGATTCTCCTCCTCTTCATGTACCTGTCAGACACTTCCTGGCACTCACAAGGCTAACAAGAGGGACATCTTATTTTATTCAAACTGAACAGCAATAGTGGTTTTGTCTGAAGAAAGAGGGTGGCACTGAGAAAAATAGATAAATGAATATGATCTCCTTACAGAGTCCTTCAGTAGTCAGTGTGGTCATTATGGAATATTGTTTTTTCCCCTGAATGGCCATTTTCTCTGTGTCCACAGAGACCAAACAAGCTATGGTCTACATCTCCAGGGCCAGATTCACTGGTTCTCCATTTGTGCCACTCCAGGAATGTCCAGTAGACACAGAGCACCAATGTATCTGGCATCACATTCTCATTCAGCTATTTCATCCTCATCAAAGGATGTACAGAACAGCAGCTGTGGGTCTGCAGCATGTCAAATACTTACCAGCTATAGCTTTAATGGGCAAGAACTCAGAGAATGATACCAGTTTATTAGTACCAGCTCGCTAACTTTTCTTCTTCCTCCTCCAGCATGGAAGAGATTCACCTTTTCACCCTGAGGAAAAGTCCTGTTTATTTTGTGTCCTACTTTTTATACCCTTGTCCCACCTGTCATCTAGCTAGATTAGCTATTTCTTAAATATTTAATATCCTCACTGCATCTTGGGGAAATAAGATAATATTCTCTGCCTTCACCACCAGTTTGCTCTGTCTTCTCTATTCAGGCACAGGCATCAAATTTGTTTACTGTGGGTGTTATAGTCAATAAGACAAACTTGTCTCACCATAGACTTGTCAAGGAAATTATTGTTTTCAGGAAAAATACAGCAAAATATTCCTCAGTGGAAGAATTTTCAAATGGAAGTACTGGCAAAAACAACACTTTGACCTAATTACTCAGGAAATATTCTTTTAATCCAAAAGTTAATCCTTCTGAATCATGGTAGCTGCTTATATGCCAACAGGAACTGGGAGCTAATAAAGTAGAAGGTACATTTATACTTCTTTTTGAAGTAAAGTTACTTACAACAAAACAGAAGTATTTTCTGTCTATATTCAACATCGTCTTTAAAAAAAAAAAAAAAAAAAAAAAAAAGCATAGTGAGCTTCCGTCATACAGTGCTTGTAAAGGAAAAGCCAGACAATTTACTACGGATCCTGATGAGGGGAATTAAGACGTGCTCAGTTCAAAAAGAAAGTGAAATGTGATTTCTCCTCAAAGCAAAAGCAAAAATTAGAAGCCAGGGGTCCCTGTGTTAATAAATGGGAAAGGGACCGTGCACCAGCAGAGCCCCACTGTAAATTCAAAGAAAAATAGGCAGATGGAAACCCCATTGCATACTGTCCTTAAAAGGTCATAAAAAAAGGAGAAGCAGGAACAAACAGCGCTTTGCTTTCTCAAACCAATATTCTGAATAAGAGTAAAAGAAACTCCTCCAGAGGGGAGTCTTTTGCAATGTGCCACACAGAAGAGTCAAGATGGCTAAATTAGATCAGAGATCCTTTGCAGCTCTGGAAGACCTGAGAAAAGACACTGGACAACAGGTTACAAAGGACAGCTACTGACCAACAGCAGCACCTCTGTGCCAGGGACAAGAGGTAAAGGGGAACTCTTGTGCCTTTTAGATGTTGTAATTTCCCTGGGAGAAGACAAGTTTCAAATAGTTGATGCTCAGTAACAGACTATTCACACTGCACTTTTGCAGCAGAGGGTAGAGGTGCTGGAAGAAAAATGGGCTGCTTCCATGGATTCAATGGTGCACTGGTTCCTCTCCCTCACCCATGTGATCCAATTCATGGTCACAGCCTGATCTCACTGCCCTGAGAAAGTAATTAAGGAGACTGAGATGTGTTTAAGTGGTGTATCACATTCTTCTCTTGTAATTCAAACCATGAGAAATTTAAAATAAGCAAACACAGACACAGAGGGATTATGATTTAGTTTCTAATACACAATGCTGTACATATTTGTTCATCAGCTACAGATCGTAAGTCAGATCATATAAGGACAGAATAATGGCCCACCAGGCTTGTGACCACCTTTTAATGATGCGTCATACAGATAGTTCGAAAAGCAAGAAACGTGATCTACAGTACCTCAGCTTCAGTAAGGCTTTCGACACCTTCTCACATGACCTTCTCATAAGCAAGCTGGACAAAGATAGCCCAGATCAACTTCTTATAAGATGGGTACACAACTGATCAGGGTACTCCAAGTTATCAATGGTTCACAATTGAGCTGAAAGGGCATTTTGAGGGGGGTTCCAGAGAGCTCTTTGTTGGATCCTATTCTATCCAATATTTCAGACCATTGCTCTAGTTTGCCAAGATAATTTTGAATTCTAGTCCTGTCCTCTGAAGTTCTTGCAATGCCTCCCATAAGTGTACGCCATTACCCAAATAATTTATTAAAGTATTGAAGAGATCAGCCTGTGACCATGAACTGAATCACATGGTCTGAAATAAATGGGATAAAATTCCATATGCATTTCTAGCCAACTGTGCAATGTTGGACATAGAGTTTTGTAGAGTGAAGTAGTCCTTCCTGACCTCACAGCTCACGTGTTGGGAAACTTTTTTTTATGAGCATAATAGTTCTTTGTGTTCATAGTGCCCTTCATTCAAGGATTACAAAGTGCTTTTGAAAAGAAGTGTACATATTATTCTTACTCTACAGTTTTAGTCTGAAACCCAGCTGTCTGGTCAAGTATTACAAGGTCTGTTAAAAGTAACCTAGACACATTTGCTTATTAATATGTTTTCCTACCAGGTTACACTTAATATTCCAAAATGCAGTATTCCAAGTTTGTTGGAAATGTGACTATTTAGTCACAATCCATTGCACATACACAAAATGGGTAATGACTGCCAAGGAAGTAGTACTGCAGAAAGGGATCTGGGTGTCATTGTGGCCCACAAGCTAAATACGAGTCATGGTGTAATGCTCGCAAAAAAGCAAACACCTTTCTGGGATGTATTAACAGCAGTATTTTAAGGAAGACACAAGAAGTAATTCTTCTGCTCTGCACTGATTAGGCCTCAGCTGCAGTTTTGGGCACCTCATTTCAGGAAATATATGGACAAATCAGAGGAAGTCCAGATAACACCGCCACAAATGATTACAGGTCTGGAATACTTGACCTACAAAGGGAAGATTGAAAGAGCTGGGTTTGTTTAGTCTGGAAAAGAGGAGATAGAAGGGTCATGATACCTAACTTCTCAAGTAATTAAAACCCTGTTATGAGGAGCAGGGCGAAAATTATTCTCATCAACCACAGATGATAGGACAAGAAGCAACAGGCTTAAATTACAGCAAGGGAGGTTTAGGTTGGACATTAGGAAAAAATTCCTAACTGTCAGGGTGATTAAACACTGGAAGAAGTTGCCTAGGCGGGTTGTGGAATCTCCATCATTGGAAGTGTTTAAGAGCAGGTTAGACAAACACCTGTCAAGGATCACTTAAGAGGGTACTTGGTCTTGCCATGAATGCAGGGGACTGGACTCGATGACCTCTCATGGTCCCTTCCAATTTCTATTATTCTCTGATTTTATGAAAAGCCTGGTGTCTTCAATTATAGGTGTTAACATTATAAGGAAAATGATCCCAGTCACGACAACAAATTGTTACGTGAAGAGAAAACAGTAAACAGAGTCTTAAGCAATTATTGCAGCTATTTAAAAGGAGAATGCAAACACCAAATAAGGATTTATTGTTGCAACTATAACTGGGGGAAGCAGGGGTGAGAGCAGAGAGAAACAACAAGCTTGAAGCATCTTATGCCGTGTTGCTAAAATTAGCTACATCAAACGAACAGCTAAGGCTTTTGGCAATGACAAGACTATGAGGAATTGTGAAACTGCGTAACCGTCTCACATGGGAGCAAGATTAGCTGCAGCCATGAATGAATGTGCACATGAAAAATATTATTCAGAATTGCATTAATTTGTCCTCTCTCCCTAGAAGGGAGCACTGATAATAGTCAGTGGAGTTCTCATTGTTATTTGGAAGACTACGCCTTACCCATGGAGCTACTGAAGCTATTCTCTTGGCACAGAGCTACAACAGGGGTAGTCATCTATGACAAAATGAATATGGGGGAGTTGACAAATATTTCTACATCATGATGGATGGAGTTAGGGGCGCTGTTGGCTCAAACAGTGGTTTGGTGGGACTCAGGAGAGTGTGTTACATAACTCAGCAGTTTTCTAAAGGGAATACATGTCAGACTGAGTAACATTAAACACCATTTTCAGAATTTTGATGAAGACAGCATTTATAATAGAATGGGGCTGTGCCCTAACATCCCACGCTACACTAGACCCACGATATTTCACTATTGCAGCTCTAAAACAATGTACTATTACACACTAATCACTTGGCGCAAATACTTTCAAACCACAGAAGTGCTTTTTCTCTTGGGATGGTGCACACAGGAAGATGCAGTGGTCAGGCTACCAGAAACAGGGTAGTAAAACAGGTCCCCCAGCTCCATCTGTCACTCTGACAGTGTTGCGGTTGAGTTGCTAATGCTGCACCCCTCAACGCTGCACAGTGGCCACTGCTAGTTAGACGAATTGTGTTCCAGATACAGTACTTTGTAACAAGCCAGCACAGTACAGCCAGCAAGCTATCAACCAGAGAGTGGGCTGTACATTTTCTCTCCCCACCAGGAGCTGTGGCACACATATATCAGGCATACTGCTGACATTTATTACCTTACTAAGGATGCCAAACCCATTTGATGTGTTGGGCCACATTGGCAGGCAGGACACCTGATGTGGGCCAATGTGTATTCACGAGGGCCCCTGCTGCCTCCCCCCCCCCGCCCCGTATGCCCCCCCACCTCACACATCTGGAACTGCAAGGGTGGCTGCTGTCGCTCCCTCCCTGGCCACAGCTGCCCGACCCGCATGTGTGAGCATGTGATGAGTGGGAGATTTAAAATAGCCCCAGCTTAGCCCCACCAGCCATTGCTCCCCTCCTCCCCTAGTGCAGGGCCCTAGGTAACTACTCATACTGCCCCATAGGTAAGACCACCTAAGGTCTTGTCTCAGTGGCAAATAAAAGAAAATTATATTTTTATTTCCATCATCTTGTGGGCCGAATCCTGCTTGCAACCTTTAAGATTGACACCCCTGCTCTACATCTTTTGCAATGGGGTTTTATATATAAATTACCTCCCCTAAGCATGAACAGGGCTAGTTTTGTTCAGGCTCCTTCTGTTTTTTGATATCTTGCTGAGTTACAGATTCCCAGGGGACTGGGGATGAAATGATCCTGGAGAAAGGTTTGGTTTAATTGATTTTTGTTACTGCACCAGATCATTTCAGAAAGGAAACAAAACAAAACAAACCACGAAAAAAATCCACACCCAGAATCCCAGTGAACCATCAAAAACTCGAATACATGGCTGACAGCTCAGTAACAACCACCACCAGAGCACTATTGGCTAATGAAACTGGTCTAAACTTAACCCAACAGAACCTCATGTGAGCATGAAGTGGAATTCTTAGAGCAGAACACCAGCGTGTGAAAGCTCTTTTTAAATGGAGCAGCTTTTCCGAATGTGCATTTTATGACCCGCTCTGGCCACCACCCTTACCTGTATAGCACTGTCTCCTATAGCTCGGTGGATTTCCCTCAGTGTCTGGTAGTGTTCCAGCAGGTGGTCGCCACATATTATGTCCACCTGTGAACACATGGAAGAGAGTCAAAAGTGCATCCTTGCTCTTCCCTAGGGAAGACTATATGGGTTTTTGTAACTTACTCATCAATGTTTGTATCTGAGCACCTGAGACTTGGGACTTGTATTAATATAGAGAATCTAGCATTTGCAAGAGGCATTCGATGAACAGGCCTGGAGACTAACGTCCTTTTAGCTTTTGTTCATTACATAGACATTGCATGGGCAGCAGCAATGCAAGTTTTCTTACACAGCACTGACAATGGGCTCCTCATGTAGAGGAGCCACTTCTAGAAGGTAATTTATTCTTTGCCTCCCATTCACTACTTGACTCCTCAGGTGTAAAAGGCACGAATGGGACTTTTTAATGCTAGCCATGACATAGACTTACTGGGAAGTTTACTGAGATCCACAAACTCATTTTACATAGATCACAGATATTAAAGGTGAGGAGCCAGTTACTTTCCATTCCCAGCATCAGCCAACAGCTCTAGATAAGTAAGTTCAGTGGGGAAGAACTGTCTTGTTCCATGTTTGTACAGCACCTAGCACAATGGTGGTCCATGATTGGGGCTCCTCTGTGCTACAGTAACATAAATGGTAAAGGAGTAAATTCTTTATATTAACAAAATATGTTAATATTTCTGGTCCACAGGACAATGTTCCTTTTTGAAAGAAATGAGTCTGAAGCAAAAAGAGCATGTGATGGGCGGCTCCCTGCATGCTGCTCTTAGCAAGCACCTTCCACAGTCCCCCCTCAAAAACCAATCAGTTCTTCATTAATATAAATGAAAGGACATGTTCAGCAACTCCAGACAGCAGAGTCAAGCCACTGACATCTGCAGGAGGCTGTTCACTTCTTTTAAGGAACCTTCCATAAAAGAAACCACTTGCAGAAAAAAAGTGAATAGTAGAAAAGGAAAAGTATTTTAAACTGAGTCATTTTGTGCAGCTTGCCTCATTTTAACAATTCAACTGAATTTATTTTTCACAAAACTATTGGTACACATTCACCTGGAGGACAGCCTTTAAATTGGGACATTAACATATCAGACAAGGGGAGCAAAGACATTATATTCCTGCAGTTCCAAAGGGGCAGCTGTGTTACTCTAGCTCAGTAAAAGAAACAAGGAGTCCTGTGGTACTTACAGACTAACCAATTTACTTACTGCATCAGCTTTTGTTGGAGAAAATCCCTCTTCGTCAAATGCTTTGAAGATGGGGGAACTTACAGAATGGGAGGAAATAAATGCAGGGACGTGTAAGTCATGGTAGAGCACTTCAATCTTCTTGATCACTAATTGCGGTGCTCAGACAGATGAATACCAGAGCAAGGTTTCAAAGAGAAGCTGCAGGGCTTAAATTTATTTGCAAATTTCACTGCATTGCTTCAGGGCTTAATAGGGACACTGGATTTTTTTTCCCCCTCATTACAACAGGTGATTTGACTTCATCTGCCTCTATATGTTGTTGCCCAGTGTTTGAAACTCAACAATTGCTTTGATTTGCTGTTACAGTGTGACCTGATCCCATGACTTACACTCCCCTGCATTTATTTCCTCCCAGTCTGTAAGTTTCCTCATCTTCAAAGCATCTGATGAAGTGAGATTTTCTCCCACAAAAACTCATGCAATAAATTAATTTGTTAGCCTTTAAGTGCCACAGGACTCCTTGTCTGCTTTATATTCCCCCACTGTCTTCAAGTCTGAGAAGAAGAATGATGAGTGATCACTACCGTAAGTTAGCTGCTTGGATTTCAGTTTGGTCAACTGACAAAGACTGGACAAATAGAGATGTTCTGTAGCTTTCTCAATGTCTATATATTAGAGCTTCATCACATCAATGATTTGTGAGTGTACTGTATATCATTACAGCTGTTCTTGCAAGCATATATTGCTACTGCAGCAGGACAAACTAAATTGTTTTCAGTGCTGTAACTATGCAGTTGGTCTGGACTTTTGTTTCATACTTGTTGGGCTACTTCTCTTCTGAAGTTCATATCAGCAATAACATAGATAACGAATTGTGCCCCTCTCAAAAGGGCTGAGCATGGGTCTGGGATCCAGGCATACATGAGTTCTAGGCCTGCACGTCCTAGGTCCAACAGCAAATGGATGGCCACATTTCTTAACCTTTTTAGGTGATTCCATTTCCTCATCTGTAAAATAGGGATAATTAGAAATACTTTGCCACCTCACATGAGGCTGAGAGTTTTACATGCAGATTGTAAAGTACTTTGAACTTGCAAGCCACTAATTACTACTACTACTTCTACTGTCTAGAAGGAAGTGAATAATGGGGACATTAATATAAGCTTGAAAAAGTACGAATTCTAACACTAAGCTATGATTTTTTAAAAATTACCCATATACAACTGAGACATTAAACAGACCAAATACATAGATTCCAAATAATCACTTATATTTTTCTGTTAATAATCCGTTCCTGTAATTAATCCCCCTCCATTCGCAAATAACTTCCTGTAGCCTCCAAAAGCCCACTATCATTTCTGAAGAGAAACAAATGTATTCATTGCCATTTTTTCTGATGACGTGCACTGGTCACTGCTTTTGGATTACTGCCATAAACTTTTTTTTTTTCTTTTAAACTGGGTAAGGCATTGAGGTACCTAAATCCTGCTCCCACTAATGTCAATCTTACTGTTCCTTTCAACAGAAGCAGGACAGAGACCTAACGTAGAACTAGCTGCGTCTTAACGAGGGGTGGTGGTGGAGAAAAGCCATATAAATAGATAGCTGAAAAGACTGGTCTTTAATAGGAAAGATGCAAAAATTGGCTCCTTGAAAGGATTTACATATACAACTGCGCATCTCAGCAATCTTAAAATAATTGCAAGTGACTGCTTGTTTGGAAATGCCACACTATACTATCTGGAAACAGCTCAATGTTAACCCTGCTTTTGTATGTAGATTCAGACGATAATTGTTGTAGAAATCAGTGGCTTTTAATACATTATTGCAAAGCTGTTCTCGCATCCACCTCCTTGGAGTGCCCTGAATACCAAATGCCTAATTCCACCATTTCAGGACCAGTCCCAAAGTTCCTCCTGTTAATTGCTGCCATAGGATTCATTTCACTTGTACATTAGTAAGTGTGACAGAAGTGCAGAATGGAAACAGGCCAAAACAATTTACTTCCAAAATCTTGTTCCACAAGCCTGTGTGGTGTAGGTGCAAATCTATGGTAAGCTGGTGCCACTCAGAAGAACTTGAGCCACAAGGAAATTAATGTTCTAGATTGAAAAAGAGCTACCATTAACACAAGGGATATAAATCTACTTCACGCTTCACTGACTAAGTGGTAAAATTGGAGCCAATTAGTACTAAACTCATGGGACTGCAGACTATAATTAGATTGACCTTTCATGAAAGAAAAAGAGAGGTATTGCTGTTGATAAGCTCAATAACTCTGCTTTAGCGTGAGTGATGTACAAAGGCTGCTTTTGTTACATATCATTTATTGTTAGCAGAAGCTATATTTGTTGCATGCAAAAGCTTCTTTTTTGGAAGTCACACTACCTGACATACACCAACTAATGCCTATTGTTCAAGATGAAAACATTTTTTCAAAGATTATGATGCAACATGCCAAAATCGACACAGCCATACCGGTGATGAATTTGGCTCCATTCATGTTAGAACTCAACTGAATGATTCTGAGTAAGAACAACAAACAAGGAGTCCTGCAGTACATTTAAAGATTAAAATTTATTTATCGCATGAGCTTTCATGAGAGAAATAAATGTGTTAGTCTTTAAAAGTGCCACAGGACTCCTAGTTTGTTTTGCTAATCTAGACTCACACAGCTACCCCCTGGAACTGTATTAAGCGTGGTTATCCAGCAAATAAGATGAAAGCCGAAAGCACCCTCAGTTTAGCTTTTGATATGTGGATGGCTAGGAGTTGTGTATTTGATTGCAGAATCAGGAGTTCAGGACAATAGCCATATATGAACTGATTATTCCAATGACTGACTAAAATCTTCCACTTCCCTTCGATCATTGTCATTATGATCTTACTAGATGGGAGAGATAACTACCTCTGAGACTAAGATAGCCGTAATTACATAGATTGCATCAGCAGATACACTGTATGTGCACAGACTTCTAATTATTCCCCAAAGGGAGCTATTTACATTCATACTTTCAGAAAACCAACTCATTATGGAACATTTCTACCCTATACATCACATTTACAGACTCAAATCAGCTTATCTGCTGGTCATCCTTCCGCTATCAGGGGATTTGTTCCACCACCTTTTGTGAGAAAGAATAATGCTGCCATTGGATGAACCCTCTGAAAACAGCACATAACAGTAACTAATTTTATTTAAAATAATGAAGGGGCTCATGTTCCCACCCCCTTATTAGATAAAGCACAACGACCGTCAAGAATTAGATACCAAGGCCATTCATTTTAGATAAATGCCTTCAGTAACTCAATGCCTTAGACATTCAACAAAATCTAGAAATATTTTTTTGAAAAGGAGTGTACTTGGAATTGTAAGTGTTTAACGCTTTAAAAATTATTCAAACTTCAGTGGAAAAATAAGCTCCAATTACATAAAGCTGAATATTCAAGAGACACCTTGTAATTAGAAATTTGCATGTGCAGACAAAACTAGTAATTGCTCAAGCCACTAAGGTTTAAAAAAACAAAGCAAAACCCATCAATCTAAGTAATAAAGAAGCTGTCAGTCCAAGTGATAGATAAAAATAAAAAGTCAACCTTTCAGATGACTAGAGAATTTAAACTGAACTCCATAAGCAAACAAATTTAAAAAAACCTCCACAGATATACCAAAATCTTCTTTCAAAGACTCAAAGTTCGTTTTGCTTTTTAAAACTCAAAATTGACCTTTAGATTTTTGTCTTTTCTTCACATTCATCTTAAGAGGTGCTTTACCACTTAAACAATTCTATTACTCTCAATTCCCCCCAGTAAGATGTCATAGGTGAAGGTCAAAGATTAGCACATATTCAACACACGAAGAAATCTGGTCATACAGCTTTAAGGGATAGTCAGCGATTTGGGAGATTGTAAATGGGATACAAAACCTTTCACCTCCAGGTCATTGGGTCAAATATAACCCTGATGTCTAATAATCAAAGGTACTTCCAATCTGATGATAATTTTAGCAGCTTTCTAGAGAGGAGTTGCACATTAAGAACTGAATTTGAGGTGTCAGGTCAGAAAATTCACCATAACTGCCACATTTCTGAGAAGCCTCAACAGAGACTAAGATTAAATTGATAAGTTTAGGGAGAGACAAATAGGACATATTAGAGATAGAAAGAGAAAGAGAGGTTTTTGTTTGTTTTTTTTCTTCCTTTTCCCCTCCCCAGTTACACTTTGCTGAGACCAGGTAAAACCAGATACAGCCCTGTGCCAGTCATACTCTTCTACACATAAAATCGATGACTGTAAAAATCAACATCTTTTGGCCTGCCAATGGGAAAGCTTCAGCAAAGGGAGATCTCAGCTTCCAGG
This sequence comes from Podocnemis expansa, assembly GCA_007922195.1. Classification (NCBI taxonomy): domain Eukaryota; kingdom Metazoa; phylum Chordata; order Testudines; family Podocnemididae; genus Podocnemis; species Podocnemis expansa. The sequence goes on along the minus strand of ML682056.1, from coordinate 14,364,377 downwards.
GGGACTTAGTACTTGCCTCCAGCTCAGGTAAGGCCCAAGATAAGCGATTTCAGGCTGGTAACATTTTCAGGTTAAGTCTATTTTTGCTGCTGTCAGCACGATCTTCTAGGTTTGACTAAGTGGTCTGTGTAGACACGCTCAGTCGATCTGGAAATCGCCATGGCAACTCCAACTCCAGAACTGAAGATATTTCCAGTCACTTAGGGTAGTGTGTAGTGAGTAATTAGTAAGTTAGCAGGAGAAACACAAGGTATTTTACGCATGTTGCGTACCTCCTGACAGTCGACTGCCGCCAAAAAGTGCAGCAAGTATAGACTAGGGCTCAGGCAGTGATGAATTATTTCTAGCTGTTTTTAGCAGTTTCATCATTTGAAATATACATTCTGGAAGAATAACAAAGTGCCAGACAAAGGAGTTTCAGTAAAACAGGCACATGGCCAAGGTATAAAAAAAATAAAAACTTCAGTATCCGTGAACCAGTGACTGATGTTTAAAAGCAGAGATAGGTGAAGTAGAAAGCTTAGCAAAGCAAGAGGACCAGAGCATAACAGAAACAAGTTGGGTCAAGTAATATCTTTTACTGGACCACCGTCTGTTGATGGGATAGAAATGTTTTCAAGTCACAGCATGCTCCCAACATCATAGCAAAATGCAAGGTGGTCCCAGAGTGCCGGCTCCAGCCCAAATCCTGCAAGCCCAATTCCTTTGGTACAGGCCAGCCCTGGGTTTTTAAACTGCAGCATATACAAGCCTTAGAAAACAGAAATGCAGCCCCTATGAAACCAACAAAAAGAAGTGCAAACTATGGTAGGTGAAATGCAAGAGTGAAATTAGGAGAGCTGAGAGGGACTTTGATAATGAAACCAAAACAAACAAGAATTCCTTTAAGTGTTTTGACACTTGATGGAGAATGGTTAAATAGGCTTGGATTTGTATAGAATGCAAAAAATTAGCAAGATGGTTTAAAATAAAAGCTCACAGAAGACAAAGTTCAGAATTGTTACTGAAAAAGATGTTCAGTCAATATTTTAGTCTCATCTCATTGGTAAATGAATGTGAGACACTGACTTATAAATTTAGAAATCTGACAAAGAAGAGGAACTTAAAACTTTCATGCTTTTATCAAACTCATGATTAATAACTACTACTCCTTTAATATTTTTCAAGAAGGTCTACCAGAAAGACAGAATACACTGTTACAATTTCTCAGTCTGCTGCCAAAATTCTAGATGGCAAATAAATGAAAGATAGACACGCCACTCTTGCATCTGTATGTTTAAAATCTCCCTCACATGGCTTTAAATCTTATTTCCCCAAAGACATCTGTCTACACTGGGTTTTAGTCCAACTTTCGTTAATTTAGTTTTACAATCTGTGTTCTATTATCCAGGATGGGGAATTAAGGACAGACATGATCCATCAGTCTATTGATCTTTATTGGAACATATGGCCTCTTCCTCTTTCCCTAGGCACCTTTACCAAAAGACAGTCAGTTTCTGTTTGACAAACTGTACCAAGAAGATGACAGCTCAATATTTATGCATCTGGTGTGGTACACTAGTCAGGGACAGTTTTCCCATTTATTTATACATTTGAACAACACATACTCTGCTTTAGTTATTCAAAACACCTACCACCTCTTCTCCCTTATGGAACTGTATTCATCTAGGGCTGAGTATGCTACAGAAATCAGAATAAATTTAGGCGCTAAAGAGTGTTTATTGCATGCTTTCAGTCATCAGAAAGATTAGAAATGTATTGTTTTCTACTTAGGTAGAAGGGATCAAACATGGGGGAAAAAAATTAAAAAACAAAGCCATACAGCAGATCTAATTTTCTCAGAGTAACAAAGCTTGCATAAAAAAGTTAAGGAAAGATTGTGAGAGGTCTCTTACCACAAACATTACTAAAAAATGGAACACTAGACACTAGTTGATATTTCACCAGATCAACGTCAAGCAATGACTTCTTGTAAAAAGGCTATATTAAATGTTTCCTTCAAAGCAATAAACCAGTCTAAGACAGGCCTCGACAAATGCATGTTTCTGGTCACCATAGTGACCAGTTTTAGTAGGCTGTTGCTTAGCTCAACTGCAAAAATGTAACGGAGGAGTGCCCTCTGGCAACCAAAAATAAAATTGCTGGTGCCTAGCTGTGAGCCATCTTTGCACACCCTCGCTCCAGGAGCTATCATTTCTCTACCAACAATGGACTTAGTATTTCCCTGCTGGCCTTCATCAGCTGGAAAGGGAATATATTCAAGCACAGGTATTGCACAACATTCTCTAGTATTTCAGTAAATGACATTGGCTAAAACAGGTGAGAAGGTTTACACTTGACCTTGTTCTGTCCCCACGGATGTGGACGCAGAGAGCTAGCTCCAAATTTAATAAATACTTACACACATACACATACACAAATTACCTTTTCCCTCAACAGGGGCATTCAGAACAGCCCCCAAGCAACATAAGCATGACTTACCCTATGGCTCAGCAACCTTTGCTGGCCACCATGCCAGCCCCATCCCTGGAACCCTCAGCAAGTGCTGGGGACAGGGCCAGCAGGAAAAAAAAGGCCCAACCCCGGCTGGTCCCCTTCCCTGTGGTAGAACTAGGAATAGAACCCAAATTCCCAACTTACAGTCCCTCTCCTACAAATCTAGAGCTATTATTTTCTTTAATTACTTTTCTAAGTGAAGTGATGTTTGTGCTCTAAAAGAGAGGAGGAATTACTTTTAAAAAGTCATCACCAGCGATTCAAAAAATAGAAAATGCTACAATCCTCCAAATAAAATTCATTAAGACAAAAGCAAGCACATCACGTTGCTGTAGCAATAACTTAGTGAGTTCTCTTAAAATGAAACCATACTAAGGCTGTCAGAGACTCCTACGCTGAAGGATAGAAAGGCACAAGGCAATGTCCTGGTTACATGTTTTTGCTGGTCACATATTTTACCTTCCTGAAAGATCCACAGAACAGCAGGGAGAGACTAAATGAACACCATCATTATACAAGTGTGCAGCCACGGGACTTCGCTATATTGCAGTTATATGTTGAACACACGGCAGCATGGAGAATGAATGTAAGCAAACATTTGACTGCAGGAAATTTCCATTGGGAACACTGAACAGTGGGTGTTTTCCTTGGGGATAGCGTGTATCAGAACAGAATGGTTGTTCTAAAACACCCAGAGAATGACAAGCCCATCAGTGAAACACAAGGAACACTTCTGTACTACAAACAGGGCTGGGTTAGAACTAGAGCAAAGCATCTGCCCTTTCCACTACAGAAAAGCTGGCCATTGAGCTATTTGTCTGATTATAACCCTGTATAGCCACGTTAGCAGAAAATACTCATTCAGCCAGACCATGATTTTAAAAATCTGCAGGTCACCATCCCAGTAAACTAACAGAACTAGCAAGCTATATTTTCCCAGCAGGAGAGGAGCATAAGACAACTCTCAACAGTGCACTAGTCAACATTCACTGACACTTGGCTGCCTAAGTCTCTGGTTTCCTTATAGGAAAGCAGAATACACACATCCCTCTGGCTCCTGAAACAAGATGGGGAAGTTGTTTACTATTACTGAGGTGGATGAACTAAGACTCTGATTTCACAGAGCCTCTTTCACACTTCTGCTATATGCACACAATTGTATCAGTTTCTGACAAGGGGTAGCAAAATCAGCTCCCTGTGGTGCCACATCTCCAACAGTGTTGAACTCTATGGTTCTGCTGGCATGAACACAGCCAATGCTGGTCAATTATTTCAAGAGAGTTTGGTCATTCCCGCTCACTTCAGAGTGTTACAAAGACTGCTGACGACACTTCATTAGAAATGAGCGTTCATCTGTACTGACCCACAGAAGTTAAAGTGGAGAGCTGCACTGATACCTGTTCTCAGACACGGATGTGACGTCCCAGAGCAATGAGTTATTGCTAGAGCAGCAGGCATATGGACAAAACACACACTCAAACAGCTCATACTCCAGTTTGAATGTTGGAAACTGTTTTGAAGGGAGGCCAGGACACAGAAATCTTCACTATATGTTTGTTAGACTGCAAGCACTCTGAGGCAGGAAGCCAGTTGTTTCTATGTTCTGGCAATGAACAGGAGTACTTATTGCACTGAATAGTAACAAGTAAACAATAATCTTCTAACCTGACTTTATAAAAATCTTTAAAGCAGCAGCACGCTGTCCTTGGAATAAACTCATCAGCTTTTTGTCCATTTCTCCTCACCTTTGAAGGCAATGTATTTCCAGAAGATGGCTGTACATAAATCTTTCTGAAGCGCAGGAATAACACCCCTACACTAGTCAGAGTGGGAAGGAATGATGGCGCTTTGACAGGCTATAGGAGTTCCTTCCCTCAAAGGTGGACAGTGCTTTCTGCATGCCGCTTCCTATAAGGCTAAGGAACTGAGACTGTAAAATCAGAGTCCCTGACACACCATGCAAAGGAGTTTTTTTTGTCAGCCCTTTCAAATTGCACAGTAGCTGTAAGAGACCAGTTGATGAACAGTTAGTTAATAGCTAGGCAGAAATCAGCCTGCTCACTAATGAAATGCAGCTAAAGTGGAAAATATTACGTATTAAATTCTACAAGAAGAATTTTACGTTGGCAGAATGAGGAGCAAGTCTGTAGGACAGCATCAGCTTGATTTTCAAAGCTGAGGACCTGAAACTTCCACTGGAGTTTTGGGTGGTCAGTCCTTGACTAGCAGGACCCAAACATGATACCCTTTTTTAAAAGCACCATTCATGTTTGAACTGAATTGTGGCTTTTCCCTAACTTTATATCTAAGAAAATAGTGTTATTTAGGAATGCTGAATAAACAATATCTATAATGGGAAGCTACATATATTCTTACTGAGAAGGAACAAGTAAATGTAATTATATTATTTCTGCAAGATAATGAATAATTTATACCCCATTTGCACTGTCACCATGGGACAGCCTGCAGCATGAAAGACTCAATGCTGGAAAAAAAACAAACAATCATGCTTTATTGCTTAAAAAAGGAAAAGGAGAGAAGACAAGCAAACAACACCAAGGCCCTTACTTCATTACTACTATTTGCCTACTCTCATCAACAGCAGCTGGATTCCCTATTTTCCTATCATCAGCTGGACAGACCACACAGTTTTAGCTGTAAGAATCCCACTGACTTCCAGGAAAAATGGGTGTTTAAATCCTGGTGCATCAAATTTGGGTGTTTCTCTACCTAGATTACTGGCACAAACCCTTTTATTCTACCCCCATCCCTCCAAAATTCCCATCTTCCCTCTCCCCATTCTAATCTTTTTAAGCCTCCTTCACAGTTGAGTTCAGCCTTTCCACGTCCACCTAAACCCCACTCCTGCCTGCATCTCTGGTCTCATTTCCTCTCATGCTTTCTCCTACCAGTCTGTGCTTTTTGTTTGTAACATCTTTGAGCTCCTGTTAAATGTACTCCACCTATCATCGAGCACTATGTTCAGGTAAAGAGATATACAGGTAATAGTGTAAGAAAATTTTAAAGATGCTGCACTGAGTAGGGAAAGTTATACTTCGTATGATCCCCTGGCATGCAATCACAGCTTTTAGGAGGTTGTTTCCTGGATTAAATGGATACTGTGCTCGGCCTCTGGCCTCAAGGGTCTATCTACACTGAATCTGAGAGTGACCCTCCCAGTCTAGATTGACAGGATGACATTAGCAGGGCTTGCAGTTGAGCAGTAAAAAAAACAAACAAACAAACCAAAAAAAAACAAAAAACAAAACCCACCATACTGAGGGTATGCAGGTTTGAGAAGCAAAGCCTCCAGTGTGACCTGAAGCATCTACACAGATATTTTTAGCACACTAGCAAGAGCCCTGATAACAAAAATCCATAGACCGAGGATGGGATGCTCACTCCCCGACAAAGCATGGAAATACCCTATGTGGCAACAGAAATACTCTGTTTGCAGGACACTTTCTGGGTGAACCAGCAGCCAGCAAATACATTGCTTCCTTGAAATATTAAGAAAAAAGGCCTTCACCCTAATGTGGGCTGCTTGCCTCTCTTGTAGTGTACCTGACAAGCAGGGTCAAGATCCATTTTTCTTCGGAGGAATTTTTCCACATGTCCAATTGTGGCCTCTCCTGAAACTCGCACAAACTTCTTTTCCAGTGGCTGCAGAAAAAGCAGACAGTAAGAGACTTAAGAACGTTGTGTGTTCATACCCAGAGTTCTTTACAAAGGACTCCTGCCACACAAACCTGATCCCCAACTCAAAAGCTCCACACACGACAGCTGACGATGGATGAATTAGACTCCTCTCTGCCATGTTTCTAGATCACTTTGGGATGAAAGGCATGTTACACAAAAATAATAAATAGATTCTGAGGAACCAGTTCTAGGCCTGTCTAAATCAATGACAAAAAGCCTCACTGGCTTCAACAAGAGCAGGACAGAGTTCCATGCTGCACACCTATTTCCTTTTCAGCCATTGGGCAGTGGAGACACTTTCCTTAATTTACTACAGCACAGACATGAACTGTTATCAAACAGTGTTTTAAGTGCTTCTTGTCTGTGAGCAAAGGGGCTGTCCACCAGGAGCACAAAAGGAAGTTCTATAAAATGCGTCTCATGCCCATAAGCTCATACCACACTTCTGAGCTATACTGAGAAAATAATACTCTTTGGTATTTCCCACCCTCTACAGCTGAGCCTTTTTTTATCCTCTTCTAAAAGATGTTTCAGTTCTGTCGTCGTTAGATCAGCCCTCACTAAATCCCGACCATTTTAAATGGTATGTGTCTTAGCAGGGAATGCAAGGGCACGGTTGGGAGGCTTCTACTGTCATTTCCAACTATTTCTGTGGTGAGAGCAACAACATGACATTTATTATGCCGTTCTTGAAGATCTTTTTTTAATGGATTTCTCTTTCACGGATAAAATGCTAAACAGCTGCCTGATGATTTGGGAGGATACAGAGAAAAAAGAACAAAGACAGAACAGACCACAGCACTCAACATGATAGACAGATTTCCCTTTGTTCTAATTAATTGGATTTTTACATTAAATTACAGATGGCTGTGATTTACTAGCGAGGCCATATTCCACACATAAGAAGTTCCATGAACACCAAGAGCACAGCTGATCTGACTTTAGTCACAAATAATTATTCTACCTGTAATAATATAACTAATATGTAGAAGTCAGAAACATCAGCAGACCCATGCTATTGGAGTTTGTTGTGCTGCAAGAACGGGATCATTCTTTAGAGAACACAGTAAATTCATGTTCTTTACACACATGCACAAAACAGAAGTTCCCTGCCCAGTGGAGCTCACACAAAAAAAAAATCATGCAAAAGGAAGGTAGCTAGGGGACAGTTCAGATAGAGAGGTTTTGCAAAAAGTGGGTCTGTAGAGATGTGAACACGCAGATTTAGGTTGGCTGGAAGAAGCAGAAAATCATGAAACCAGGAAGGAGAAAAGGAGAGAAAGCAGCCAGTGAGGGTATGGGATTAAGAGCACACAAAAAGAAAAGAGGACGACAGGGGAGCAGGGGAGTAAATGGGGACACATAATGACACAGTAAGGAAGTGGAAAGTGATGTAGAAGAACTGCCAGTAAAGAGATTCATGGAGGCTGAAAAAGTGATTCTTAGAGATTGTTCAGGGTCCAATTCTGCCATCATCCTCCATGTTAAGTAATATCTTAGTCTGTAATCAGATTGCTTGTGGACTATAGCACTACTCAAGAGCTGAACATAGACTGAAGAATCCGAATTAAAGCTGAATTTCCATCAGAATGTTAGTGGATCACAGCATTTATGGCTTAAAAGGAGTCTGATTAAGTTAAAAAATGAATCAATTTCCAAACACTTGCATCACAAAACCAGCTTAGATTACTAAAATAGAAAGATTTTTAAAAACCAAAACCTATTTCTGCCTATGCAATTCACTTTTGCCATTTCACTCAGCTCAAATAATGAAAACAGACTGGCCGTTTTCTCTTTTGTTTCCAATCAATTTCACTTAAAGGTTCCTAACACACCAGTGCACAGCTGGGTTGTGAGAACTGCAGGAGAATATTTGTTACTCGACTTTCCATGAGATGTGGATATTATTCTACTAGAAACATTTCAGTTGTGTTCAGATTTTGTAAGATACTGTTTTATATAAACTAACCTTAGGTTAAAGTTAATTTGTCTTTACCCCCCCCCCTTTTCAATATTAAAGAAATACAGACCCTACCATCATCACAAGGAAAAACTGTGACATTGACATACTGTGTGGCTCAAAACTGCAGCTTAGGTTGAGTGACAGATGTAGCTGAGGTTTGCATAACCCCTGAAAATGTCAATAATGTACATTGTTAATATGCATAAATAATATTAAATGCATTTAAGTCTGATGGGTGTTACTCTGTATTCAGTCCCTACATCTGAGCAGCTTCCTCTGGAGTAATTACAGGCACAAAAAGGTGGCATTTGCACAGCTTAGAAACAGTAGAAAAATGTGGGAAAACTTATGGAAGGTGATCACTGTGCATGCATAATGACCTCAGTAAAAAGGTTTTACTTCTTTTTAATGTCTTGGACTTTTTATTGCCCCACACAAATGTGTTTCTTACAGAGAACTCATATGCACCTGATACAGTTTTTTTCAGCACTGGAGAATTGCTGTGTGTTCGTAAAATGGTTGAGTAGCTTTCAAATTCAGTTTGAAACAAATGTTACGTCTACAGTGAAATCATGGACAATACTTCAAACCCAAAGGGTGAGCAGAGGATTGATGGGGAGATGGGATCCATTCACAGCAAAGAGAAATGGGGTGAAACAGAGGTAAGGAGCAGAAACAAAGGAACCACGCAGGAGACAAAAAGGAGGAAAAAAGCATTGCAGGGGGAGAGAACAAGATAGAGAAAGCAATTTGGCTTGAGATATTTTCAGGAAGGCACCCTTCCCTCTGCAGATTACTTTCTCACTTCCAAAATCCACATTCACAATTCAACTGTAGGCTCAGCTAAGCTCTTTGGGACAGAGGCGATCTCATTCTGTGTTGGTAGAGTGTCTAGCGAGGCCCCATTCGCTAACATAATGACTCAAACAACTAACAAAGCATCCGATGAAGTGGGATTTTCTCCCATGGAAGCTCATGCGATAAATAAATTTATTAGTTTTTAAAAGTGCCACAGGACACCTTGATGGTTAAACAAATGTGAGTAGTTGCATCTATTCACTTGCATCTATTTTGTGCCTGCGGGTTGAGCAGGAATCAACCCAGCTGAAAATGGAGAAGAGGAAAGGATAAAAATCATGATTCAAGATAATTTATGTACAAGATGTTAGTAAAAAGCTGTTTTCTCCTATTCTTAAAGTTGCATATTGATTGCTAATGCACTCATTTTGAGTTTCTCTTTTATACTCTAATCTGCTGCTCTGGGCTGTTCCATAGCCTTTCATTCCTAACAGCCTGCTGCCATAAAAGATACACAATTATTGCATTTTAATCTAAAGCTATATCTATTTCTCGGCTTGAACAGAGCCTATTTTCAAGGTATTTATTCACATACTGAAGTGATACACTCAGCCCATCCTTAATTACAGCTTACCGAACAATGGAGAAGGCAGCAAGAGATGGGCAGATTCACAGTGTTCACACAGATTCACAATTTGGCACAGTAAGAGCAGATTTAGTAGACTCTATATTGCAATGCTGCAGAGATGTATTTCTTTTTCAATTCAATAACCTCCATTCACAAAGTCTTTAACAGAGAGATTAAGGCAAAAAATGAACTGGCAACTGACCAGGGAAGTCTGTTTAGGTGCCTAGCAAATATGCAGAAGCATTTCTTTGTGCCTTCCATTTTCCACCTATAATTCTGCATTAGAACTCAAGGTTATTACCTGTTGGTTGACAAATACACCAATGCACAATATAAACCATTTCTATTAGAACAAACCAGAGACTTAAACAAAACAAGAACAACAAAAATACCAAAATATTTTTGGCACAGCTACTCCTTTGGGCAGAATTCCAAAAAAGAATATAGACAATACAGGCACTCATCTCCCAGCCTGAAGCAATAAGTGAGACTAGTTAGTTTTAGAATTATTTTCCATTGTCCCATAATAAATATTATATTCCTGCCTTTGTTGTCTCCCTTCTCTCCACACCTTATGACATTAGGCAATGATGGATTTTGAAGTGCAATGTAGCCTGATATTACTTTATACCTCACTGGATAGAGTCCAGATTTGTCTCCCAAGGTGCACTTTTCATGTAAGACAAACCCACATGAGCTGGATTAAATTGCATTAAGTTATGCAAAGTTTCCCAAGTGAAATGAATAGAGAAATAAATTCAAGTCACATCCACACCTTAAAATTCCCTGCGCCTTCATTAGCTCTGTAAGACAAGAAAAAAACCAGATATAATCAATAATATCTCTAAGCAACATGGCTATTAAAAATCTCAAGCTACTGTATAAACAAGCCATAATCATAACACACAGTTTTGGTGCATTAAATATCTTTTTTTTTTTTTTAAACCCCAAGGTAGTCCTCTTAATTAAATTCCTAATGAGAACTGAAATATGAATAGATTGCATTTATTAGTTGTTCCTTTTCCTCTTTCTCCCCTATTGCATTCCTATAAATTAAACCCTTTATAGCTTTTTCATACTGAAAGCTGCCACTCTAAAATGAAAACAAAACAAATAATCCAGAATACCACCTTCAGCTCTCACTTACATTGGATATAACATGCACTTTCTTAGGAACGGTTTGGCACAAAACCCAGCAATGATAATTAGAAAAACAAAGAAGTCTCTGAAGGTTAAAATACTGCTTGTTAGGTATTTATACTATGCTTATCCCTGGTACCTACGTCTAGACAGTGTTCAACAGTGATAGTATCTAACACCACTGTGGAGATCCCTAGGCTAAACACTGACTTTTTGACAACGTATAGGGTGATTAGTGCAGACACCAGCTATGAATGTAGGATACCAATGTGTCAGAAAACAGCAAAAAGAAATGACCCACCATACCACAAGTATATATGGTAATTGTTATGGCCTATGTAGGGGCAACAAAGAAAAATATCTTTGCAATGCCTCTGCAAACCAGGTTCCAAAGGGGTAGCCATGTTAGTCGAGTTCAGCAAATATAAAGAGGAATCTTGTGGCACTTTAAAGACTAACAAATTTATAACAAGCAGTTGTGTGGCACTTTAAGACTAACAGATTTATTTTTTGCATGAGCTTTCGTGGGAGAAGATCCCACTTCCTCAGATGCTTCAAAGATGGGTAAGTTCACGCATCTTCAAAGCATCTGAGGAAGTGGGATCTTCTCC
>ML682056.1:14335593-14352642 GCA_007922195.1 Podocnemis expansa | reverse complement strand
TACAGGTAGTCCTCACTTAGTGACCGGGTTCCGTTCCTGAAACCCGGTTGATAAACGAATTGGTCACTAAACGAGGAGCAGCCCTTACCGGTATTTCAGGCATAATGTACTTTACTGGTAGTGGGTTTTTCAACCATCGGTAGATAGTTTTAATGTCACCTTTGCATCATTTATAACATTTTTCATATATATTTTAAATGTTTTAAGCTCTAATGTACTGAACTTAGTTTGCATAGTGTACTGTAAATATAGGTAATCTGAGAGAGTTGATGTGAGTTCTCGTACATCGCCATAATACCAACTCATCAGAGAGCCGGTCATAACTCTGAGGGGTCACTAAACGAGTAGGTCACTAAGTGAGGACTAGCTGTATTTCCAAATATACTGTTTGAGATGGAAACAATGTAAATGTACCCACTTGTCACTCCACTATATGGGCAGGTTGTTTCTGCCACCTTGTGGTATGACTCAGTAACATTTTCTATCAATCTGAGGCCTCAGTCTTGCAGTGGAATGGGCCTGAAGTCAGCAAGAACCTGCATGGACTGTGACGGCAGAATGCATAATTTTCTGTGACACTCATTCTAGTAGAGAACCACGACAAAATACAAGTTAAAGGAACATTAAGTCTGCAAAGTCAATCACTGAAAAGCAAAAAGAGGCCAGAATTAAGACTGACTGTGCACATAAGCATAATGACATGGTCACATGCCATTTTTTCCACAGAACTCCACCCTGATTCAGCATACAGTATTGTTGGCTGAATACTAATAATTAGGTATTCAATATATTGTTTTCTCATCGTTCAGTGTGGCCCAAACCCTATTCACTACACAATATTCTGAAGACAGAATTTCTAATTTCCTCATGGGCTTTTCTATGAGATCCAAGTGCTTCGCAAACATTCATTTATGTCCAGAACACTCCTGTGAGATGAAGGGTTATCATCCCCATCTTAGAGATGGGAAACTGAGACACAGAGATTATGATGGCGGCACCAAATTTTGGGTGCTCAATTTGAGAAACCCAGAACCTGATTTTTCAGATTATTTAGCATCCTACCACCCTTCCTATGTTCAAAGTATAGCTCCAGTTGACTTTGTTGCAGCTGTTACTGCTCAGCACTTCTGCAAATCAGGCTCCAAGGTCTTGAGTTAGGCACCCACAAATTAAGGAAAAAATAACAAGTGACTGCCTGTGAACAGGCATTTAAATGACTTGTCCAGCCTCACAGAGGAAACCTTTGGCAGAGACAGGGATAGAATACAGCTTGCCAGGGCAGTATTTAATGGCCTTAACCATGATCTTGTCCTTTCTCTTCCTGAAACACCCTGTCTCGTTCACCAAACACCTTCTAACTTCTGCAACAAATGAAGCAGGGAGTCCTACAGCCATGCTTAATTCACTACATAACTCTAATTCATCCCAGAGCATGGTCCATCCTGTGTGCTGAAAGACATGGGAGGTCCTGTGGAAAAATTATGCAATTAAATCCAAAACGCAGGAGCACCAGGCAGGCCTAATTAAGATCACCCAGGCAACCTTAAATCTGAAATTTCTTAACTTTTCAGGGCTTGACTTTGCAACCGTAATGTAGTTTTCTGTGTGCAATGAAAATAAATAAATAAAAGAAATTCCATCATACTAACAACCACATGGCTCATCAGCAGAGCTGGAACCTTTAGAACAACTGCACAATCCTCAGTCACTTGACCTAACAGAGTACCAGACAGCAGTAGCAAACTCAGCCTCTATGTGGAACAGCACTCGAGGGGGATGGGACACTTTGTCAGTGGGTTTCCCAGATATTTGCTGGCAGCAGGAGACTTGTGAGACTCAGGAATCTTAGGATCCATTCCAGGCTCCGGACGGGAGCATCTAGTGTTCACAGATATTATGGCCCATTCCTCCCAAACTTCACCCCTTCTGCCTTATTCTCTCCAAACTGTTCCTACCTCACTGCCGTCTCTTCCCACCTTTGGCTCCTTGCCCCAGCCTGTACTCTTTAGGCTTCTCATTCTGGTCCCAGTCACCTTGCTTGGCCAATCCCATGCTCCCTTTCTGGGTTCACTGAGTTGCAGTCACACAAACCCCCATCCCCAGAGCCCTCAATCAGCCCCAGTGCCCTTGCTCAGTCAGTCCCATTTCTCCCCTCCTGGCTCCTCATATGATCTGGTTCTCCTTTCCCAACCCACTGCTTCCTAGTCTCCCTCCTCATCCAACCTTAGTAGCGTTTCTCTCTTCCCGGGCCTTTGTCCCAGTCTCTTTCCTCCCTGATTCTCTCTCTCGGTCAGTTCTAGTTATTCTCTTTCACCCACAAATCCTTGTCAGATCAGTCTCCCTGCCCCTGACCCTCAGATCCAGTCTTTGTGCCCAACCAGTCCTATGTTTCCCAACTAGTCATTGTATGACAGTACTCTACCTCTTGTCCCTGACTAGTTTCCCAAACCCATCTGCTTCCTCCTCTAGATCCCAGCCAAGCAGCCCTCCCCTGACATCCAGTCCCAGTCATCTGGCCCATATATTCCCAGTCTCCTCATCCAGGCCCCAGTCTCTTCCACCCTGCCTCTGACTCCCAATCCCAGACTCTCTTTCCTCACTACTCCAGTTACAATCTAGTCTTTTCCCTCATCTGAGTCCACCTCTTGTCCCCTTTGCACCCATATCAGGAGGCTCTCTCACTCACATTGCCTGAGTGCCTGCCCAAAAGTCATTGTAAGCATAGTAGAGACACGCTCCCTGCTTTCAGCTCCAGTACCTGGCCCCATTCTAGGCTAGAGCAGCTGGGAGCAGCAATTACAGGGAAAGTCTGTTTCACCTCCTACTACAGCACATTCACTTGGATCCGTCTGGTCACATATTGGAGCTGTTCATGAAAGCAGGATGGACTTTTTGGAGAATTTAGTTGCTAAAATATATCTAAGAAGTCTCTATTGAACACACATGAGCTGTGTTTTTTCAAAGGTCTATAACTTGACCCAATTTGGGTGCATTTACCTGGGGACAAAAAAAGGCACAGCCCTAGCACATAGGCTGGCAAACACCAAATTTCAAGCTCTGATTTGAAGCACTAGGGCACTGGAGCTTTAAAAAGACAGGGTATCAAGAATTTTTGTAACCTGGGAAGAACATGTTTTCCCCAGTCTTGTTCTCAGAAAAAGGTGATCTGGTTTGGCTGAACTTAAAAAAATTCAGCCTGAGGCAGACACCTGTCATGTAAAATTTCCTCTCAAATGATTAAGCTCTGGTGAAGTTATCAGCAACTGAGAACAGACTCTTACAATGTCAGGTAACCTGAATAAGAGGCAGTTGTACTAACCCTGAGAAACGGAGCTCTCCTCACCCTGTTTTCCCTGGTTAGATATATGAAGAATTAAAAAATGCTTCCTTTAAGTTATCAAACTCCCATTTGCTTTGTTTGGCTCATAGGCGAATTATTTGTAGGCCTCAAGTTCCTGGCAAGCTGGTAAAACGGCCCTTTAGCCCCAGAGCTTGGAACCCTGTGGTTTCTGGAGAGATTCTCTTAAAAATTGTGCTTTTGAGTGTTAAACTGGAGACACCTGACTGCCTAGTAAGCCTACACTGCTGAACTCAGAGAACTGCTGGAGGGCAAGTCATGAGAAGGACCCAGACACCCAGTGTCTGAGTGAGGCGCCACACTACTGGTGTAATCTGATCATTGATCTTTATGGGCTATATCTTGACTTAGGTGTGCATTGCACTGCCCAGAACATTAGCTCTGCAGTTACAGACCATACTGTATCTTTTCTCTGTTTCCTTGCAACCTTAGGAGTGCCTGTCTGCATTTTGGTTTCCTTTCCTGGTAACTTACATTTAGGATACAGTATGATTTGTGGCAAGCAGATGGAACATAGTGGCTTTCATCATATTCCCCTCGTTATGAGAGCAAGTCCTAAAATGGCCACTGTCAGTGTAGCAGCACAGAATCACCATGAACTCATTTCTGCCCTGCCAACCACAGGGTTTCAAGGAGGGAGAGAAAGGGAAACCCATCCTTACTCAGTCATCAGGAACTGCCCATCTTCTCAAAACATGGAAGAAAATAATCTTTTAAAAAAAGTTAGCATAACTGCTACACTGAAAAGTTAGTGTTTTTTAAAGAATGGATCATTTCAATGAGTTTAGCTGTGCATTTAGAACGCTCTGTTTAAAAGCATCTGAACACAAATTGTCTATCAAAACAGGACTGAGACGTCGCAGCAGCATGTTAAGGTAGACTTTGTGTGCCATTCCAGATAGAGGAAATGTACATTCTTTGAAACACAAGGGCCAATAACGCTAATGGAATACTCTAAATAGATACTTTTTAAAACACCTTCCGCTACAGTTAATGATTCTCAAATTTCACTGCATCATGACCCCTTCTGCTAACCAAAATTACAGAATTCCAGGTGGAGCTGGAACCTGAGCCCTTCTGCTCCGGGTGGGTTCTGAGGCTGAATCCTGAGCTCTGACACTCCAGTCTGAAACTTTTGGGTTTCAGCTTCAGCCTGGGGCCTCACTGAGTCTAATGCTCATCCTTAAAATATGGTAATGACTCACCGTGGGATCTCAAACCACAGTTTGAGAATTGCTGAGTTATTCCAAAGTCCAAGTGTGATCCTCACATTTCAAACACTAGTTCTTAGATTTTTACACTCTATGCTGCAGTTCTTCAGTTGACTTACCCAATGAACTCTAAAAGCAATGAGATGTCAAGTTCTGGTGGAATTCGGAATACTGATCCCAAGACTTTGCGAGGTCTCCCTCTGCTCACAGGGACTGGCTGTGGGACAGCTAAGCAATCAAAATGATGAAAATATACATCAGCTGCTAAATTGCACGATCTATGATACATAACCCGAACATTCAGGTGTACATGACCACACAGCTAACCTATGACCATCATTAATTCAGTTTTTTCCAGACTAATACTTAGCATATGTGCGAGTAACAGCATTTTCCCACCATTCAGTATACCGTCTCTTGAAGTCTAACAGTGGTTTATGTCACAGTGGGACACAAAAGTCATTTACACTGGGAACAATCAATTTCTCACAGCATCTTCAAAAAGCTTCTCTCTGATAATTTAACTACATTATAATTTGAGTTATTTCTAATCTTAATTAATACTTACTGAGACAAAAATGCTCAGCACATTACACACACTCTCCCCCTCTCCTGGTTCTAGACAAAACAGGCATTGTGCAATTAGACAGTCATTCAAAAACAATTTAGCATGATCATTTGTAGAGCGCTGAAAAAGTGCTCATTGCTGCACCGCACACGACAAATGAAGATGGCCCCTACTTCAAAGAGTTTAACTATGAATCCTGAAGCACTGAAGACCATGTATGTTTGTTCAGACATTTTCAGTTGCGTTCATTCTCATAGGAATTGTCTTAGCAGGTCAGACTAATGATCAATACCCAATCTCCAGCAATGATCAGAACCAGTTACTTGAAGGAAAAAAATTTGTGTAATGGGCAGTTATGGAGAATCATAATTACAGGGAAGTTTCCACCTAAACTCCAGTATCTGTATGCTGTCTTATACCTCAAAGCAGGATTTCTCTCTTTCAAAGCTCTAATATTTACTATAAAACCCTGAACCATGACAAAAATCAAATATCTATTTTCTTCTCCCCTGCTTTGTTTCTCTTGGCCAGTGGCTGAAACAGGACAGTACTTTCTCATTCCATGAATACCTATTTTCTTTAGTGGCCTCTCATGCTAGACACTTTATGAAAGGCTTTTTAAAAAACCACGTTGATTATGCCTCTAGGTTTTTTGGTTTACAATTTTATTGAAACAGTCAATGAATTCCAATACATTAACGATTCATGATTTTCCTTTGAAGAAGCTCTGCTAGACAGGTCCTACCAAATCATGATCTTGCAGGTGTTTCATACATCTTTTTTCAAATCTTCACAAGATCAATTTTGTATCAGAAAAGACACTTTGTTCTTTAACCATTCTTTTTATTAAATGCTCTCTGATTAGTTCATTTAGCTTCATAAATTCCTAGTATGGTAGAGAAGCCTTATAATCTTCATTTTATCTACAGAGAAACAAGCAGGGAAAGCTGAAAGGACTTGACAGATAAATGACTAAAGATTATTCAATCACACTAATTGTTACTGATACAATATTGTGCATCTCTGAAATATGTAGTATTGGAAGTTATTTGTTGCATTTTCACACTCTAAGACTATCACTAGCTTTTATTAAATATCTAAAAGGCCAAGACATCTATGCATAGACTTCAAAATAATCTTGAGAAGTTGAAACTGAGACTTTGCAACATTGCTGCATTTCTTCCAATAGTGAACCACTATTTTAAAAAGAAAAATTGTTACAAAATTTTTAATGTTCTTTTTTTAATACTGTACTTATTCCTCAAAGTAATTATGAACTCACCAGGTTTGGGTACTTCTAGACCTCTTTCTTTATAGAAATCATGCATCTGCTTTTTCTCTCCTGAAAAGACACAAAATACAGAGTAAGCTGGGCTTTATTACCTACAGCAAATACAAAACAATAACATGGTTCTCTGGCTCCCAAGAGATGGTTAAAGGATTTCCTGCAAGAATTCCAGTTATAAATAATAGGGGCTTCCCACGCATCTGGGGGATAGCACCTCTTTTAGTGTTTCATATTAGAGACAAATTATATTAGGCTGTGTGCAACAACTTAGTACCATAAAGCCTATTAATGAATATAATTAGGACTCAGAAATTGCCATAGAATTTTTGTATCAAATGCTGCATACTATTCCTTAACTTAATTATACCCGTTATTACAGGTATATAGAAACAGTTACTTTGCGCTAACAAGTTCTAAAGGGGTAGCCGTGTTAGTCTAGTTCAGCAAAACAAACAAGGAGTCCTGTGGCACTTGAAGACTAACAAATTTGTTTATCTCATGAGCTTTGTCAGGTCATACCATAACAGCAAATCAAAGCAGTTGTTAAGATTCAATCCACCAATGTGTTTTATGCCATCATGTGACAGAAATGCACCCACACTTTATACATTGGACAAACAGGGCCATCTCTGCATAAAAAAATAAATGTGCACAAAACTGACATCAGAAATCACAACACTCTAAAACAGGCATCATGAACACTTCCATATTCCTAATCACTCTGTTGATTGTTTAACAGCTGTGCTTAAGCAAGTCAGTAGCACATCAAGACTTCAACAAGAAACAGCAGAACTGGGACTGATATGCAGATTCCATCGCATGAAAGCAGGATTAAATTGTGACTACAGATTCTTTTCCCATCACAACAGGCGATTTGATCTCACCTTTCTCCATGTACCATTTCCCAGCGTTTGAATCTTAACAACTGCTTTGATTTTCTGTTACAGCGTGACCTGATCCCATGACTTACACTCCTCTGCATTTACTTTCCTCCCATGCTGTAAGCTCCCCAATCTTCAAAGCGTCTGACAAAGTGGGATTTTCTCCCACGAAAGCTCATGTGGTAGATAAATGTTAGTTTTTAAGTGTCACAGGACTCCTTGTTTGCTCTAATAAGTTTGTACACTTTAGTTCCTGTAGAGAGGTAACTCATGTTTTAACAGTGCTTAAAGCTGATAAAGACAATCATCCCTGGTGCATACCAGTGTTCAAAGCATTCTACAGAGATAACCCAGATGTCAGATGGTCACATTCATTTAAAGAGGTAGTGCTTAAAAGTTATACAATTACCACATCATAAACTTTATCAGCTTATAGCTAAGATTGCTCAGCTGAATTCCTTATCAAGGCACATATCAAACAGTCAATAATTCACTAGCTAATCCATTATCCATGTCCCCATCAGCCTCAACCCACATGCCCTACCACCCAGTCATCATATCAGAACATGCCCTTTCAGTTCCAGCATGAGACCAACCAAAGCACATACATCCAATTCCTCACAACAGCACTCAGATGAATGGAGGAAAGCAAAGCTGGAAAAGTGGCATGAGAAGAAAAGGTGGCATCCGGGTGACAGGTACTGCAACCACATGCAGTATCTTTGGAGACTACTGTATTAATGTTCCAAAGCTCTGTGTATCACTCTGGGCTAAGAACAGTATTCTGCTCTATGAGAAAGAGTTACCGCAATTCCTCCAGGAACTAATAACGTCAGTGGGAGATGATAGCCATCCCTGGGACTGTAAACAGCTTCAAAGAAATACCACACCAGGGTGCGCGGGTGTTAGATCTACTAATTCAGGCCAGCTTCAAGAGATGCTGAGACAAAGAACAAGCTTGTGATTCAAAGAGCAGCTTGAACCGACTCAGAAGTCTTTCTTTCGAGTCAATAAACAAACATGACCTTTTGGCCAAGAAGGGACCCAATCCTATTGAAAGGTTGGAACAATTCTGACTTGCCAGACTCCCCCACAGGGAAAGATGGGCAACTTCTGGTATGTTTCATACTTGTTTAGACCTTCATATCATTGTATAATGTTTTCTCTGTATGCTTTTGGCCATAAACAAATGCATTCTGTTGAGCTATTGGTAACAGTAGTATGCACTAGTCCTCACGCTTGAAGTCGGACCTCCTGACCTAAATGCCTGGTGAGGAGGGAGAGGGACGCGAGTCTCTGTCCAGGGAGAGATGACAGCGAGAGGTGTGAAACCTAAGAGGGCATATCTCAAGAAGACCACGCAGGAGGGTCAACATTACACCCACCCCAAAACCATGACACCTAGTTTCTGTATGACTAAATAGCAGTAGAAGCATTTCTCACTGCAGTGGTGCTTCACGCACTCAGGAACCTAAACCCCTCTCCTTACTCACACATTCACACCCCAGCTCAGGCTGCCTGTTCTCCGCTGCTCAAACTACTCTCTGGCTCCATAGGATCAGGGATAGCTGGGAAGGTGCATGGAACAAATCTGGTATATGAAGTAAAGAAGCTTGGTAGCATTCAAAAAAAGAAAGAATTTCCAGACCAAACAGTGCCAGCTGCTAATCTTGTAGAATTATATGAGTTTACAAGGAATTAGGAGAATAACTCTGTTATATTTAAAACTATGAGGATGGGATGGGAGTGCATGTTGTCTGGAGTTTGTGGCAATTGTGCTTCTTTAGGCTATAGGGAGCATAATAAAAACAAAGAAATAAATACCCCACTCCCCCAAAGTCACTGTCAGGTTCAAATTTCATTTTTAAATTTGTCCCGACGAAGTGCACAACCCTGAGAGTAAAATACACACACACATACACATACACACTTTCAATTGCCCCTGGGAGAGGTAGAGTCCCAAGTTTTGTATGCAGGGCCTGGAAACTAAATGCAAGTACTCAAAACTGGAATACAAGGATTTTACAAATGTTGATACGAGCTTACCTATGGAGTCACGACAGAGTATCATTGTGGGTGACCTGCACTGTGTCAGTGGACAGAAAACTTGCTGTATTCATGGACTGCAGGTAACATTTTAGCAGCCTGCAAACGTCAATTTATGTTACTAATTCAGGCCTTGACAAATCTGCCAGGCACCTAGGGGCCAGCCCCAAAACTGAGGCGCCTCTAGGTGTCCGGCAGAAGGGCATTCCTCGCTGCCACCACCACTTCTGGCAGCAGTGCAGAGCATGTTGGACCTCCTGCCACCAAAAAAACCCCACCATGGCTGCAGCTACTTTTGGTGGCAAGTGCAGTGAGCAAAAGACACCCCCAGGCTGCCAAAAAAAACCCAAAAAGCTGCTGCCAGAGACACTTTTGGTGGCACTGGAGGCAAGGAAGACATTTCCAGTGCCACCTACTCTGTTTTTGGATGCCAGGGGCTATTTGCCTGTCTGGCTGCTATATGTCAGGTGCAAAATCCCAGGTGCCATGCCAACCAGGAATTGTTGAACCCAGGGCAAAGAAGATTTAGGAACAATGTAAAACTAGTATTTACTAAGAACAGTAAGATGTAACCATTTTAAGGAGCTGAAATAAATAAATACAGTGTTTTGAATTGAAGTGGCTACCACCCTCCTGTTCAAGTTCTTTCTGTTGAACTAGGACACCAGGATAGTAATGAAATGAAAACAGACTTACTTTCCTCCAAATTGACAACTAATTTATACACTATGTCTTGTAACTGTCGATCCAGCCTAACAAGAAAAAAAGAAGAAGAATTATTCTTAGTTATGCAGGACATATTTGCACAATGAGCTACTGTATAGTCAAATTTAAAAACCATGCTATAACAGATATGGACACTATTCAAGTGAAATATAAAAATCATTAATCATAACATTTTTGTAGAGGAGTCGAATATATTGCTGAATGCAGTACATACCATAAAAAATGACAGATACAGAACTGTACTCTGTCTGCATTCAGCTCTTGGCTACACCACTGTAGGAAAACAAGCCACCAGAGCTGAAAAATACATCTTCAAGGAAGGAACTAAAACTTTGCAGTACATTTTCAAAGCTAATGTCAAGTATCTTAGGCCCACAATGTTGGTTTTCTTAAAGTCACAAAAACCAAATGGAAGATTGAGTGTCAAGGTTTGGACTCAACATCACTAGTATTATTGTGCTAGTGAGTAAGAACCAGAAAATGAAAGTGACCAGAGACAAAATTAACCCCAGTGAAGATAAACAAAGAGTGTAGCTCATATTGTAAGTTAGCTTTTAAACTGTTCTTTTAACTGCAGTCATCAGAGATTACAGGTCATTTAATCAAACACAAACATTTAAATATTACATGTAAATAAAAATATTTTAAACCTGTGCTTCTTTAACAGTAAAACAACAAACAAAAATAAATAATAATTGAGATAGTCTTATTACCTGATATTATAAAGAGGCTGTGTCTGATGTACAACTATGTTGCATTTTGGACATCTGTTACTGTAGTAAAAATGTCTTACTATGCAGCTTTTACAAACTGTACAGAGAAAAATTGAAAAGCACATTATGCTATAGTAAATGTTTACTGAAGATCATGCTGATAGATTACTTAGCTAGCAGAGTGCAGACAACTGAAAATATATGAAAAATTAAAAAATTAAATTAATTTTTATATAGACTTTTCACATGTTGGAAACATCAACATTACAGTGAATTTAAACTCAGCATCAGATTGATGTGAATTTTTAAGCCTAACCCATTCTTCTTTCTCAGGTATCGTACAGCTTTCTCTTGTATTTCAAGCCAGCAAACAATTTCACTGGCTGCTACACTTCATTGGTAAACTTTGTCTACCACTGTTTTTATGGGTCTCTGTCGGTAACAGAAGTTGGGTGAGGAAAGGATGTCTCTGTTTCCCAGTGAGACAAATTCAATCTGTCTAGTAGCATGTTTGGCTGAGGAAAGGCTGTTAGTGCAACTTTATAAAGTTAGATCATCAACCGTGCTATTGGACTCATTTAACTATATCACAGCTTCTGGGCCACTCCGACAGAAAATAAAGCAATGCTGAACATTCACTGGTTATGATTTCCTATGCATGCAAAGCAGGAATAAAGGAGAGGTTCAAAATTGCAGTTTTGCTAGGACAGTTACCATAGCAACATAAATAGAAGACTGGCATTTCAGAGCTTGCCACAGACAAAAGTTTTTGTTGGTCTCCTAGAAATACTCAAGAGCCCTCACCAGTGGCGTTGCTGGTGCTGGACACATGGGGCTTGTGCCCCGAGTTCCAGCACCAGTGCCCTGAGTGCCAGGGGACCGGGTCTAGGCTGCTCGCAGTAGCAGCTGTCTTCTCCAGCCCCATCCCTGGCCAGGGGTCCGGGGCTAGGCCGCCCACAGCAGCAGCTGTCTTCCCTGTCCCCACCTCTGGACGGGGAGGGCCCCAGGCCCTGGGTCTTTTCCTGAGCCAGGGTCACTCTTGGCCCTTACCCCCAGGAAAGGAATAAGCAGTGGATGCGGTCATTTTAGACAAGCAATTCCCATTTGTGAGGGCATGAAAAATCTCACTCATGATGTTTTGGTAGCTGATCTCTTTCTAAAGTTGAAACAAAATTCTTAAAAAGGCCAACAAGATACTTACATGTGTGAAGACACTCTGTAATGGTTGTAGCATCTATAAAGTAACCTTTGCAGATGGAACACAAGATGTATGGGGTCAGCTCTGACAGGTTTATCATGCGCTACAAATAGAATGAGACTGTTTGAGAAGACAGGTTAAAGCAAAAGATTTCTCACTCCACTTTCTGAAGTCTCACAGCCTCAAACCATTAAGGATGGAAAGACTGTGTCAATATGCAGCATCTGGATTTACACTGCATGGCCCTGTGCAGAAATAATAGTTCAAATACAGCTCCTTCCTTAAGGCTCTCACCTGTTTGTCTGGCCTAACCTTTCAGCAAACATGGGAATTCACTTTATCTGATGAATCATTTCTAAAACACAAATTATAAACAGTTCCTTTGGGTGTCCTGGACAACTCGGAGAATACAGCACTTTTACCATTATGAATTAATGCACACTGGTAGCAAGTTAAAATCGTTATCTGAACAGTGTACATAATGGGCACTCCATCCTGAATCTGAGAGAGTGCTGGCCTCTTGCTTCAACATGTACAGTATTTACGTGAACCCAAATATTACAGCAAGGACTGAAATTACACTGCATTTGATTTTGACTAATAAAGGCATATTTGCTGGAGAGGCAGAGAGGTATAAGGGAGAAAAAAAAATCTTCCATTTCTTTTCTGATGTAACTCTGTTACTCTGGGCCACAATGCCTTTCCTTCACAGGACTGGTAAGGATATGGAAATGAAGACTTTTAAAGAACCTGTTTCATATTTTAAGGTGTAATGCAGGGGTTGGCAATGTTTGCTGGCCCCCATGCCAGCCCCACCCCCTGGAACCCTAAGCAGGGGCCTGGGCAGGGCCAGAAAGGTGGCAGGGGTGGAGTCAGAAAGGGACAGGAGTCATGCGCTCCTTTTCCCCACTGACCCTGACCCCCCAGCTAGAAAGAGGGGCCAGCAGGGAACAAGAGCTGCACAGCAGGGTCAGCATGGGGAGCAGTCGTGGCACCACAGGCCCAGGAGCCCTGTGTGCTGCTGTGCACAGGCCCACATGCCACACCTGGCACATTTGCCAGGGGTTGCTGAGCCTGGTGTAAAGTTTCTATAAATTAACTGCTTCAATTCAGTCCAAGTCACCTGCACCATCACTCACCAGCCTGCACCTTGTGTGACCTCCAACCAACCCACACCTACAACTTTTCAACTGCAGGCTGGCTGGCACTGGGGGGGACCCTAGAGCCAGAGGGTGCCAATCC
This sequence comes from Podocnemis expansa, assembly GCA_007922195.1. Taxonomy (NCBI): domain Eukaryota; kingdom Metazoa; phylum Chordata; order Testudines; family Podocnemididae; genus Podocnemis; species Podocnemis expansa. Next base: position 14,339,411 of record ML682056.1, on the reverse strand, counting down.
TGCTTGTCAGCCACTGTGGTGGTGAGGCTGACTGGAATACATGGGCATACCGGAGGCAATACTACATGCCAGCCAGCCTTTCCTCTGGAGTGGAATGACCAGTTGTGCTGGCCTGCGGTTCAGCTGGCCCAAGAGAGTGGAGCCTGACTTCTGGCCTAGGGTGGCCCTGCTCCCCTACACTGTGAGGGCCCCTGGGCACGGCCTCGTAGGCCCGTGCAGTAATCCACCCCTGCATTATCCTTCTGGTAATGCTATCAAAACTTGGGGATCATCCAGAACTTCCCTCTCTAACTGCACCCTTACCAAAACCTCACCTCTGCTTATTCACTCTGTATACATTACTAGATCTCTGATCTCAGGCATCACACCAGACATTAATGGCAGAGGAAATGAAATGATTTGTTTCGGTCTTCAGTGGGAAGGTTAGTAGTGACTGAATGCCTGACATAGAGCAGGGCAATAAACATGGGATAGGACCAGAAGCTAAAATAGGGAAAGCACAAGTTAAAAATTACTAAAACAAGTTGGATGTCTTCAAGTCACAAAGGCCCCAATGATACATACCCTAGAATACTCAGGAGGTATCTGATCCATTGGCTATTATCTTTGAAAAAATCATGGGAGACTGGAGATGTCCCAGAGGACCGGAAAAGAGCAAATGAAGCACCCATCTGTAAAAAGGGAAATAAGGACAACCCAGGGAACTATAGACCTGTCAGTTTAACCTCTGTACCGGGAAAAATAGTAGAGCAAATAATTAATGGATCTCAATCCTGCTTGTGAGGTACACTACAAGAGAGGCAGACAGCCCGCATTAGAGTTAAGGCTTTTTTCTTAATATTTTAAGTGAACGACGAACAAGGCAAGTACAACCTGGATGGAGCAACTATAAGATAGGTGCAAAACTGGCTGGATAACTGCTCCCAGAGAGTAGTCATCAAAGGTTCACAGTTATGCTGAAAGGGCATAATAAGCAGGTACCACAAGGATTGGTTCTGGATCCAGTTCTCTTCAACGTTTTCATGAATGATTTAGCAGATGGCACAGAGAGAAGACTTAGAAAGTTTGCCAATGATAAGAAGCTGGGAGGGGCTGCAAGTGCTTCGGAGGATAGGATCACAATTCAAAATGATTTGGACAAACTGGTGAAGTGATCTGAGGTAAACAGAAATAAATTCAACAAAGACAAATGCCAAGTACTTCAATTAGGAAAGAACAATCAATCCATCATGCAGATACAAAATAGGCAATGACCGCATACAAAGGTGTACTGCTGAAAGGGATCTGGGTGTCATAGTGGATGGACCACAAGCCAAGTATGAGTCAACAGTGTAACACTGCTGCTGCAAAAAAAAGAGCAAACACCATTCTGAGATTATTAACTGGAGTACTGTAAGGCATGAGAAGTAATTCTTCTGCTCTATTAGGCCTTGATTAGGCCTCAACTAGAGTACTGTGTCCAGTTCTGGGTACCTCACTTCAGGAAAGGTGTGGACAACTTCGAGAAAGTTCAGAGAAGAGCAATGCAAATGATAAGAGGTCTGGAACTCTTGACTTGTGAAGGGAGATTGAAAGAGCTGGGTTTGGTTAGCCTAGAAAAGAGGCAACTGAGAGGGGACATAACAGTTTTCAAGTATCTAAGAGGAAGGAGGAAAAAATTGTTCTCTTAAACTGCCAATGATAGGGCAAGAAACAATGGACTTAAATTACATCAAGGGAGGTTTAGGTTGGACATCAGGAAGAAAATCCTAACTGTCAGGTGATTAAACACTGGAAAAAGAAGTTGCTTAGGCAGGTTGTGGAATCTCCATCATGGGAAGTGTTTACACAAGCACTTCTCAAGGACTGTTTAAGAGGGTACTTGGTCCTGCCATGAGTACAGGGGACTGGACTCGATGACTTCTCATGGTCCCTTCCAGATTCTGTGATTACCTCTTAATTAATGAAACCTCACTCTTCCTACCTTCTCCCTGTTTGTCTTCACTTTAAGAAAGCCGAGTTCTACCTTTGACCAAAGAGCCAAACCAGACTGCCCAATGAACGTTCTAATCTCATCTGGGCAGCTGCTCAGCATGAGGGTTTTGAGGGAGATAAAATACTGCATGCTGAGAACGGTCGTCAACAAAGGCTGCACCACCTGTCTGGCTCAAGCCAGAGAACAGGGCCAGGAGCCTGGTCATCCCTCCTGCCTGGCTCAAGTCAGAGACTTGGCATTGCTGAAAGCCAGGCCATAAGAATGGCCACACTGGACCAGCCAAGAAGTGAATAGTCCATCTAGCTCCCACAGCAGCTAATACCAGATGCTTCAAAGAGGATGAACAAAAAAAGGAAATTAAGGAGTCATGTCACCCCCTTCCTCTTGGGAGCAAAGTTACCCCCCACTTGGCTGGCGTCCGAGAAATGCCTGCTGGGAGCTGTTCTTAGTTGATACTGTCAGCACCTCTGCAGGGACTTAAGGCAGAGCAGTGAATGGTGGGATCTATCACCTCACGAAGCAAGGAGACAGTTCCTCTGTGCTCTAGGCAGAGTGGTGCATTCTGGGCACTATCCGTTCATGAAGTAGGGAGGCACCTAATTTGTGCTCAGAGAGGGCAACAAACATTAGGGGACTCGAGGCCTGGCGACTGCTGAGGAGAGGCTGAGGATTGTTTAGCCTGCAGAAGAGAAGAACGAGGGGGGATTTGATAGGAGCCCTGAAGGGGGCTCCAGGGAGAATGGAGCTGACTGTTCTCAGTGGTGAAAGCTAACAGTACTAGGAGCAATGGTTTCAGGTGGAAAAGGAACTTCCCCCCAGGAGGGTGGTGAAGCACTGGAGTGAGTTACCTCAGGAGGGTGGAGTTGCCATCCTTAGTGGTCTATAAAGCACAGCTTGACAAGCCCTGGCTGGGATGACCGAGTTAGGGTTGGTCCAGCTGTGAGCAGGGGGTTGGACTAGATCAGTGTTTCCCAACCTGTGGGCTGCAGACCCCTGGGGGGGCCACAGCATGGCTCCAGGGGGTCCAGGGAGAGGCAGAGAGCTGGGGCTGGATGCTGCCAGGGTCAATGGAGACCCCAGCTTCCGGCCAGCAGGGAGCTTCCCCCAAGCAGGGAGTTTTTAAAACTCCTGCCTCCTGAGCATGCTTAGACCATGCTCAGGAGAATAGCCTGGGGGGAGGCCAGGTGCAGCAGCTCCAGCCAGGTAAGGGGAGCTCAGAAAGAGGCCTTGGGGTGTAGTGGGGGGGAACCAGGAAGGGGGTCAGAAAATGGTGGGTGAAGGGATATTCAGGGGAAGGGGCAAGGACAGGGAGTCTCCCCCAGAGCAGCGGGGCTGCGTTCTGCCGACAGAGGCTGGATCCCCTCTGGTGGAGGCTCCCCGGGAGTGGCGCAGCCATGTTCTGCTGGCCAGGGCTGGATCCTCCGGGTGGAGGCTTCCCCAGAGTGGCGTGGCTGCTTCGGGGAAAAAAACAGCCAGGGGAGCTGCAGAGTCTTTTTTTTAACTTCCAAAGGGATAGTTGGGTTAGTCTAGTCAAGGGGGGGGGGGGAAGCCACGTGGCACTTAAAGACTAACAGATTCATTTTTTGCACAAGTTTTCATGGGAGAAAATCCCACTTCGTCAGACGCTTCAAAGCATCTGATGAAGTGTGATTTTTCTCCCCCGAAAACTCATGCGAAAAATAAATCTGTTAGTCTTTTTTTAATGACAGGGGGTCCTGAACACTGTTCCCTCTCAGCTGTACGTGTGCGCGCGCACACAGGTCATGAAACCTGCACACACAACAAAATAAAGTGCGCACAACAAAATTCAATAGTGCTAATATTGGTGCTCACCAAGAAATGT
>ML682056.1:14210959-14331967 GCA_007922195.1 Podocnemis expansa | reverse complement strand
CAGAGCTGGGTCCCAACCCATGGTTTAGAAAGCACTGCTCGACGATGTGCCAGCCCGCCAAGTCCAGGCATCTGCCTGACTCTCCACCACACTCAATAATGTGCCTCAACCCAGCGCCTAGAGCTGGATCCCAACCTGTGGTTTGGAAAGCACTGCTCGAGGACGCACTAGGCCGCCAAATCCAGGAATCTCCCCAACTCTCCATCGCACATGGTAATGTCCCAACCCAGTGGCGGAGAACAGCTCGTTGGGGACACAGCAGCGGGAGCAGGGAGTGAATTCTTGGGAAGAGCACCTGCCCAGAGACTAGGGATGCTGTGCTACGGAGAGGGGCTTAGGTGGCTTTCGGAGGTTGCCATCTCTCAGGAGAGCCATAGTATGGTGCTAACAAGGCACTTTTAAAGGCTAATAAGTGTACTTATCGTGTGAGCTGTTGTGGGTGTAATCCCACGGAGGTGTGAAATGGAAACTGCAGCAGGCAGATGAATATATGCATTCAGAGAAGGACAAGTTGCAAGAGCAGGTCAGGGTTTTTCAGCAAACCAAGCAAGTTGTTTTGATTTGGTGTGGAGCAATCGATGAGAAGGTATAAAACTGATTATCTTGATGGAGCTGTTCGGTGGGCCAGCTTCACAGAATGTTAAAAGCACCCTGAGAGCTGCATTGTGGTGATGTTACGGACAGATGTGTCTCAGGTGCCGTGTGATAGCTTCTTAGATAGAAGAGGGAGGGTTACACATTTTGATAGGGTGACAGTTCTGAACAGTAGAGTTAAAAAAAGTAGTGACCCAGGGTGTATGGATCACAGCAAGTGAACAAAAACCATTGTTGTCAAGGTGGTTCAGTGGCCTGTGCAAAATGTCCAGTTCTTGGGGCTCATCTCCATGGGACTAGAGACAAGAACTGGATTGGTTGTAATTTACCTATTTGATTGTTTTGATGTGCACGCGTGTGTGTGGTCTGTAAATTAACTTTATTTGGCTATAACTTGAGCTGTTTTTTTTTTTTAGTGACTTAAGTTATTAAATAAATGAAGTTCAAGAAATTAATTTGACATGTATTTCTGAAAGCGATTAGGTTCATGATTACTGTTAGGGCATGTTCACACGTACCTTTTAAATCTAAATAACGGTGGTTATTTCAATTTAAAAATATTAGATTATTTCGAAATAACACTTCGGATGTGTTATTTTGAAATAACCATTATTTTGATTTAACACAATTTGTCCTTCTCCTTCCCAGGGTGCTGTCCTTTTTCTATACATTGGGTGGGGGCATGGCCCTTCTAGGGGGCCATCTTGCCACACCTCCCATGGTGGCCCACTCCTGAATCGAAATAGCAAGTCTTCTGTCTGGACTTGCTATTTTGATTTGGGGTTTTTTGGTGTGGACCTGTTAAACCAATTTAAGTTAAATTGATTTAACCATGTATGTGTGGATATAGCCTTAAGGTCTTGTAGGAGTGTTTTCCATAGTCCAAGTCCAGGTTGTGTGAAAATGCTGTCTCTTACCTCAATGAATCTCTCCCTATTTGCTGAACATTTTCAGCTGTTGTGGGAGGTCCTGTGTAAGGAGGGAGAATAGATTTCTTGTGTAGCACTGGCAAATCTTGTGGAAAACTCTGGTTGTCACTGCAGAGATCTTGAACTGGACTCTGTATTCAGGAGTGGTCCAGGGTAGACAGATGCCATGTTCCAAAGCAGTAGCCGTGTTCGTCCAGTCCAGCAAAACAAACAAGGAGTCTGGTGGCACACTTAAAGACTAATAAATTGATTTATCACATGAGCATTTGTGGGTGAGAATCGCACTTCATCAGGTGCTCAAGCATATGACAAAGTGGGATTTTTCTCCCACAAACACTCATGAGATAGACAAATTTATTAACCTTTAAAAGTGCTACCAGCCTCCTTGTTTGTTATTTTTTTAGTGTAGAAAGTGGAGCCATACTGGGGTCACAGCATTACTGGAAATGGAAGTATATAAATGCACATAGTGAAGGAGAGATTTTTAGCTGTATAGTGTTTCTCTTTTCTTTTACCAAATAGGGAGAATAGTTTCGGTTGTCTGTTTTCAGTAACAGCAGTGAAGAAAAGTTTAAGTTACTTACTAACTTACTTTGGCCTTTTTCAGAGAAACAGGTGGTTTTAGTCAAATTTAGTCTCTAAAGTCATTTGTAAAAACTAACTTAAATGGAACTTTGGCAGCAGGTGAAGCACAAAAAATAGAGGAGAAGTTACTAGGAATAATTGTACATTGAATTAGAATCCACATGATATGTTCTATCTCAAATTAAAACAGTGAGCTTTCTGTGACTTGAATGTTGATAGTTAATAGTTTTCTGGGAAAACTTAAGTAAATGGGTGTGGGGGTGTCTAGATATCCTGTTTCATTCTGAGCTCTTAATGTGCATTTTGATTACAGAGCTAGTACTAGCCGTCACATGTTTGCATTATTCTTTTTCATGTATATGGACATAAGCCCTCTTGTGTGTATTGACACTCTTGCAGTTGGAGGTGGCATTCCTGTAGAAGATCAGCCAGATGTGAGTGCAGTGTTGTCTGCCTACAACCAACAGGGGGACCCAGCTCTATATGAGGAATACTACAGTGGACTGAAGCACTTTATTGAGTGTGCCCTAGACTGTCATCGGGCTGAATTATCCCAGCTGTTTTATCCTCTCTTTGTGCATATGTATTTGGAACTGGTCTACAACCAGCATGAGAATGAAGCCAAGTCTTTCTTTGAAAAGTAATGTGTTTACATTCATGTATCTGTATCCTTTCTTTTGTCCCCATTTTTGTGTGGTTAAATCTGTTAACTGCATTGGCATATTTCATTTTTTTTAAAAGGTGAAAAGAAATTTGAAAAGAGGAAAAGAACCTATAGTTTTTGTTGCAAACTGTCTTGCACAGCTCCTTATGTTTTAATCCCAGACACTGTAGAGATGCACAAAATGCCTCTTTTGTGCTACAGAATTATACAGTATTTGGATCATCTTTACTGTTGGCTAGCAGTGGTCATAGATCCTCTCCAGGAACCAGGATTGGCTGTTAAAGGGTCATAAAATACCTGTTTCCTGTTTTGGGGAAGATTGTTCAGTACCATTTGACTAAAGCACGTTCAGATATCACAGTAATGGATGCATTATAAATACATGGACTTAAGATAGCATTGCAAGAAATTTACTAGTAATTAGATATCTTGTTTTATGTGTGTAAAAATAATTTTTGGAACCTACAACACAAGTTTGAAAACATATTTTCAAATTACACAGCATCTCCTCATTGAAAACTAATCACATGTAGAGTCTGATATTTTAATAATCCATGTTTTTAAGTTTCAAAAAAACCCTCTAATTTCTTTTTTTGAAAAATGATTGGATTTGTTCCTTACCCACTCTGCAGTAACTCATCTTTTAGTTTCAGATCGAACCTGAAATATTTCAGCCCCAAAGCATACCTTTCCTGAGAAAGTTATGAAGCAAAAGTCGCTTTCCAAATTTAGGTGCAATATTCCCAGTCTCTCATACTATATTGTATTCTCAGTAAATACATAAAGCATAGTGGACATCAAATTAATTTGATAAATGTGCAATTGGAAAATGTGAAATGTACATATTTTTATTAAACCTAGCGATTTGGTATCAAAACTATATGAAAAATGTGAATCTGCTGTAAATGCAACCAAGTAGCTCAATTTAGCACACGAGAGATGCTGATCATTTGTGGTCATTAAAGGTCCTATAACGCTTTTCCTCAGAGTAGGCATATTAGCCCAGTGACCAAGCCGAAAATATTGGTGGTAACAGTTTGCCTATGTGAAATTCTCTCGCTAATCTAATTCGAAATGTTCGCGTCCTGTTCTAAAGTATTGGGTAGCATTACTGTCTGCTGTAAAAGGCTGCAGTGTTCCACTCTAGAGGTAATTTAACTTCAGCTGTGAAATTATCCTGTATATTTGTAAAGTGGTTTGGGATGCCTGATGATGAGTTGCTACACAGAGGTAAATTTTTACTTGGTATTAACATGTACCAAGTAGCATACAATTTGTGGGAATTTGGGAGATTGCATTGTTCTAACAGACTATCCTTAATATATTTTTAATGTCTCTTTAAAACCATATTTCAATAGATTTCACGGGGATCAAGAGTGTTATTACCAGGATGACCTGCGTGTATTATCTAGCTTAACCAAAAAGGAGCACATGAAAGGGAATGAGACCATGCTGGATTTCCGAACAAGCAAGTTTGTGCTGCGCATTTCTCGTGACTCTTATCAACTCCTGAAGAGACACCTTCAGGAAAAACAGAACAATCAAATCTGGAACATTGTTCAGGAGCATCTTTACATTGATATATTTGATGGAATGCCTCGCAGTAAACAACAGATTGATGCTATGGTGGGAAGTTTGGCAGGGGAGGCTAAACGAGAGGCTAATAAAGCAAAGGTATGAGCCAAACTGCATTACACATTGTAATAACCAATTACAGCATGTCGAATAGTTTGCAAGGGAATTATAATTCTTACCTTAATGTAAAGAAAACTCTTGGAATCTCTATCCTGACAGTTCTCCTCTGATGGTCATGGCAAAGGATGGTGAACTTAGCTTTGAAGGAGAGGGAAAGACATTGATTAAGCACCCTGAAATATCTGGCTTCTGCGAAATCCATCAGGTCACTGCAAGAGAGAACCTTGTTCAGTGGACTGAACACGGAGCTGAATCCTGAATTCTTACGCTGGCTTTGCCAGTGGCTAGATGTCTGACTTTGAGCAGCACTTTATTTTAGCTTCCTCACCTGTAGAATGGAGATAATGCTTGCCAGCAGTAGTTGGCATGAGGATTAATTGTTTGGATGCTTGGAAAATATCTAAAGCTGCATGGGTGCTAAGTGTAGCTTAAGTACAGGTATTGTGCTTTCAGAGAAATTCAAAGGTCATAACAGGGAATTTAGGGTGGTCAGCATCTTTCAGGATCAGTACCCGGTAGCATGATAGTTAAATGCAGCATGGACGGTCTCCAACCCATAGATCACAATCTATTTCTGAACAGTAGTTGCAGTTAGAACCTATGACTGTTACGTATTCTACTGGAGAAAGGTTGGAGACCACTGTCACAAACTGTTAGACTAGCCAGTAGCGCATAATATATATCAGAGTATAGCAATATTAAACGAAATACACTGGAATGTTGCATCTTGTTAATACCCTAGTGTCAAAGGGTTTAGATACTGTTAGTTAATTGGCTGCTATTTAAACCTGATCCAGTTAAGGCTTATTTTTCATTGAGGGAAAAGAAAAATGAAAAGATGGGGTTTTGTTACTTGACTAGCTCTTATCTTGGGTTGCAGGTTTTTTTTGGTGTATTAAAAGAACCAGAGATTGATGTGCATTTTGATGATGAAGATGAAGAAGGGGAGAACGAGGAAGGAAAACCAAAGAAGAAAAAACCTAAGAGAGAGAACATGGGATCAAAAAGTAAAAAACAAGACCCTAATGCTCCTCCACAAAACAGGTAGCCTAGAAATTAGGTACGAATATTTGATAAATCACGTTCCAAAGGGGCAGCCACGTTAGTCTAGTTCATCAAAACAGAGTCCTGTGGTATTTAAAGACTAACAAATTTATTTATTGCATGAGCTTTTTGGGAAGCAAATCCCACTTCATCAGATGTTTTGAAGATCAAAGCATTTGTTTTGATAGAGCACGAGGTCTATTCCCTAACAATTCTGGATTGTTTTCTATATTCTTGTTAGTGCTTCATTGAGTGTAGTTTAAAATGGAACTAGCAGTGAGCCTTCCATCATTTCCCTTGAGAGACTTATTCCACAGCCCAAAAGAGCTCACCACTGGGAAGTTTTCTAGATTTTTCACACTATATTTTCCTTAGTAGTTCCTCAATTACGCGGTAACCTCTTCAGGCTGCTCCAAACAATATCTCTCCCTCCTTCATGTTTACATCCTTCAATCATTCATAGTTATCAGATTCTTTCTCTCACTTTATCCTCCTTATTTGTAGACTAATAGACTTAAAGGCTGGAAGGAACTATTTCATCTGACCTTGTGCACATTGCAGGCCTCTACCTCATCCACCCACTCCTGAGGCAGGCCCATAACTTCTGGCTAAGTTGCAGAAGTTCTCAAAATTTGAGTTAAAGACTTCGTGTGACATAGGATCCACCTTGTACTCTTGTTCAGTGGTTTTCAAACCATGGGTTGTGACCCAGTACTGGGTCGCGGCACACCCTGCCACCACCACTGAAAGACTGGAATGCACTGGTAAAGATGTAATTGTTGGTTCATGGGCATAAGTGATTTATTTCAACTGGGTCCTGAGAAAAAAAGTTTGAGAACCACTTCTCTAGTTCAAAACAGGAAGTGATCCATGTCCTACATAGTGAAAAATCCCCCAGGGTCTCTGCTAAACTTGCATGAGGGAAAACTCCTTCCCAAACCCAAACATGTTGATTGTGTGGTTGAATGGGTGGTGAGGTCCACCATCCAGACACCTAAGAAAAAACGTCTCTGTGATAACACAGAGCCCTCTATATCTTACGTCCCTCTCCAACCATGGGAGGTGTTTGCTGATAGCAGTCGCGGAGGAGCCTTATGCCACTGTAGGTAACCTCATCACACCATCCCTTGTACAACTGCTCGAACTCAGCCTTAAAACGAGTTAGGTTTTTTGCTTACGCTACTCTTGGAAGGCTGTTTGAGAACGTCAGTCCTCTCATGGTTAGATACCTTCATCTAATTTCAAACTTAAATTTATTGACGGCCAGTGTATATCTATTTGTTCATGTACCAGCAACAGCCCTTACTTTAAATAATTCCTGCCTTCCCCTGGTGTTTTTTTTTTTTTCTGATGTATTTATAGGGAACAATCATATCACCCCCAGTCCTTCGTTTTGTTAGGCTAAACAAGCCAAGATGTTAATTTTTCTTTTTGTAGCATAGGTTTTCCATTCCTCTGATCATCCTAGTAGCCCATCTCTGCACCTGTTCAGTTTGAATTCATCTTTCTTAAACATGGGAGAGCAGACTGTATACAGTATTCCAGATGAGGTCACACCAGTGCTTTGCCCTACTGGCAATACATCACCTCGTGCATTCTGAAATTACATTTGCCTTTCTCACAGTTGTCACGTTGGCAGTTCATGCTCATCCGGTGCTAGATCTGGGGTATTAGTCCATTCTTCTCTCTCTTCCAATGGATATATTCTTATGTTATGGTTCTCTTTAAACTACAGGTATCTAGTGCTATTAACCTTTTCCCTTGAAGGTCACATCTACACTGACAGCAGCAAATTCACCACCATCAGATTGATCTTTTTGTTTCAAGTTAGCAGTTAGTTGAGACCCACTAAGTTGATCCAGAAATTGACTCAGAACCACCCCCTCAAGTGGCTTAGCTCTGTGTTGACAGGAGCATGTTTCCCATCAGCGCAGTGCAGCACAGCAAAGATACTGCGATGAAGGGTGTGCTGCGCTGAAGGGGAGTTAAGAAGTTGAAGTTACGCAAGCTGCTCTTCATAGCTTGGGTAACTCCCAGTGACTGCTGCCAGATGTCACTGCGAGTGTAGACATGACCTTAGTCAGTTTCCCCAGACTACTTTTAATTGTTAAATTCCTCCTGTCTTCCATTCTGATGCTGAGGCATGTGGTCCTTGCAGTCTCTTTGTGGAACGGTTCTATGTACTGAATTTAATTCACAATGTTAAGGCTTTCCTGCTTCATAAGATGCATTCTTGGTTTAGAATTCCTCTTCCTGAACTGAAAGACTCTGACAAGCTGGATAAAATAATGTATGTGAAGGAAGCCCTAAAACGTGTGCGTCTTGGTCCAGAATGCTTGCCTTCCATCTGCTTCTACACGTTCCTTAATGCCTACCAGGTCAGTGGGGTAGCTGGGGTGATAGGGAGAAAGGGAGGGGAAAATGGTGGCAGAAACCACAAAATATCTGAGGTGAAGAAAAGGGAAGCCACAGCATGATTCAGCAGAGAGAATTCAGACCTAGAATTTGATACTAATCACTGTCTGGTTAAGATTCTTCTCAGTTAGCATTGAGACCATATACTTGCAAGCAGTCAAATGCCTGGGGAAGATTTGGCTATCTTACACTGAACATACTGAGCAGTTTTTTTTGGTTTTTTTGTTTTTTTTTTTTAAATAATGTGCTCATTTTATAGCAGAAAATTACTGGTTGGAACAAGCAGTTCTGTAGCTATTTCGAATAAAGTATAATGCAATTGAAAGTTTAGATTTAAAGCCATAGAAAAAGAGAAGTTGCGTTTAAAAAATTTCCTTATGCTACTCAATTCAGCACCTCTTTTGCTGAGGCATTTCTACACTGCTTCTCCCTTCTCTTTAACTTTTTAGGTGGGGTGTGGGTCTGTGCACTGATGTGGCTTCTTAAATGTTTTTTTAATAAAATAGTTTTATTTTAAGTGGCCTAACAATATTAGCTGGACTTACTGTTTGATATACCTGTTTTTTCTTGTCTAGCCTCTCAGAATAATTCCCATAGCTTATATAGAACTCAGGTAGTTAATGCTCTTCATATTAATGGATTGTCTAGCGCTTGACTGTAATTATGTCTTCTCCCCCCACATCAAAACTTAGTGACTGTTTGGTTTACAGGGTCTTACTGCAGTGGATATCACTGATGACTCTAGCATGATTGTAGGAGGCTTTGCTGACTCCACTGTCAGAGTTTGGTCTGTGACACCAAAAAAGCTACGCAGCGTGAAATCAGCAGCAGGTAATAAAGACAATATGACGTGCTTATCTTAACTATTAATTCTGGTAACTGTATGCCAGTTTTGTGCAGACTGTATGGAGAGAGATGGTATCGCATAGTGGCGTTCTTTCTTTTGGAAGCGGTCAGGTTGACTTCAGCTTTTGAAGTGGATGATGTGACCATATATTATTTAAATGCAGACTCTGCTTGATATGCAGAAGACACAAAATCAATGCAACTTCTTTCCCAAAAAGCTTACGGTCTAAGATGGACAAAGACTAGGTAAGATGAGCTAGGAAGCTGAAAGGAGGGAATGTACAGCTTTGCCTGTGGTTCTAGCTCAGTATGATGCCTAAGCACATACTTTCATATCTTGCTAAGTAATAAGGAGCTGCTACTAAGTAAAAGCTAACATGGATTTGTAAAGAACAAATCATGCCACTCCAGCCTAATTTCCTTGTTTTTAGGATTGCCAGTCTACTGGGTTAGGATAGCAGAAGACATGAGAGCGCTTGACTTTAGTAAGGCTGCTCACAGTCCCATAAGATGTAATTCATAAGCAAGCTAAGGAACTAGATAAAATTACTGTGAGATTGGGCACAGCTGGTTGAAAACCAACTCAGAATAGTTATCAGTGGTCCACTGTTTAAAATGGAGTGCAAATTAAGTGAGATTCCAAGGGGTCTGGTATGGTTTGCTACTAGTCAGCATTTTTATTAATGACTTGGATGTGGTGTAGAGTACAGGTGTAAAAATTGCGGATGACTCCAAACTGGGAAGGGTTGCAAACACTTTGGAGAACAGGATTAGGCACATCACAGAGTTAAATTCATGTGCATACCTGCATTCAGGTACTCACCTTAAATACATTGTTACAAAGTTATTCCTGATATGTTGTGTATGTACATTTCTGTCTAGCACTGAGATAAGCGTACTCCCTCAGTTGGGCAAGCAGGCATCTTTTCAATTTCCCAGCATCTAAAATACACATTCTGCATATTACCTTCTACAGAAAGAGGTGAACACATTGGAAATAGTCAAGAGGAGAGCACCAAAAATAAGGGGGTTAGAAAACAAGGCTGATGAGTAAAGGTTGAAAAATGTGCATGTTTAGCTCAGAGAAAGTAAGATGGGAAGGTACATGACAGGCTTCAGATATGTAGAAGGTCATGAAGAGGACAGGGATCAGTTGTTCTTCATGTTCACTGAGGTTAGGACAAGAAGTACTTGGCTTAATTTGCAGCAAGGGAGACTTGGATTAGATATTAGGAAAAGCTTTCTAGTTGTAAGGATAGTTAAGTACTGGAACTGGTTGTGTAGGGATCCCTGTCATTTGGAGGTTTTTAAGAATAGGTTAGTCAAACATTAATCAGGGATGGTCTAGGTATAATCCTTTATCTAGACTTGGAGTGTGATTTTCAAACTACGGGTTGAGGCCCTATGCTCGGTCACAGACATCAGATACTGGTTTGTGGCACCCCCTACTGCTGCCACTGAAAGACTGAAATGTATTGCTCAAAGATGTAATTGTTGGATCACTGGCATAAATTATTTAATTATTTTTAACTGGGTCCCAAGGGGAAAAAGGTTTGAAAACCATTGAACTAGATGGTTTCTTGAGGTCCCTTCCAGCCCTACACTGCTATGAATCGTACACTAAATTTGGATAACTTGCAACAACTCATGAAAAATCAAATTTTGTGTTTTCCAGAAGTGGTCTGGTCAGATGTTGAAACTGTTGCTAGTTTTGTAGAGCAGCAGAGAACAAAAGGAAGATTTCTTATCCATGTTGCTGAAGTGATGAAAGAAGTGGGGGCTCGGATGGTAGTTTGTTGGGCATACATAGATGTCAGTAAAAAGTTTTTGAGGTCTAAAAACATGGGTATGACAAATAGTTAAAGCTTTCTAAGGAGAGAAGTAGAAATTCAGGCTCTTCGACATATCAGTCTTTGAAGATAATTAGATGCTGAAGGTGGGTAAACTGGAAATGGCATAATTGGGGGTCATTTATTTTAGGTTATCTTGGTGAAGTGTGCAAAGCAGAATGGTTATTTGTAAATGAGACCCAAAGTCTTCGTAAAATCCATGATAATAGTATAATACCTCCATACCGAAATATATTTGTATGGTCAGGTTCTGAACATGAATATTCATCTGTGTAGTATTTTGTCCAATTGATATCTAGGGTAGAACATCACAGATTCAGTTGCCTTTTTCATATCTTTTACAGGTGTAACCTAAAGGGTCTCACTTGATCATTTCAATCACTTTTTTCTGCCCAGCAGTCCTAAAGAAATTGCCTGCATTTGTGTGCTATGTAACGTCAAGTCTAAAACCTACAGTCTTTTGTAGCTTTAGTGTCCTTGCTGTTTTGTAGCTGGTGTTAGTATTTGAATAGGCAACTGATATTCATGAAGTTTTTTTTATCTACTTCATACTTGCAATGAACAGCAAGAAGCATAAATTCTGCTGAAATCATACATTTATTTTTTTAAAATGTAAATATGCTCAACTGATAGTTACACATGTTGTAAACGGGAACCTCTGAAATTTTACAGATCTCAGTCTCATAGACAAAGAATCGGATGATGTCTTGGAGAGAATCATGGATGAAAAAACAGCAAGTGAGCTGAAGATTTTATATGGTCACAGTGGACCTGTTTATGGCACCAGCTTCAGCCCCGATAGGTAAAACTACTATTAAAAATTCCCTAAAAAGATAGTTTTCAAGT
This sequence comes from Podocnemis expansa, assembly GCA_007922195.1. NCBI lineage: Eukaryota > Metazoa > Chordata > Testudines > Podocnemididae > Podocnemis > Podocnemis expansa. The sequence goes on along the minus strand of ML682056.1, from coordinate 14,320,499 downwards.
ACTAATAAAGTGTTAGTTGCTGTAAACATGTACTTAATACAGATTTTTTTGGTAAGTTGGACTGTGCTTGCATATGCATTTCATAATGGTGCCATTGCTTGTGAGAGTGAAGGACTGATCCTGTGAGGTTCAGGGCACCTGCTGCATGGTGCTGAGCATCTTTAACTGTCCTTGAAATCAGTGGGAGTTGAGGGTGCTCACACTTTATAGGTTCAGGACTTGAGATGGTTAGCTGTACAACTTTCAGAGAAGATTGTATCTTAACTTGTTTTAACTGAATAAGGAAATAGTGAGGGGGAAAAATGTTATGGCAGCTTTTCAGTTATGAGAATGAAACATGTAAGAATGCTATGCTAATATCCACATCTTTATGTATCTCAGTATTTCTAGTTTGCCTGTCACCATAGAATCAAACCTTTATCTCTTAACATATGGCATCAGTAGTCTTACACAGAAGCAATTTTTAAATGTGCAGTTTATAAAGGTTGCTTTGGTGGCTTATTAGAAACAGGTTTACAACTCTCATTTATTGCCTGTTTCTTACACAAGCACATACAAAAATGCATAGCAGCAACATGGTAAGCAGCCTGGCCAAAAAGCAAACCATGGGGTATGAACCAGAAATGCTATAGCCTGCAATGTACAATGGGACAGTGTGTACAGGATGACAAATTTCAAATGGGAAGCTCTGTTAGTCTAGTTCAGCAAAACAAACAAGGAGTCCTGTGGCACTTTTAAGGACTAACACATTTATTTATCTCATGAGCTTTTGTGGGAGAAAATCCTACTCTGTCAAATGCTTGAAGTGTCTGATGAAGTAGGATTTTCTGCCATGAAAGCTCATGTGATAAATTTGTTAGTCTTTAGAAGTGCCACCAGACTCCTTGTTTGTTTGGTTTTTTTTTTTCTGTACAGGATGAGAATTCTAATGAGTCCTTATAAATGAATCTTATCACTTTAATCAGGGTTATATTTTTAAAACTGGTTCTTGACCAATTATAAGTAGTTTCTCAGGTTTTGGTTCAAACTCAGAACTAGGATCCCTTGTAAAGACAAGCTCCTTTTCTTATAGACTTGTCTTTCGAGTTTTAACCGACTCCACAATTAATTGTCCCTTTCTCCAGCCATTGTTTCCTCATCCAGTGAGGATTCAGATTCTGTAAATGTCTCTCAAAAGCTGGTCACTGGATGATCACTTATCACAAAGGCACCCAAGTAGTCTTGCACTGTTTGTGTAGTACACACCCAATATTTTGACAAAGTTGTATATTGTATTTCTTCTCCTCTTTTGCTTTGTAACAGGAACTACCTCTTGTCCTGTTCAGAGGATGGCACCGTCAGACTGTGGAGCCTTCAAACATTCACTTGCCTTGTGGGGTATAAAGGTCACAACTATCCGGTGTGGGATACACAGTTCTCTCCCTACGGATATTACTTTGTATCAGGGGGACATGACAGAGTGGCTCGGTAAGAACCTAGTTGGGCTTTCTATGTGGATTTTGTAGTAATATGAATTCTTGTGTATTAAGAGTGAATAACTCTTTAATGCTGGTAACAGGTATTTTTCTTAGCACACATCCCATTATTAGGAATGAGTTTCATCACTTAGTTTAAAATCAAAACGTCTTAAACAGTACTTTTTCACTTGTTTACACAGATGTTAGCTGAGGGCATCCTTAAAGAAATAGTATTCCCTTTTCTACAACCATCTGGTTAAGACTTGATCATGCATATCCCTATCTCTTCATTTTGGAGAAACTACTGCATCTCTGCACTTGATCTTTTTGATAGCCACAACTGGAGCACTTTTTTGCTGTTCTGGAGAAGCATTCTCTTGAAGATCATTGCTAACTCCATAAATTGGTCAGCTGTGGTGGCACCTGCATAATAAGTACATATCTCCCTTCCTCACTATCTACAGGAGGTAACACTCAGTTGGGAGTCTGTTTTTTATTCAGTCTTATAAAATTTCTCTTCTGTTAAGCCTGTGGGCTACAGATCACTATCAGCCTTTACGGATATTTGCGGGCCATCTTGCTGATGTTACGTGCACCCGGTTTCACCCCAACTCCAACTACATTGCCACGGGGTCAGCAGACAGGACTGTACGACTCTGGGATGTTCTAAATGGGAACTGTGTAAGGATCTTCACTGGACACAAGGTAAAGGGATATGAAAGGCAAGATGACAGTGCCCTGTTGGTATATTTACTTACATGTCTAAAAAAAATACAGAAAAGAGGTCTGTCTGTTACTCTAGGCACTTCCAAGAGTTCCCCCACCCCTACCAACACAAATAAACTTACTTCTTTCAAAAATGTCTGTTCCCCTGAAGTGTAAGTAAATAGCACACTGGGAAGATTAACACATTTCAGACTGTTTTGGATCAAGGGGCGAGTAGGTTTCAAAGCCTAGGTCTCCTCATAGCAAACACTACTTTTAAATCGGGTAGGACCCAGCTCAGTTGCCTCTGTTGATGACAACTGTGATAAGATGGCCAAGGAAGAGAGGCTGCCTCTTCAGTAGCCAGATTCAAAGCTATTTAAGGACTGCTTTAAAGGTAGAGGAAGATGTGAAAACGACTTAACTACTGTACATTAAATGTGTTTAATTTTGGGTGCTAGGGTTTGAAATCAATGCTGCTTGCCTCTTTTGAATGTAAGTAGACTTGTCTGACTGATTTTTGATTCTCCAGCTGGATTTTTCTGTTAACAGGGACCAATACATTCATTGGCATTTTCTCCTAATGGACGATTCCTAGCCACTGGAGCAACAGATGGACGAGTGCTTCTGTGGGACATAGGCCATGGTTTGATGGTGGGAGAGTTGAAGGGGCACACAGACACAATCTATGCACTCAGATTCAGTAGAGATGGGGAAATTTTAGCATCAGGTATGTAACTCAAGCTTGCATTCCCTGGAAAAAAGTAGTATGAATTGGTGTGGTGGTGTTTGTGTGACTGATAGCAATCTAGATCTTTCTTCCTTCTCATTGTGAAAGATAAGTCTACAGCTCCCAGAGCAGTACTTTGCAGTTACAAAGTTATATGTCACAATTTAATGTCAGCAACTTTGTAAGGCAGTTAAATATAATTCGTTATTGTAGCAGAAAACTGAGGCACTGATGTTAGCTTACTTCTGCAAGGAGCCACAACAATTTTGTGTTAAATGGGAATAGTTCAGTACTGCGCTGTAGCCCTAAGGCCATCCCTCCTCTAAGACTGAGCACTGTTGAAAGTATTTCTTTTCTGTACCAGACTGAATGTCTTTGGCTTATTTAGTCAGCAGCTGAATTTCGTAAAACGTTAACAATTCAGCAGTTGCTTCAGTGGAGTTGGGAAATGCTTCCTGTGCAGATGCTGAGTGGGAGCATGGGTTTCTTTCAGGCAGGATCAGCACAAAATTTGTGAAAAAGATGGTAATATTTCAAGATTAAGCTGTACATCTCACTCTTTATTAATAGGTGGGGATGTAAAGAAGAGGGATGCTCAGCACCATATCCAGTCACCTTCGTTTAAAACAAAAATTCAAATAGCTGGTAGCATTGCCTATAGTTTAAGGTTGCCTAACTCCATTATAAAACTGTTTTCAGTCACTTTAACTTTGCCAGGCTCTGCTTGTTCATAATCAACTTTTTCTTGCGTTCTCTCCTCTCAGGCTGGCCATTTTCAGTAAAGAGTGATGGTTGTTTACTAAAATGAGGTTAGGGGATAATATATTTAGCCCATGTTAAAATTTTTACAACTGTTCACCAAGAAGCATTAGTTCTCCCATGCTGTGGAGAACTTGGAATTTGGAAGGGAATCATCTTTGAATCAGGGAGATGCCTTTTGCCATCTCTGTGGAAATTCACACAGATTTTGCCAAGCTATAATCCTCTATGAAATCTCAGCTCATACACACTCAGCAGAGGTATGCTGGCTTGGGAGCATTATTCTCCAACAATTCCCTCTGTACTTAGCATGTTCCATCCCCTGCAGCTTGTGGGTGCAATTGCTTGTGTCTTCTCAAATGAGCATGCTCCATCCCGGGGCAGCAGGGGGCTGAGCAGGACTTCATTTGCTTCTTGTGGCTGTGGTGCTGGCTATTGGGTTAAGGAACGGGATGGTGGGGAAAAGATGAGGTGCCGCAGGGAAGGAAGCGGAGCTTGCGGGAGGATAGGGAAGGTTGGAATGGGAATTGTTGGGGCAGGGAATTGGGAATGGAGGTGTTGAGAGGTGGTGTGGAAGCTCCCTTTAGTTCACACTTCCACAGAAGCCCAAAGAGGGTGACAGAAGAGGATTTAATTGAGGGTTTAACTTTGTAATCTACCTTTTCTTTTAACACAGTTCTCTGACTCTGTTAATTATTTATGATGATACAGAAACCAATTGTATTAGTTAGTGTGTTACCAGTTTAACTCTGGTGACAAGTTCATTCTAAAGTCCATTTGTAATGTCATCCAAAACTAGGCCGCCTGCTTTACTCACAGAAGGCTGTTGTGTGGCAGCCCCACTGGTGCAAACACTTCAGCACATGCTGAAGTTTACTGTTGCGAACTGAGGTCAGTTTGTGTGCAGCATTGGGCCTCAAATGTTGAATGTTATAAACAACCCTGCGTGGCAGGAACAAGCTAAATCTTATAAATGGTCATTACTAGTTCTAATTTTGTTGCCTTATTGTGCAGCTGTGACTCAACACAACTTGATCACAATTCAGTCTATGCAGCTGTGGTGTTGGCAGTTGCATACTAGAGAATATTGCTTTTAAATATACATTGATAGAAAACACTTTGAATTGTAACTTCCCACTTTCTTCATAGGTTCAATGGATAACACAGTCCGGCTGTGGGATGCAGTGAAAGTATTTGAAGATTTAGAAACAGATGATTTTACTACAGCCACTGGACATATAAATTTGCCTGAAAACTCACAGGACTTGTTATTGGGCACATACATGACCAAGTCGACCCCAGTCATACACCTCCATTTTACCCGCAGAAACTTGCTACTGGCTTCGGGAGCATATAGTCCACAATAAATCATGGAGCTATACAGTTGTTCAAGTCAATGAAATAAAGACATCAGGATTTTGGAGGAGGAGGAATATCTGATACAAATGGACAGTCTTAGATTGTTGGAGTAGAGGGAGCCCTAAACTAAGATCCAAGCAGTGTCATTTCATACTGCTTTCATACTTAGCCACAATTTGAAAATGCTGGGACTTGACAGGACATCACAGTTTTGAGGGAAGGAATTGTTATGGTGCTTTTGAATATTTTTTGGTACAGAAATAATTATGGTTGTCTCTTCCTCATCAGAAGAAATGGCAATGGGCTCTGCTGAAACTTTGATTTTTTGAAAGTTGAGGCTCAACGCATGTTCTTGAGCAATTTTTTACAAGTACTTGGTTTACTTATGACAAATGCTTAATCAGACTGTGACAGGCAAAACTATTCAAATAATTTCTGAAGAGAAGAATTTAGGAGACCTCATCATAACTTGTGCTAAGTATCAAGTATGTGTGGCCAGAACATTAGCATTTCATGCCCTGCTTGTTGCTGTAGACAAGGTGCGTGGAGGCCTGTGGTTTTACATTTATTTGTTTCTTTGGTGTATAATGGCCTGAAAAGTTTACAAACTTCTTTGCTTGTTTTATATCCTAGAAATGCAGCTTTTGTCATCCCTGCATTTTTCCAGGATGGCTAAAAGAATCATGACTTTCAAGTACCCAGGAAGTGAAACCTAAGCATCTGTATGGAGAGAAGAGAGAAACAACGTTGAGATAAATGAAATCCTCTTATGACCTATTTAAAAAGTAATTGGTAAAGGAAAAACATTGGGCTTGTGCTCTTTTCTTTAGAGAAGGCCTGAGAAGCCTTTTTAAAATCTGTTTAGAAATTCAGGAGCTGCATAAGCTAGACAACTAAGAAAAGGAGTAAAGAAGCAAGAGACTGAGACTATTGACAGTTCATTTATTTATTTATTAAAATTCAATGAAAAGAATGCTTTGTTGAAAGAGTCAACCTTCACCCTATCCACTAAGGTGCTGTTTCCCAGGAAACATCATGGATAGCACCTGCACCACCTCCTGCAAAACCAGCGAAGACATATTTGTAAGGTGTTAAAAAGAAAGGAGTGGGGTGGGGGCAGAATGTTTGATTTTTTTTAACCCCTTGTGTTCTTATAAAGGTTGAAGAAGCAAAAAGACAAGCCAGATTTTTCAAATCTTTTGCAGGTTACCTGAGAGGAAGGCTCTATACACCATCCCCATCACTTAAGAGCTTAGTGCTCACAGGCTCTATACAGGAGTCCAGTAGAAACTAGAAAAGTAAGATGCCATTTCTAAGGTAAAGCAAGTAGGAACCCCTTCGCTGCTCCACCACACCCCCAGCAGCAGTTTTCCAGGCTTTCCACATCAAAACAAGCAAGTGCAGAACCATCAGCAGTAGGGAGCTCACCTTTAAGAGCTTTTATTAGGAAAGAAACCTTTAAAACTACCTTACTAACTTTGTCCATTTTTTTAATGGGTGAGTTGGTATGGACCTTCAATTAAATCTTCCAGCACTAGATAGGAGCAGCTGGATTTAATACACAGTGAAATCAAACCATGTGAAACACCTGACCTACATCAGGAAGCAAGTGGAGCTTTGACAGCTAAAACTATCACTGCCACATCCTGCCTTTGTATATTGTACAGTTTTATACTTTTGATATTTTATAATAAAGACTAAAAATATTCTGTGCATGTTTTATTGGATTGCATGTTACACAAGGATGTTAATTTCTTTCATGTTAAGTGGAAGTAGGTCCAACAGATGCTTACAACCTACCATGCGAAATGAAGATAAGTCATTCACTATGAAGAGGAATAGTGAGGAGTTTCAAATAGGAAAAAATTGTGGATGAAACCTCATGGTAAGTACGTTAGTTCTCTCCATTCACTTAAGGGAAAAAAAGGCAACTTAATGCCCTTCTCTGACATCACATATATTCAACATGAGTATGTCACTATTTCACAAGCAAAAATTGGGAGAGGAGGAAAAACTAGTGGAAGAATGTGCGTGTGGAAATAAATGAAGAGGGTGGGAGAAAATGAGTGAGTGAACTTTGAGTAGCATGTAGAATAGTGTGAAGGGAGAGTGTAATGTTAACTCTTATCTACCTTTCTTTTTCAAATTGCCATTTCTCTTTCTGGCCCACAGACCCACTAAAATCCACACACTCCCAAATCTGCTGCCCTTCTACTGCATCTATGCTTTGTTTTTCCACCCAATACATTTTTTTCACCCTCATTTATATAATAGAAAAGCTTGAAAAGGAATGGATTAAGATTATACTGTGGAGGAGGCTCCCTGACTAGATCACATCTCTTCCACAGAGCAGATGAGCAATATGTGTCTAGGTAGCAAATTCTGGCTCATCAGCATTATTTCTAGAATTCAAGTACAGTGTTTTTGCTTCATAATTTAAGAACAGAAACCAGTTTCCATTCTTTGGTGACCTGTGCACCTTTCCTGTGCAACTTCTGCAAAACAGTGGTCCTGTTTTTTTTTAATCCTCTGCTCCAGGAAAATTAGGACAGGAAGATGGGATGGGTTGCGATTAATGAGGCAATCCATTTTCTCATTACAGATCTCAAAAAAATCAATTTTTTTTGTTCATAGCTGACTGTTGAAAGAATTCAAAGTTTTACTTATCTGAGCTGCAAAAGCCATGTTTTTTCAGCTGCAAGGCTATAAATCTTTGATTTGTTAAACAGCTGGGATGTTTCCCTGTTGCAATTGTAACCTACACTTAGTCTGTGTGGTGCTAAGTCCTCTCCAGCAGTGGCTGGGCTACACACTGAGCCTTATAACTCTACCATGTTGACTAACAGAGGAAAACCTCTTACCTCAGGCAACAGCACTCCCATGTTTCACACTAGTGTCAGATTCAATCCCTGCTCCTGACAGTTCAGCAAGGGCCAGGGCTTCATGTAGTTTGCATGAGCTCTGATGTGCAGATAGGGGGAAACCAGGAAAGACTTGGGGAGAGGACAGGTAAGTATAAAAATGTGGAAGAGAGGGGAGGACAACAGCAGCAAGGATATAAGGGGGCAGGAAGGAAATACAGAGGCAGCCAAGAATGTACAGTTAGCAAAGGGCACTGAGGGGAGAGAAATGGGAGATAATTTGAGGAGGTAGGCTTAGGAGATAGACTTCTAGAGGTACAGATTACAGGAACATCCCTCCAGTCTGGAAGGAGAGGGAGCTTGCATTTAAACTAAATTTTGACCCTGAAATGCCCACACACCACAGTGAAGGCAGGTCCCCCTCTAGGTTAAATGATCAAGACAGCCCAAATCTCTTAAATGTTTCACCCTTTTAAAATGAGTCCCTGAAAGTTCTGGCTGACTCAACTTTGGAAATCTTGGGAGTCAGCACTAGTGAGAATGAATCACAACTAATACAGGCAACCCAGGTGGGAAAACAGCAATCCCCTCCATCAGTGATGAAGCTGTGGCAACTAATAGCAGCAGATTAACTCTGGTCCATCCCCCTCAAAGGAAGCTCAGGCTAAAACCTGATGGTGAGAGGCATAGGATTATGGTGAAAAGGCAGTTCTTAGATGGGGTTGCTGTCCTTCACTTGGTTCCCTGGAGCTTTGACTTTGGCTGCTATCGTTACAGCTGCCAAACGTTTGGCTTACGGTACATTTATTTTCACAGTGTAGCAGTTACTTACCCATCTAAACCCAAATACCCACAATGGAAGAGAGCAGGCAGAAAAAGGTACATAGGGTTAGAAGTAGCCAGGCTGACTAGAACAATCAGAACCTTACTGTACCCTGCCCCATTACGTAGTGGAACAAATCAAATGTTTGAATTTTTGAACACCTTACTTTACAAAAGAGCATCCTCTGCATTAAGATGCCATCGCTCCCTGCTTTAGGCTACAACCTGAACTGCATCTGAAAGTTAAGAGTAAGGTGTCACACTTAAAACTTGTTTAATAAAATAATTTTCAAGACCTCTTTGTGTTAAAATGTGGCTGTTTGCACCAAGGAAGACAGCCTTTGAAGCTATAGTAAGTTTCTTTACTCTTTCATGGGTGAGTAACTAGGGCTGGTTAGTACATGGTTTAGGGTAGGTTTAGTTATGCTTCCTGCAGTCAGCTAGGAGCCATCAGCCTGTTTAATATAAATGTAAGAAAGAGGCCAAGAGCGCTTTATTTCCACCAGGAAAGTAGGGCAGTTTTAAGAACTAAAAAAATCAGTCTTCTACTATTCCTATTAAATAACTGAACAATGAACGTTTCATTTGTTTTATTGAATTGTACACAAGTGTATCAACCCATTTCCACTACAACATGTGATGTGAGGTCCAGTGCTAAGACATGCCAGCAACCTGCAAAGAGAGAAGATTAATAGCTTAACATTCAAATTAGCATGGGTACAAGTAATGTCTCCCCCCCCACCACTGTTCTGGTAAGCATGCTTTAAGAAGTCACCTTGACCAGAACTGGTTAACACAAGTATCCCTCCTCAACACATTACATTGCAGCTCCTACCGTTTGCCCTCCTATTTAAGTGGTTACAGGGAGGCTCAATAAGCTTTTACAGACACTGCTTAGGTTTCACACACTATGTGAAAGGAGCCAAGAACCTCTAAGAGTGCTGTATAGAAGTCACTGCATTGGAGCATACTGCAACAATTTGAGTAGCCATGCAAAGCTTTTGGTCATAGCTCCTTATCCCAGAAGCAGTGTGTCCCTGAATATGACCGTTAGCCCAAAACCCCTCCGTAGGGCCATCTCACTAATAAAATCCACAACTGAAGTTGTGGAAGCCCCACTGCTTGGCACAAAGAACTGGATGTGACAGTGGAACTGTTAGGACTTCAAGGGGATCAACTAGAGCAGGGGTGCCCAAAGTTTTCATACACAGGGGGGCAGAGCCTGACTGGTGTGGGCCAGCAGGCCACAAAACTCCAAAACCTGTTCTTTTTGCACTATACGTGACAGTTATATATTTTCCTTATATTACAAAAAAAAAAAAGCCATTTGCAAGCCACACTTTGGGCACCCATAAATAAGAGAATTTTTTTTTCAAGCATACTTAGTACTATGTGCTTCCACTGCAAATCTTAAGTGATGCGATGTTCAGCCTAGCTGTAAGAACTTCCTTTCATACCACTCATCCTGCTCACCTCAGCCCATGATATGCCTTGAGCAGAGAATGGCAGTCAGGCAGTGGACAGCTGAGCAGAACACCCTGAATCCTTACTTCACTGATCTATTTCTACATTTAGCTCTTTTCAACTATGTTATGTCAGTGGTCCCCAAACTTTTTTGGTGGTTTCACCCCACCTCAGTCTTGGCCAGAAGCACTCCAAGGAAAATGCCAGAATTAAGGTTACCTGGGCAACCTCAAATCAACCCACTTGCACATATGCATTATGATGCAATGCTAACTACATGATCACATCTTCCTGCATGATCCCTTCCTCATTTAAGTGTACAGACCTCAATGGCTATTTTGATAAGTGACTAACATCAATTCTGCATGAATGAGGAAAAAAATGTCATGTAAGTAGATGACAACATAAATGGTTTTTAAACCATGGCTCAGGAGCTGGTACTGCTTCACAGGCCTTCAGATACAAGGACATGGCACCCCCTGCTGCTGCCACTTAAAGACTGGAATGGACTGTTGAAAGATGTAATTATTAGGTCATGGGCATAAATTATTTTTTTTCAACTGGGTCCTGAGAAGAGAGTTTGAAAACCATGGGGACAATATATACAAAAGGGGACCAAATTAAGGCTGTACTGACAACCTTATCATTTCCTAATTCAGAGTGCCTGACTTTGCATCTTGAATATTCTTTTAGTGCAGTTTGAGAATCATTCCTGAAGTTTTTAAAAAAGCAAATTGAAAACCTGAAATATCATCAGGTGGTATCATAGCAACGCCCACAAGGTTCATCATCAGGGCTCCTCACCACTGACTGCTTCAGAGCTTAATAGGGACTTTGAATTTTTCTCTCATTACAACAGATGACATGACCTCATCTGCCTCTATATGCTGTTCCCCAATTGTTTGAACCATAACAACTACTTTGATTCTCTGTTACGGCATGACCTGATCCCATGACTTGCACTTCCCTGCATTTATTTCCTCCCATTCTGAAAGTTCCCCCATCTTCAAAGCATCTGATGAGTGAGATCTTCTCCCACAAAACCTCATGCAACAATTAAGTCTGTTAGTCTTTAAGTGTCACAGGACTCCTTGTTTGTTTCAGCTGACTGTTACTGATGGCAGTAAGAGGTTGGCATCCTGTATGTGCCCAGCACTAGATGGGGTCAAGACTTTGCCAGAGGCTTCCAGGTATTTGCTGAGAGCAGAATGGTGAGACTTGGGAATCTTAGGTTCTGCTGCAGTTTCTGGAGGGCAGGGGAGTGTTCTCTAGTGGGTTCAGAGTCTCTTCATTTCCCACCCCCTTCCAAACTGTCCCCATACTCGTCCTCTCTCTTTACATCCAACTCCCCAGCCCAGTCCCATTCTACACATCTAGCCAGCCCCAGTCCACTCCTCAAGCTTCTCACCCATCTCCTTGCCCAGAAAATCCTAGTCTCACCACCCCAGACCTCCCATCTTGATCTCTCCCAATCACCCTGCCCAGCTCTCCCCTTGCACCCCAGTTCCCTATCAGGCCCGTCTTCCCTCTTCCATCCCTTGTTTCGCCTGCCTCACTGATTCTCTGTCCCAGTCTTCTTGCCCAGGTCCCTCACCCACCAGCTCCTAGCACTGCTGCCCTTGGGGGAGGCAAGCTGAGTGACTGCCCTGTGCCGCCCTGCTGCCTTTGGCAATAAGCTGAAGGCCCAGGAACAGGGTGGTGGCACAGGGCCTGGCACCCCAGGTCGGCCTGCCAAGCACCAGGGACCGCACAAGACAACTGGCCCGGGGCCCCACACCACTCCAGGGACTGCCCTGGCTCCCAGTGCCCCTCTATCCCACTCCAGCCAGTCTCCAGCCCCACTGTGTCTGATTCAAATGTAGAGGGCAACTTCCTGCTCCATGCTGCCTGGGCCCAGCAATGGTATCAAAGGAGAGACAGGCTCCCTGTTCTCAGTTTCAGGTGTCCGGAACCAGCATGGCTCAGAGCTGCCATTGCAGGAAGAAAGTCCTGCTTAGTGCTAAGTTGGAGCAGGCCCATTTGCAGGCAGACTGGAGAATTTAACTCCAGAAGTCTAATAAATTTCTACTGAGCATGTGCAAACTGCAATTCTTCCAAAGGCAGATTTTCACATCAATGGCAAAAACCACATTCCTGACATAATGGCCACCTCTCTGTTCAGTTTCAAATCCCTGCTCTAAAACAAAAGGTGTGTGAGGACTATTTTAAGATGGGCATTTTTTTTGGATTTTTTTTTTTTTTTTTTAATAAAAATATGGGGAAAATATATTTTCCCCTAGCCTTGTCCAAGGAAACTGCTGTGCCATTTTGGGTGAAGTTTTCAAAAAAATATTAAGTCTGAGCCAGATACCTGGCATGGAACATCTCATCCAAAACGGTCTGGCAAAGTTATAAGCAACTGAAAACAGGGTCTTATTATGGGAAGTGTCAGGCAACCTTATAGAAGAGCTAGTAACACTCCCTCTATAATTCAAGACCAATACTGTAGAAATGCTTGTTTTTGTTTGTTTGTTTTTTTTAAACTCCTGTACAGTTTAAAAACACTCCAGAGAAATGTTTACAAACAAAACATACTACAAGTTTGATAATGCAGGACAGCCAGATTGCAGAATGGATGAGAGACTAAACCAAAGTGAAACTAGACTTTTTACAAGCACCAAGCTGAAATGGCAATAGGCTCATTATGAAGTTAGACTGAAAATTTTTTCTTTTAGTCAATCATTCTTTGAATAGTAAGAGAAGAATTTTAAATACATCTTCAAGTAATTTTAGGAGTTGCACTCTACTCAGGACTGCTAACCCACTACCTCCTTCGAATCCTTTTAAATCCTATTTCTTTCACAATGCCCATAACAAGTGACTCAAGAGTCACTATTTTTCTAAGAATGAAATATTTTTACACCTTAATTAAACCACAAGATATACACATGCTTAAGCTTAGAAACCATGTGATCATAACCTGGTTATGCTAGTAGCCTCTCACTCCATAACCCCTATTCTGTATACGTGTGAGAGAGAGAGATGGATGGATGCTACAAAAAGCCAGCTACTTACCACTATTTTTCCGTCACAGCTGGAGTTTCTTTTTTAGGCCTCAGTTTGAAATATAGGATGAGCAGGGCAAGGCTTGTATATGTAGCTATTACATACTAAAAAGAAAAAAAAAAAAAAGGGAATTAAACTTCAGATTCCTTGCAAAGCACCCTTGAAGCTTCACTGTTCACAGTAAGTTAACTAGTACATACATTCCTTCTGCCTATCAAGGTGTAGGAATTGAAGTATTTCTGAAAACCAGTGAACTTGTGCTCTAGTCCAGAGTCATGTCCTGCCATGGTTGCTGGTCCTAGATGCAATGAAAGATGAGTTAGTGTCTCTATATTCAGGTGCATCTTCTGGTTAGTTGAGCAAATGATTATAATAGGGGTGGCCAACCTTATGGAACTCAAGAGCCACACAAGTTGATTATTAAACCTTCAAGAGCCACATCGAGGCTTATAGCCAGATACTTTTACCTACTAAATTGATTTGCTGACATTCTTCCATGAGCCACACTTTTTCATTTCTGAGCCAGTTTGGCCACACCTGGACTATAAGGATACTTAACAGATCACTGGACATACACAGTTCCAAAGCGCAGCTGTGTTAGTCTAGTTCAGCAAAAGAAGCAAGGAGTTCTGTGGCACTGAAAGACTAACAAGTTTATTTGTCGCACGAGCTTTTGTGGGAGAAAATCCCGTTTCCCCAGGCGCTTTGAAGATGGGGAAACTTACAGAATGGGAGAAAATAAATGCAACAAAGCATAAATCATGGGAACAGGTCAAGGACACTCCAAAGTGCCTCCTCTCCTTTCCTACTAGCAGAAGAACTTCATCACCAGATTTCATCTTTATCAAGAGCTGCTGCACCATTCTCGTCCTAATCTAGGTCTCTGACATGGAGAACGTTAACTTTCAGTGAGCACCTAAAGTGCTTTTACAACATCTTTACAGGTAGGGGTCAGGAACGCAGCATTGGTTTGAAAGGGTACGATCATGACCCCTCCCATCCTTTCCCTTTCAGAGAGCCTCTTACACCGACAGTCACTGTTGTCAAAAGGGCCTGGACAGACATATTATATCAAATGGCTAGTAAATCATTTGGAGCTAAAATATTAATAGGCAAGTTCTGCTGCTTGGAAAACTTCCACGTTCCCTTCTGTGCCAGTTCAGCTGCACCATGTTTCTCCACATTTCGTCATCACAGGGGTGGCCACTAGCTGCACTAAAAAGCCAGGTGCAGCAACAGCTTCGCTTTCTCCTCAACTCATTCCACCCCAGATGCAACATGAAGCCTATTTCTGAAGCCTGGACCCGAGACGGAGATGATCTACAAGTTCCTATAAGCCAGGGCTTGACAAATCAATGTTTCCGGTCACCACCGTGACCACTTTTAGTAGCCTGTTGCCTAGCTCCACCGCAGAAAGGTAATGGAAGAGCACCGCTGATGAACAAACTGCTGGCACCTCGCTGTGAACCAGTTTTGCCCACCCCTGCTATAAACCAGCTGAGTTGGGGGCTTGCACCCCCTCAGTGTCGACTCTTGAGTATGCTGGAAGCGCCGCTGGTCAGCCCGGACCCGCCTTACACGGAGGGAAGGGACCAGCCCGGCCACAAGGCGGGACAACCGACCGCCAACGGCTCCCCAACGGCCGTACCCGCCCGCGCGCTGCGCCCGGCTGCCTCTGCGCCCACCGTGCCCTTCACCGGCGCCCAAAGCCCCTCACCGGCCTGACAAGATGGCGTCGGCAAAGCCCGCCTCCTCCCGTTCCGGTCACTTCTGATTGGGCGACACAGATCTCACGCGGGAAGATGGCGCAACGGATTGGCTGGCGAAGATGCCCATCCGCCGCTGCGCCCGCTGATTGGCTGCGGGTAACTGCCCGCCCCTGGGCGGCTGGTTCCGCCGCGAGCTAGCGGTTTCCGGTTGACCTTTTGGTCTTGGAAGTGCTTCCGCTTCCGGGTGAGGGAGATGGTGGCCCGCATGTGCTGCTGAGCGGGGAGGTGAGCGCGCGGCGGGGCCCGGGTCTGTGGGGCCCTGTGGGCCCGGGGCCCTGCCCCCGCTGGCGCCGTCCGTGGGCTCGTGCCCTGCTCCTCGGGAGAGGCTGTGGGTCCCGTTTGCCCTCTGGTGTGGGGTGGTGACAGGCGTGTGCGGCTCCCTCCCTGCGCCTGGGGGGCAGAGACAGAGACAGCCCGGGCAGTGGGGCTCCTGCCCTCGTCTTTTCTCTCCCGCCACCTGCCTTTCCTCCCAGTGTCTCCCATTCACTCCCCTCTGCTCCTGCGGCCTGATTCCCTGCATCCCCCATCTCCTCCAACCACCCCTGCCCTGCTCCTCTTCCGTCCCCTTCATCCCCTCACGGCTTCTGCTCCCCCACATCCCCGCCTTCTCCAGCCTCCAGGGACCAGGATCCCAGTTCAGACCCCTGCAAACTGCTCCCCTGCCCGGCATGCAAGGACAGCTGGTGCGGCTCCCCTGGGCGGGTGGAGTGGAGGAGTCACAACCAGCTCAGCTGGGAGCAGCCTGGGGAGCGTTACCTGATGCCAGGCGAAAGGAGGACGTGTTCTCCTTTTTACCTTCACGTGCTCTGTCCAGCAGGCATTTTAAAAATACATGATTTTGTCTGGCTTCTTACGTCTAGCAGCTGAAGGATGCTGGAACACTTGGGAACACCCTATTTTTAGGGGGAAGCGTTCCAGGGCCCCCTAAAGACATAAGACTATTACATTAATACTGTGTTTTTCCCATGTGTCTTCCAGTGTCCTTCTTTTTGTACTTTCCTGTTCTCTTTTCCATGCTTTAGTATCTAGTAACCCTAAGCCTGGGACCAAACCCTCCCCTTGCAGCTGGGGTGTGACTGGCAGGCATCGCTTCCTGTGGTGCGATGGAAACATCTCTTTTGGCTTTTTCCCCCTTCAGTCGGTGCCTCCCTTGGAGTAGGAGCTAGCATTAGATTTTTTTTTTCCAGGACACCCCCCCACCAGCCCGCACTCTCAGCTGCATCCCTGAAGCCCCTGTTTTAATTCAGGCCTGGAAGGAGGGACTTTTGGCTCACTACCCCCAGCAGGGAAGTTGCTGGGCAGTGCCCCTCTGGCTTCTCCCCTTCCTCTACCAGGGCTCAGTTCAGTGCTGCTGGCCTTGGCTGAGGTGGGGCATACATGTGCTGAATCCTTGCATGGAGCTCTGAGGTAGTTGCTCCTGAAGACACTGTGAGGACTGAGCCCTCAGCAGTGATGTGACTGAGCTGTGACCCTTCTCACGCCAGGAGCTGATTTCTCTGCAGAGCTGGGGATGAGCAAGTCCCGTAATTGCCTTGGGTTGATGCAGAGCAGTGGGGGGAGAGGGGATGGTCTTCCAGCTCTGTGGCCCAGAGATCAGTTTCTTCCCTGTTGCACTGGGGCCCAATCATTGATTTACACCCCTGGGAGTGGTACTTCAGGCTCTTGGGATGCCCTCAGCTGCCTGTTTGTAACAAGGGACCTCTTCATTGGGCCCTGGTGGCATCATTGTGTCAGCTTTTTGTTCTCTTGGGCTTGTTACTCCTGATGAATCTTCAGCTGAACCAGGCCACACTAGGGTGATTGTGGGAGCAGCGCAAGTTCCACTGCGGCTTTGAGTGGGTTCTGACCAGTTGAGAGGACATGAGCTAGACCATGTAACTTTTATCCTGTCTGATGTAACTGCAGTCTGTGCTGGATTTTAACTCTAAGTTGTTAGCCTTAGCAACTGATGGTTTGCACCAAAGCAGTCCAAGGGTTTATTATGCAACATATGGCCGATTGTACAGGCTAGCTCTGGCCTGTTTTTCTGTCTCATGTTGCCTGATGTGTAATGTACTTTAGATGACTTTTAGCTTTTATTAGTACAGCATTTTACTTTGCCCCACTTGCCACCACTATTATGCTGTTGCCTCTGGAATGAATGGGGAAAACTGTTGAACAGCACATAACGACACCTCACAACAGGCAGTGAATATGGTTATGCACCACTGGCCCCCAACAGCTATTAAAGTACTGCATCAGGAGTGACTCAAAAAAGTTAGTTACACTGATGCACCTACTGATGTGGCTGCTATTTGAGGCCTGGTCTACCCTACAGACTTTTGTTGGAATGACTGTCAGTTAGAGGAATGAGAAAATGACATCGTCTATCCAGTGACAGCTATCTCCATAGATATGTCTTCTTTGAAGCTGGTGCTTTATCTTCATGCTTGTGTGCAACAGTTAATGTCTTTATTAGAAATTTCTACAGAGAATTTCTGAGTTTGAAGCATCTTTAGCACTGTATACCGTTTCAGAGGGGTAGCCATGATAGTCTATTTCAGTAAAACAAGCAAGAGGTCCTGTGGTACTTTAAAGACTAACAAATTTATTTAATGCATGAGCTTTGTTTCAGCAGATCAGCTGGGATTATACTCAAGAAAAATCATGTGATAAATAAATTTGTTAGTCTTTAACAGAGCCTCAGAACTACTTGTTTATTTGTGTGTGTGTGTGTGTGTGTGTGTGTGTGTAAGGTGAAGAAGAGCTCTAAGATCAAAAGTTTGCCTCTTTCACCAAAAGAAGTTGGTCCGATAGAAGCTATTCCCTCACCTGCCTTGTGTCACTAATATGCATATAACACATTTTCAGACACACTGAAGTTTTCTCAGAGGGCTGTATTCTATTTTCTAATCCTGTAGAGGCATTCAGTAATTTCTTTTGGTCATTCACTAAAAAAGTCAAGTGAATGATTTTCATTTTCGAGATAATTCATTCTCCTTGCTGCTTAAACTCTGATGTCATAAAATTTGCAGATTTGACTTTTCTTTTGTGTTTGTTTTCCCTTAGAAATGCAAAGATGGCATCCACCGAGGAAGACTTCCCTCGGGGGGGCACTCAGAGAAAAACCCCAGAGCGAAAAGCACCCAGCCGACCGTTAGAGCAGGATAACTTATTTGATGTGAGTGTGCGCACGTGCTGGGGGAAGTTCTCTGAGAGCTGTTCTGCTGTCAATTAGCATAAGGCCCTAACTGTATAGTCCTCCTTCCCATTGACCTTGGCAGCTTTGTTTGGGTGAAGGCTGCAGTTCTGAGCCCTAATATTCATTTTAGTATGTGTGACTGGCCTCCGTCATGGAATCCATGCGTTTCATCACCTGCCAGACATCTGACTCTGGGTGAAGATGATGGCAAACTAGTAGTCAAACTTAATTGACCAGAGTTTGACTTTGAAATGTTTCAGTGCTGTCTGATGCCCATGTAATCTGCTTTTAGAAGTAAGAGCTTCTAGATAGATGTGGTAGGCCAGATCTCACCACCTCTATCTCGGGGTCTAAAAGCACTAAATTTGGTAGAGTTACACCACAGTTAATTTGATCTATTATGGTTCTCTTGTTTCATGTTTCTGTACCTGCCACCAATGTTCCCTCTAATTACTTGTAGACTGTGTGCGCAAACAATTTCTTTGTGTGCTCAAAAAGATTTCTTTGTGAGCACCAATATTAGCACTATTGAATTTTTTTGTGTGCACTTTATATTTTTGTGTGCGCAGATTTCATGACCTGTGTGCACACGCACACACGCACAGCTTAGAGGGAACAGTGCCTGCCACACACACACTCCGTTTTAAAATGTCAGTTACTTCGCTGTTTTGAAACAAATTGTTTCAGTCTTAGCAAAGCAGAGCTGCCTCCCTAAGGGCTCTGGCACCAATTCAACAAAATGCTTAAAACGTGTTCTTAACTTCAGGCATAGTGATTTCACTGAATTCTTGAGACGGCGCATGTGTTGGAAGTTAAGATTCACCTTAAGCACTCTGCTGGATCAGGGTCTATGTGCATGCTGAGAATGAAGTTTTAAGGTTCAGGTGTGGCCTGGCAACTCATGGACCTGCCCCCCTCCCTATAATGATCTCATGACCCTTTGACAGGTCCTGACCCCAGCTTGAGAACCCCTGGCATAGAGTATCTTCCTTAAAGTGCACAACAGTGTTGTTTCACTGATTCAATGTTTTAAGTCCTTCAGTCACTCTTGAGTTTTCTCTGCAAGTGGTGGCTCAATGTGGTGGCTGTTGTCTTTTTCTGTTAGGAGGAAGGGAGGGAAATGCCTTTTCCCTGCTTGTTTTAACTCAAAAATTGTTGAGTGGCTTTCCTTAAACTTTTGAAATGTATTCACGCTTTCTGTTGAATATATGAAGTTTCAGCCTAAAGGAAGAGTTTTTGAGAGACCTATATACAACTGAACATAGGGGTTTCCAATAGACTTTCATCCTCATTCGTAGCTCTAGCATTTCTCCCTAACCTTGGATGACTGATAATTTTGTTCTTCAGTGCAGCACAACTGCCACCTCTTCCAATTCTCTTTTTTTTCCTCCTCCCTCTGTCCCCTCCTCCTTAAAACCTGCCTTTAGATTCATCATGAAGAAGGATTACAGAAAAGAAAGACGGTCCAAGAAGATCAAGGAAAGTGGAAAAAGCTCAAGGCAGAGAAAAAGGAAACCATTAAAGCTGATGCTAAGGACTTTGAACTTCTCACAGTTGAGGTTTGTGGATGAGTAGTCCGATAAGCCTTTAAGTATCTAAAAGGTTGTTATTAAGAGAAGGGTGGTAAATAGTTCTATTTATGCGCTGAGGACAGGACAAGAAGTAAGGGGCTTAAATTGCAACAAGGGAGAGTTAGGTTAGACATTAGGGAAAACTAAAAAACTAGACAAAGTCAAGCACGGCAACAAATTACCTAGTGAGGTTGTAGAATCTCCATTACTGAAGATTTTTAAGAACAGGTGAAACAAACACCTGCCATGAATGGTCTAGATGATAACACTTAGTGTTGTCCGAGTGCAAAGGGCTGGACTACATGAATTATCAAGGTCTATTTCTGTGATTTGTGTGTTTTGACCTCCACTGGTTCCAGTGCAGCTGTGAGGTTCCTTATTCCTGGGCCTGCCTCAGAACCACCAGCCTTCAGACAACAGAGGGCTGAACTCCTTTTCACAACCACTTTTTAGCTGGCAGGAGGGATCCTTGTTTAATGACTTGAAAAATTGCACATGCCATCCGGGTCCTCTGCGGGCTAATGAAGGCAGAGCACTGACACTTAGAACTGACCCAGGATGCAGAATTAACTGCTGCCAAAAGTGACGCTCTCCACAATCAGGTTTTGATAGTTAACAAAGGCAGCATGCAGTCAAACCACCATGGAGAATTGTGTTATTGAGCTGAATGCTTCTGAGGCCTGCTGGGTCTGTATATCTCATTGTTTCCTCACTATCAAATTGGCCATAGTCACATTTTTTCCCTGTTTGCTGTACATGGAGATTCTGAACAGGAGGTGTTGGCCAACTCTCAGTTCTGTGGCTGCTATTCCATCCTCCCCACACACATGTTTAACCCTTAATGACCTGTTCTCTTTCACTCCACTTCCTTTGCTTTAAATCTTATTGTAGAAAGGAGGTGACAAAGACAAACATGTTAAGATATGTAAAATACCAAGTGATCTAGAGAAGGTCAATCAGGAGTGTCTGTTCTCACTTTCTCTTATCATAAGAACATGGAGACACTCACTTAAATTTAAGGAGGGAAGTTCAGAGCCTCCGAAAGGAAACACTTTAACACAGTGTGATTAAACCACAGAACTCATTACCACAATAAGCTGTGGAGCCAAGAATTTGTTGGAGTCATGGAGCCAAGAGCAAGAGTCGTTATAATAATATAATGACAAAAAAATTGGATGAGAGATTACATCTTGTCCTTCAGGTGGTAATAATAATAAATAGCAACCGAGACCAGGGCAAGACATGTGTGACACACTGGTCATCCCATGTCTGCCTGCAACTCTGGTAATTGTTCTGTCTTCCTCTGAAACATGTGGCTCTAACCCACTGTCAAAAATGGGATCCTGGTGTTGATGGACCTTGATTGTGATCCAGTTTGACAGTCTCTGTTCCGCCTGGGAGGTGGAACATGGAGCTTCCTTCCTGGTCATTCCATGGTTCCTCTAGGACAGGGTTTTATAGGAGCTCCTCCTGCAAGAGTGTAACTAATTTCCTCTAGTTTGGGAATTTCACGGTCCCCTCAGTCATTCCCGCTCATAGCACTGACCACAGGATGGGCTATAGTCCTGTTTCCAGGTACTTGCTTTCCATGTACCTTTTAAGGGGGCAGCTTCTAGTCAGCAATGGCTTATTGCATTGCTTGGTAACTCACAGGGATGCTGGTGGTGATTTCTGGCCTGAGTCAGGGTGGTAAAAGGTGCTGACTCTTTCTTTACTGTCAGCTGTTTGTTTTTCAGTCTCATTAGACCCTGGAAATCTGTGGCTTTCTGGGCTCCACCAATGCTACTTTTTCTTTTTCCCAGACTCTGAGTGAGGGGCTTCTGCTGCTTGGCTGTGTAAAGGAGTCCAACGACTTTGAGTTAGTGGTCAGCTTGCCTAATGGACTCATTGGATTTGTGCAAGTCACTAACATCTGTGATGCCTACAGCAAAATGCTGAATGAGCAAGTGACCAAGGAAGAGCTCTTGGAGGTGAGGGAGTCCTGAAGGACAGTGTGTGTCCTGGGGGTGGGTAATATAAATGGGATTTAACATGCAAAGTCCCAGTGGGAGATCTTGGTTTCCATCAGCATGCAGGAGATTCCGATCCATTGCCTGTCTTGGTCTCTGGCTTCCTTGGCCAACAGGTCTGGGGAGGGTTAAGGCAGCATGTTCACTGCACTGCTCAACGGCAGCCATCACTTTATGTCCACTCCTTAATTCTTAAGGAGTTCTCATGGATATTGTCTGTGGTGGGGGGACTTGAAGGATGAAGCTGGGGATGTGTTTGAGAAATCTGCTTTCCAACATGGATGCAGAAGACTCTGCCCTCTTCTCTAATCCTAGTGCAGCTCTGCATAAACTGGATTATGTGGTGTTCCCTGCAGTGTGTTACCAGCTAATGCTATGGTGGATTTCTGTTGGAGGAACTAGGCAGCCTATGGAATTCCCTGATCTTCCAAAAGAGGAAGGGAGAACATTACTATTCATGCATGTTTATATCGCCCCTCACCACCATAGTTGGTGCCTGTTTAAAACTGTGCCCTTGAATTTTGCGAACTGCGAGATGCTCATGTTCCCTTGCTGTTTCCCACTTTTTTTTTTAAATACTAATGATGGACCTGAGACTGAGAGTATAATCAGCTGTTGTGATGCATCTTAATCCTGATGTGTAGCACCTTCTGCTATTCCAGTCTTAAACAGAGCCTTTGGTCTCAGCCTTGTAGCATCACCCAAGTCTTTCCCATGTGTCCTGAGTCAGGCTTGAAACTTCAAGGTCTGCAGAATTGAAAAGCTGCTGTGCAAGCCTGTTGTTTCCAGGGGTCACCAATCTTTCTGGTGTTGAGCTGTTGTCGAGAACAGCTTTCCTCCTGGGTTTGGATTTCAAGATACCCTTCAGAGACAACTGTGGGTCTCTTGCATTGTTTAATGATGTTGGTCTTGTGGTTCTTTGTGATTTCCTTTAACTTTCTTGCTGACCAGGATTTGAACTCGCTGTCCGACCTGTACCCACCTGGAATGCTGGTCAGATGCACTGTGACCAGTGTGGGGAAGACCATGGATGGACACCAGAGTGTCAAGCTATCAATTAACCCCAAAGATGTCAACAAAGCTCTTAACAACACCGCCCTCAGACCTGGCATGGTAGGTGTTCTGGCTTCACCACGTTTTGGAGATCGTTCTCCACTCCATCCACCCCCACCCCCCCAGCCCTTGTGTGAATTCAGTTTTGTCACTGCACACAATTAGAGCAAGGAGGTGTGCCTTTTCTTGTGTAATTGGTCTTGGTAGGTGTTGTGGGTAGAGCACAGGATTGAGCTGCAACTCACAAGAGCTGTTCCTCTTCCTCTGGTTCATTGGCTCTTGGGTAAGTCTGTTAATCTGTGGTCTCTGCCTCAGTTTCTCCAGTAAAATAAGGATAGGGCTTAAAACACCCCTGTGAGTTACAGAGCTAAAATTATTCTTATGCACATAGTTTCACAGAGGCTGCAGGCATGTGTCAGCTCTTTGGGTGCCCGTTAGCTTCAATGTCCCTGTATTACCAGAACTTCAGGAAGCTGGGAATCTCTTAAATACATGGTGTGGTTGGTCAAAAGGAGAAGAGAGGTGACAGATCATTGCCTGGGAAGGCAGAGTACAATATGCCCAAAGCAATGGGAGGAATTCGAGGACTCTGACCCAGGAGGGGAGGAAGTCTGTTAATAGAACTACATTCCTTCACATTGTTGAATTGTTTCCTTCCCCACAGTTTCTCTCTGGCTTGGTGTCAAGCGTGGAAGATCATGGCTACCTCATAGATATTGGCGTCAGTGGCACTAAAGCATTTCTGCCTCGTCTGAAATCCCAGAGTTACATCAGATCAGCCAACAAAGGTGAGGCATCCAGTAAGAGCTGCACACACTTCTCTAAAGCTGGAGATGGGGAATGGGGTGGCTTAGAGAAGCAGGGATGGGACGGGAGCCTTTCAGCTCTATGTTGCTGCCTCAGCCTTAGCTCAGGTCAGGAGAGATCAGAATGCTCCACCAATGGACAGTTGGCCACTGAAGACTGTCTGTTTCCTGATGGACCAGTATCCTCACTGTAAATTCCTCTATTTTGATGTGCACTCGTCATTCTCCTTGGTGGATGCTGTTGTGGGGGGGGGCAGGGGGGGAATGGAGATGGGGCAACCTTTCCTTTTTCATTTCCCCCACCCTGAGAAGTGTTCACTCTGAGTCCTGGTTGAGGCACAAATTCCAGGAGGATGCGTGACAAGTGGGTGCTGCCACTGTCCACTTGTTGTCTGTTCTGAGGATTGAGCGATCTCCAGCATTGGACTACTGTGTCCAGCTTTGAGCCCCCAGCTACAAAAAGGATTTGGAGAAATTGGAGAGAGTCCAGCAGAGGGCAGCAAAAATGTGGCGGATTTGACAAGAAAGGCCAAAGGAACTGGGTTTGTTTAAAACAAACACAGAGTCCTTATTTAGTCCGAGGCAGCAGAGTTGGAATTCATATGCAAATTTGATTCTGTCTCTTCAGGACTTTGGATTTTTTCTCTTTACAACAGATGGTTTGACCTCATCTTCCTCTATGTGCTGTTCCACAGAGTTTGAATCTTAACAACCTCTTTGATTTGCTGCTACAGTGTGACCTGATCCCATTACTTACACTTCCCTGCATTTATTTTGCTCCCACTCCATAAAGTCTCCCATCTTCAAGGCGTCTGACAGAGTGGGATTTTCTTCCACAAAAGCTCATGTGATAGATAAATTTGTTATTCTTTAAAAGTGCCCCAGGACTCCTTGTTTGTTTTGCTGGACTAGACTAAGATGGCTACCTCTTACAATTTAGTTTAGTTTGCCAAAGAGAAATGTGAGACAGGATTGGATACCAGCCTTCAAGTACTGGAAGGAGGGCTCCAGGGAGGAGGGAGCTAGGCTGTTCTCGGTGATAGTATATGACAGAACTAGGAGTGATGGTTTCAAGTTGCAGTATGGAAGGTCCAGAGTGGATATTAGGAAGAACCTTTTCCCCAGGAGGGTGGTGAAGCACTGGAATGGGTTACCTGTAGGGGTAGTCGAATCCTCTATCCATTGAGGTTTTTAAGGCCCAGCTTGACAACCCTTGGCTTGGATGGTTTAGTTGGGGTTTGTCCTACCTTGAGCAGGGGGTTGGACTAGAGACCTCCGAAAGTCCATTCCAGCCCTCATCTTATATGAGTCCTCAACAGTCTGAACAGCCCCTCCCCTAGCATTAATCCACACACACCTCTGAAGGAAACCAACCAAAGGTGCAGCTCCCCTGGTTAAAGGCATGTGCTGCTGCGGTGTCTCAGCTGAAGTCCCTAAAGGCTTGAGAGGCACAAGGCTCTGAAAGGGCACCTTTCTCTACTGCTTTGGCTAGATGGTTCTTTTTTGGCTCAGACTGGCCGAGACCTGAAATTTTTGTGATCTGAAGGCCTACGTGAAACTGATTTGTGGCCTATCGTCTACAAACGCCAAAAGTGCAAGGGTATTGGCTTCTGTACCCTAGGTCTGGTGCCAGGAGAGGGGGTGCCTGTGACGCTAGGAGAGCTTGCATTACTCTTCCTGTGATGCACATGGTGTCTGGATGAGCATGAAAAAAGTCATTATCATTCCATTTAACTGTATTATGTTAGTGCCCAGAGGCCTGTTGGGAGCAGGCCTGGCTGTGTTTGGGCCTACAAACACAACCATCAGCAGGGTCCTTGCTGCAGAGAGCTTCTAGTCAAAGAAAAGAAGCAATGTACAGAGGGTGAGGCAGGAAGAAGTGATAGACTGGAAGATGGTGAGGGGTTTTTTGGTGTGTGCCTTGTCTTCGTAGGGGCTGAACTCAAAATAGGCCAGTACCTCAACTGTCTCATTGAAGAAGTGAAAAACAATGGAAGACTTGTTCGCCTGTCCATCAACCAGTCAGAGGTTGCTGCAGCCATTGCAACAGAAGAACAGAACTGGACGCTTAGTAACTTACTGCCAGGGCTTGTGGTGAAAGCCCAGGTGCAGAAGGTAAATCTCAGCTTTTTCTAAAGGATTATTGAGGTGGGGTTATGGTCGGGTGGTGATGGACATCTTCATATGTATTTTGCCCCAGCAAAACTGAGCTGGAACGCAGTGAATTTACAAGTGCAAATAATTATTTTTTTCTGCCTGCCAGGATCACCAACTCAGCCTAAGCACTAGATCTGGGCTCTGTGCCTAGTCACCTGTATCTATGCTTGGCAAATGGTGGTAAAGCAGAAGGCAGTCAAATCCAGTTTGCTCTTCTCTTACTCTTAGTTCTGTAGCTCTGTAAAGTAAAATCTTCCATTAAGCAGGTCTGGTGCAACAGATACAAGGGCAATAATGAGATGTCATTTTTACTGAGGCTCTTTTCTTTATGTAATGACACTAAAAGTCTAAAATTTCAGCAGAACATGTTAACTGCACGATGCAGTTAGCTCTTTGGCCTGCTGCACAAAGTGCAAATGCAAGTGGTGATTAGCTGGCATGATGGGAAGGCATTAACCTTTCAGCTCTCCTTGCTTGGCCTTTTCTGGATCTTTTGTGTTGTGGTTGCGGAAAAGAGATGCTTTCCTCTTTTTCATATGAACATTTCCATACTTTCATTCAGAAGCTGGATTGGGAGACTACGAATGATGGTGCTCTTCCTCCACTAGCACACCACTTTCAGTACATTATGTAGATCTTTGCTCTTTGATCTGTGTCCTTTGATCATTGGTGAAATAGTTGATGTGGTCGGCACTGAATGTGTCAGCTTTAGACAGCAGAGTTAACACCCGTGTAACTGATTTGTGAAGCTGACACCTCTGAACTCCTGTTTCAGGCTGCCTGTAGCTTCAGGGAGACTTCACTGCATTTGCTTACATTGATTTTGTTTTTTGCACCACAAGGCCTGGAATTTTAGTGCTTGCTTGCTTTATAAATGGAGAACTGGGAATGCAAAGTGGCAGCAACCTGGGAAAATTACCTGGTTGCAAGCCAGCATAGGTTGACTCTGACCTTGTAGGCAAATATACAACTAGAAAAATTAGACGTATTCTTTTCTAGTAGAGGTGAAAAGCCATCTCCTTAGCAATTAACCTGGCCCATTCGGTCTATTATTAAGCACCGACAAGATGCCTGTTAGCAGAGGATGTAAAGTGCCATCCACATCTTGATCTGGATAAGACCTTTTAATGTAGATTAAGAGTCGGAGAGTTTGATCAAGTCATCTAGTCTGATCTATGTATCGCAGACAATCAACACCACCCAACCACCTCCATGCCAAGAAAACAAGCTCAGTTAGATAGATTGACATGCTACAGCCCCCAGGAGACCATGCTGTCTTGTGGCACAGGCAGAAGATTGGGGGGGCTGAGATGCACCAATGCCTGAGGCCCGCAGTGGCGTAAAGAATCAATTTAGTGATTTAATTTTACACCAGAGCTAACAAATCCTAGGTGCTAGGTTGCCATGGCACCAGAGGTTTGTAGCGTGGCACCTTGCTCTGCCATGGCACTGCAGTGGCAGAGCAGCCCCGGTGCCTAAAAAAATAGCCCTGCAGCTGCAACAGAGCTAAGTGGATTCGGCATCAGCGGACCCTGTGCTGGCACCGAAAGTGATGGCAGCAGTTTTTCAGCAGTGGGGCCTAGGTACTGTAGTTTGAAGCTGGGCACCTAGTTGGATGGCAATTTTGTCGAGCCCTGTTTTATGCCCTACAAAAATATTTCCCTTTCTTGGTTTAGGTGACTCCTTATGGTATGATTCTGAGTTTCCTCTCTTCCTTCACTGGGATTGTGGACTTCATGCACTTGGATCCGAAGAGAGCGGGGAGTTATTCACAAAGTCAGATGGTGAGTGGATGCTGAACTAGCTGCAGGAGCTATAAAACTGCTTATCATGTATGTGTCTCTCCTTTCCTTTACTGCCCATTTTTGGTAATGGAGTTTTGCACTGTAATTGGCAGTGATTTCATTGGCACAGGCTTTTCTACACCCCAACAGGGAGAAGGGAAGCAGCTTCTACTTTTGAGTTCTTAACACAGATGCTGGGGAGAGGGGGAAGAGGGCTGGGGAAGGTGTTCCTTCGCAGTCTGGGAAGCTGAGACACTCATGGAGAGGAATGGCTTGTGGTAAGGGCTGATTGCTAGCTCCTCACACTGTACCTGCACCAAACTAGTGTGTGCAATTTAAACAGATTATTAATGGGAAAATTCCCAGTCCATAAAGACATTAGATGTGAATGATAATTCAGCACCTCCCACTGTCCTTGCTCTATCCCGGTAAAGCCTCCATGAAACAATCAGGAGCAAGATGTGATGTTAGCTGAAAACAACGCTTGGCTCTTTGGATTGCCAGCCTGTTTGACATCCTGCTTTCCTCTCTCCCTTGTGACAGGTGAAAGCCTGCATCCTCTCTGTGCACCCCACCTCTAAAGTGGTGCGGCTCACACTGCGGCAGGTCTTTCTGCAGCCTGGCGGCATGCTAGGCCAGCTCTCGAGCAGTCGGATTGGCATGGTGGTGGAAGAATCAGTGGTCAGGAGCTTCCACGCAAAGGCAGGTGCCATCTTTCAGCTGGATGATGGCACTCTGGCTTTCGCACGTGTAAGTAATGAATGCCTAGTGAGTTGTGGCCAGGTTTTACTATGGGTGGAGTTACCGCAAACTGGCTTAAAATCACTGGATCAAACCAGAAATTCTAGGGAAAAGTATTTTAAAATGTAAGTGGAATAAATAATGGTGATCCTCAAATCAAATCAAATCAAATCATAGGGCTGGAAGGGACCTCATGAGATCATCGAGTCCAACCCCCTGGGAATTGAACCCAGGACTTTCTGCATGTTAAGCAGAGGTGTTAGCCACTACACTAGCATTTGCAGCCCAATCTTTGCAGTGTGTTGCTACAGTATGAGAACCAGGAGTGACTGACAGTACTCCCTATTCGATATCCAAGATGAGACAATGGTAAACTCATAAAGAGCATAAAAGAAAATTCTTTCATTCCTTGTTAATGATGTAAGTTGTTATTAATGACAATGAAATGTACATATTTAGTATCCTTTTTGACCTTGCTGTGTTTCCAAAACAAAATGATGTAATGCAGGAGTGGACAAAATTGGCTCACTCCTAGGTGACAACATTGTTACTTTTGGTCATCAGAGGGCACTCCTCCATTGCAGTTCTACAGTGGAGCTAGGTGACAAGCTAATAAAACTGGTCATTATGGAGACCAGAAACATAGAGTTGTCAAGGCCTAATTTAATGTATGCTACATAGTGCACTGAAAATGGGCTTTGCCTTTGTAAACTAGTGTTTCCAGAATTTTACAGCCACCAGCTGCACTGAAGTGTGCTGGATCAGTATTATGTGCTAGGTGGGAGTAATTTGAAATTGGAGAAGAATTGCGGGCTTGATAAGTAGAGTTTGAAGGTACTTGATTTTTATTAGCCTGCAGAAAACAAAAAAAGAAAAAAATATTAAGGAAAAAGGTAATTCTTAATCCTTGCTGGGAAGGGTGGGCAACTTCAGAGGCTACCCTACTCCTGGCATGCAATGTTCCCTGTAAACTGTGTATATGCGCGCATGCACAGCAACAGATACTCACTGGCATACAAATCACTGCCGGTGTCACACAGCCAGTGGCCCCAGACCTTAGCCATCCAGAAGACACAGTCTTCTGGCCGGCAGGGAGCTGCATCAAGCTAGGGCAGTTTGAAATTTCCTACCCTGATCACGCTTGGGGCAGCAGCAGCTTGTGGCCGGGGAACAGCTTCCGTGGCCAGGCAAGGGGCGGGGGGGGGAGCTTTAGGGGGTCAGAGTGGGGAGCGGGGGAAAGGAATGGGGGGTAGGCTGGGAGGATGCCCAGGACTCGGGGAAACAGATGGGGAAGGAGCCAGACCAGGGTTGGCCGGAGAAACCGGCAGATGGGCAGGGAAGGCTTTTGGCCAGGAGTTGGGTAAACTACCTTTGCTGCAGGGGTTAAAGTGTAATTTGCTGGCCCCAGAGCCCTCCAGCGCTCCCCTTCATGAGTGGGCCCCACCAATACCCACCCCCATTCACGCACAGCCACCCCCAGACAGACAGACAGACACACACACACACACACACAGAGCTACTGATGCAAGCACTAAGCAATGTCAGCACAGCAACTCGGCTTGCATCCATTTTATTGTATAATGAAGGAGTCCTGTGGCGCTTAAAGACCAACAATTATTTTTATTGCATGAGCTTTTGTGGCAGAAAATCCCGCTTCATCAGACTTACATTTGAAGTTCCTCCATCTTCAAAGCATTGGATGAAGTGGGATTTTTTCCCACAAAAGCTCATGCAATAAGTATAACTGTTAGCCTTTAAGTGCCACAGGATCCTTCTTTGTTTTACTGAACTAGACTAACACAGCTGCTCCTTTGGATCTTAAAAGGATGTTGTATTCATCTAATGGAGTTTTTTAAACTTCTTCATTCCTGAAATAGATGAGCAGCATAGCATGGATACACAGAATGTGTATCACTCTTAAGTTCATGTGAATGCATCTTTGTCTCTTTCATGATAGATTGTTTAGTGTTATGTGTAGACATTCTGGCTCAATATGACTTCACAAAGTGCAACAATGTTCTCTGTGTAGGGTTGTAAGCAGAATCCATTGCAATAAATTAGCAGCAACATAGCAGAAAAAACATATTCAGAAATTCCGCCCTTTCAGTCTATTTTTCCCTTCCTATTCACAAAACTGTATAATTGTGCCCTTCCTTTTTGAATATTCTGTTATGGACTTTGTCAGAAAAAGAAAGGAAACTACTTGCTCCAGTAAATGGCAGGTTGAATTTCCAGACTCTGCTAAACTGGTCTTATGGGCAGCAAAATTAATAACTGTGCAGTAAAGACAGGGATATCAATAAGTTCTCTGTTGATAAAAGGCTCTGCAATTTCAGCAAGGGTTTAATCACAGCATCAGGATGAATTCTTAATTAAGAAGTATGTTTAACTGAGGATTACTGTCTCGTTCTGGCTAAACTGCATGCCAGTTTTTATTTGTCTAATGTTTGACATAGAAGAACCCAAGCACTAAATCTGCCTCTCAGGCTTCCAGTGAATTTGGAGAGTAGAAAAGAAAGATATTTCTAATCTAATTCTATTTTCTTACTTTTTGCTTATTTACACTCAGTGTTCCCTCTAAGCTGATGATGCAGTTGAGCAAGTTGTTGGATGCACTGGGGGAGCTGGCAGGCAGCAGGGAAGGGGCCCAGTAGGAGTCAGGGAACTTGGTCAGCTGCATCCAGAACTTGCTTAGATGCATCGTCGGCTTAGAGGGAACATTGCCACATCCACCACGTTGAATTGAAGGGAGGAGGCCCTTCCTTTGACAGAGTACTACCCAGCTGCGGGAGCAGTGTTCAAGGATCGAAATTCATGATTGGATGAGCACCTCTTCACAGACCTGATCAGCTGATCAGGAAGTTAGAACTGAATGTGACAAATGTCAGCGAAGGCCAGCCCCATGATACCCCCCTACCTCCAGCGTAAGGGTGTCTTGCCTACGTGTGGTTGGATGTCAGCTTCTTGACACCACCAGTCTTTCAGCCTCTCAAGCTCTCTCCTCTAGGTTACGCTGGCCCCGTCTTCATCTGGCATGTTAAGAAGAGGGACATCCCAGTCCATAAGTCTCTCTAGCGTTCCCTTGTGATATGCAGCCTCTGACACTGACTTCTCACAGGAACTCTAGGTCCTCTGCCACTCAGGGTGCAGCATACCCAACTGAGTAGTTTTCTGTAATCCACCACTCTTATAGATCACAGCACTTTCGAGTGCTTGTAATAAAACAAAAGTAAGTTTTCAAGTCCCAGGGGGTTGGACTCGATGATCTCATGAGGTCCCTTCCAACCCTATGATTCTATTCTATTCTATACTGCTGTGGTTCTCAAGAAGATGTGGAGATTTAACTGGAAACAGTTTTGGAACAAATAGCTATAATATAAAACAAAATCATAATATGCAGACATGAGTCCATACATTATTAATAGTTTCTTTTTCTGTTTAATAAAGTAGATTCCCTCAGCTCCAAAGTACAGTGTGTTGTAGATTTAGCTGGCTTCACAGAAACCAGGATTGAGTCTTTCATGAGAACATCCATACTCCCAAGATGTTGCCTCATTGAATAGATGCAAATTTTCCACTCCTCTGTTGTACTGAAGCAGTCTTTTGTCTGCTCTGCCTCATTGTGATGCTCCTCATCTACCTCCAGGTGGTTTTGATTTTTTTGTGGCTGTCTAAGGTGGTTTTCTGTTGGAAGTCTTGGGATCAGGCGTGGACAACATTAGCTCACAGCTAGGCATCAGCAGGTTTACTCTTGGTTGCTGGAGGGCACTCCTCCATTACATGTCTGCAGTGGAGCTAGGTGACAGGCTATTGAAACTGGTCGTCATGGCAGCCAGAAACAGATTTGTTCAGATCTACCTGTTAGTCCTCTCGCAGTAATGGTGTATGTTATGTCAGACACGACTGGAGTTGGGGAAGGTGGCGAAGGACAGTCTTGCCTTCCTGCTCTGTCCTGCTTTTCCTTCATCTGTGGCTTCCACTCTGTTATTCCCTTATTGCCTCCACAAAAGATCCCTCTCTTCCCACAGCCTTTCTCTAAATCCCTTCCGGGTTACACTGCTTCGTTCCCTGCTTTGGGGGTGGGTTTCACAGGCTTGGCTGCTTTTGAGCCTGTAGTTTCCTCTCTCAGGCCCAGGCCTGCAGTGGATTGAGCATTCTTCACCCCAGTGGAGGATGTCCCTCACTTGTGGGAATGAGCACTAAAGCCTTATGGAAGTCCCTGGTCTTGCAGTGACTGGAGCCCTATAGGAGCTCAGAGTGACCCTTAGAAATCAGATTAATGTGCAGTGGACCGAGCCTGTGTCAGATACTAGACCAGCACTTGAACTCAGGTCAAATCCTGTCTTGGTGGCCTCTTCTTCTTTCTAATGGTCTCAGCTGCCTGTTGTTTTCGGTCGCTTTGTCTATGCATGCAGTAAAATACGGCTTCATCTTGTATGGTGACTATCATATGAAATGCTCCCCAAAATAATGGGTTTGCCCATGTTTCCCCTCCCACCCCCAGCTAATGTATCCTGAGGGATGCAAGTCGTGCAGCTCATCTGGTTTACAAATGCCCCTATGAAAGCTGCTGAGTTTTACAGGTTTGTCAGTCCAGGTCTCATTCACCCATGCCAGTGCTCTCTGTATTCCAAATGGTTATAAATCACCCTTTGGTTTGTAGCTGAAACATCTTTCGGACACGAAAAATTCCTTCAAACCTGGGGAATTTAAGAAAGGAAGCAAGCACAGATGTCGAATCATTGACTACAGCCTTATGGATGAGCTGGCCCTGTTGTCTTTGAAACAGTGAGTTTCCTGTGACATTCTACGATTGTTTATGGGTGCTAAGGGGCTAGAGGGGGTTGTTAACAACAAGTGGAAATACCATATTGCTTTGCTTGGCTGGAACCCACTGATTATGGTTCCCTCTTATTATCCAGCTATCAGACTTTCCTGGTGCCATTATTGGATATCTGAGCACCACACAATCTTGAACACATTTATCTGAACATCAGTCCCTATCAGTGGGGTGAAGCAGGGCAGGGCTTTTATCCCCATTTGCAGATGGAAACTGAGGCCCAGAGGGACTAAGGGTGTTGCCCAAGGCCACGCAGGACAGAGCAAGGGATTGAACCAAGTCTGAAACTTGCACTCTAATTGCTATGCCACCCTTCTATTTAGTAAAGATATTACCCTCTGAGAGTCCGTGGGTTCCCTTCACAGACAGTTTTGGTTGCTGGTCACTGTCCTTCATATCATGCACTGAGACAGAACTTAGTGAGCTTCTCTGGTCAGCTTGAGCAACTGGGCCCAGATCACCTTAATGGAGGGAGAATCGCCACGTGATTTTGCCACAAGTGCGTCGGGGGATAGAACGCTGACATGATAAATGGGGCCCAGCGGATGCTGGAAGACCCTGGGACGAAGGAAGGGGAGGGGGCTGTGCTGCCCATGTCACCTCTGGGTCGTCCCCGTCCCCCCCCAATTAAAGATCAACCCTTGTTATATCTTCTAGTTCAATTATTGCGGCTCCGTTTCTGAGGTACCAAGATGTCTGTCCCGGGCATGTAGTGGAGGTGAGATCACAAGAGCACGTTGCATGTTTGGCATTGTAAAGTTTGTACTTGCTACTTGTCTTTCCTTTGCCTAGCTCACACCAGTTCACACATGTTTGTTCAGACCAGTGATGGAAAGTGAGAATGGAAGTACAGCACCAGCAAAAATAAGTTGAGAGATCTCCCGGCCATAGTTACCTAGCAACATTTCAGACCAGGTGTTTGTCTGAGTTGCCTTGGTGAGGATGGATGGATCTTTCTAAAGCCAGAGGAAGCTGATCACATGTTGGTTATACTTGTGGAGTCAGATCCTGGTCTATTGACATCAGTGGGAATTTTATCATTGACTTCAGTGGAACCAGAATGTGGCTGTGGAAAGCAAAGTACTGGGAATGAGAGTGCAAGAAGCAATATAGCTTCCTTTATGTAAAGCTATGGCCTCGCATAATGGTTAAGACACTAAATGGTTTGTTAGGGCTGTGTGTGTTTACTATTTGGTGGTACTGGATCAGCTATTTCCTATGTACACACGAACCCACACTGACAACTGTCTTCTGGGCTCTAGGGCAAAGTGTTGGCTCTGAAACCCTTTGGGATGCAAGTGAAGATAACGGATCACATCAGGGGGCTGGTGCCTCGGCTGCACCTGGCAGACGTGCTCCTGAAACAGCCCGAGAAGAAGTACAGCATCGGAGATAATGTCAGGTGCCGGGTGAGTTTCCCCCTGCCAGGGGTTTGGGCTGTCTTAAAACGTACTCTTCCACCAGAGCAATGCCTGAGCCTTTAGAGACTGATCAGATTTCCGCTGAGAGTGGGTGACTCTATGGTACACTTACTGTTTCAAATAAGTTCTGAAGTGTGGGGCACTGGTACTTCTGAAGGAGAAGCTGTTGCCTTTTCTCACTTGCCCTTCCCTCTAGGCTACTGGACTGAGTGGCAGGCAACATGATATGCTGTGTGGCCTGGCTAAATTGTGCCCACACTTTCTCATTTTGCTGCTCTCGGGGCTTTTGGTGCCCCACTGCAAACACTGGGGTCTGATTTTTGAGAGCTACTGAGCACCCATCATGCCACACAATGTGATGGGTATTGCAGATACCCAGTCGCTCAGGAAGCTGGGCTCTAGGGGGCTCAGGCTGTGCACCCCATTTGCAGACATTTGAAAATGTGTAGGTCCTAACACCCCAAGTTCCTTTCTGTAAAATGGTATTGGTGAAACTTGCACTCTTTGTTAAAATGCCATTAGAGTCTTGGATGAACAGAGCACCATACAGGCTAGATGAAGTTGTTGAACTTTCCCCTTAATGATTTCAGAGACTGTGGTAATTTAAAATCCTTCATGTGATTCCTTTTAGGAATCTGCACATTGGCCAGGAAACCACTGAATTTCCCCATCCTGATGGTCAATGGGGTTGCTGCTTGCTTTCCCTTGGGCAGTGGCATACTGAAATGCTTGGTCTCCTCTGAAGAGGAGGTCCAATTTTATAAGCTGAATTTACACTACCCGATTCCTTGCA
This sequence comes from Podocnemis expansa, assembly GCA_007922195.1. Lineage (NCBI taxonomy): Eukaryota > Metazoa > Chordata > Testudines > Podocnemididae > Podocnemis > Podocnemis expansa. Next base: position 14,285,172 of record ML682056.1, on the reverse strand, counting down.
CTTCTTTAATCCATCTTCCTAGTTCTCCACTAGGCTTAATGATATCAATAAATTATCACGCATCGTCTTTGGGAGCCAACTTGCTTCTGTTGTAGCTTAATGGACAAGCTGGGCTTTTTAAATAGAATATCAATCAAGGGGAAAACTGCCGTGAGCCTGGCTGCCAAGTCATTGTCATCTTCTGCTTTACCAGGATTAGCTTCCAAGGCCTTGTCAGTATTAATGTTTTTGTAAGGCACTTTGCCCTTCTTTAAGGATCTCAAAGTACTGTTGCCTCTGGATGTCGAAAGCTAGTACAAATGTGTGGATTTTTGTATGTAGTGAATGCAAATCAAATGTTTGATGCCTTTTCCCTGCTCAAAAAGCCTCCCAGCAGCCACTTTGTCCTGCTTTCCTAGGTGTTAATGTCCTATCCAGAAGAAAAGAAGTTGATCCTAACTCTGAAGAAAACTCTGGTCACTTCGAAATGTCCAGTCCTCACGAGTTACGAGGCTGCAAAGCCTGGCCTCGTCACTCACGGCTTCATTGTGTGTGCTAGAGAGTTCGGCTGCATTGTGAAGTTTTACAATGACGTTAAGGGTCTGGTTCCCAAGACTGAGCTGAGCTCAGAGCCCATATCTTCCCCTGAGAAAGTCTTCTACAAAGGCCAGGTAATAACACATACACAAACACCCCCCAGGGCTAAGTGCAAGAGAGGCACTTGTGACATCGCAGTTCAGATTATAAAAAGCCCACAGGCTAATTGGTTATGAGGTGAGAGGTCAGGTCAGAGTCCAGCTCCCCTTGAGAGTCTGAAAGGGAGTCTGGCAAAGCAGGCGCCTTGAATTAGAACAACCTGGTGTTCTGCTTTGCAGCGCAGGAGGTGTTTGATCTCTGGACTGTGTGCTGGGGTGAGTCAGGGTATCAGTCTAACCTGCCTCAAGGAATCACCTGCTTGCTGCAGACTTTGCTGTCTGTGAAGTGGGCAATTTCTTGACACCCACATGGCACTATTACATCACTGCATAGGTGTAAAAACAATCTGATAATAAGGATAAAGGCGGCCCTCAGGGAGACCAGGCCTTGTGCTCTAGGCAGAAGTTCTGATCTAACAATGCCTGTGAGCAGCCTTCTGTCCCCTGCCCTGTTTTGTCCCCTTTAACTTTTAGGTGAGTTTGTCCTTTATGGACAGCTAATTCCTGTGTCCTAAGGGTTAAAGGACTCAAACTGGAGGCCTTTAGTGCAAACAGGTCCTCTCTTGGGAGGTCATTTAGCAGGTACAGATAACACAGGAGGGAATCAAAAGGGTCTGGGATTCTAAAAGCATTCCCATGGAGCTGTTGGTTCCTCTTTCCTGTGTGCAATTAAATGGGCCAGTTTGAATAAGTTCTGCACTTTTCTGTTTCCAGGCCTTGCTGGCTTAGGAGAGTGTCCTCAGAGCTGTGTAACTGGGCTCTGCACAGCTGGGATGGGCAAAGAAGCCTAGCCTCAGGGCAGGTGGCCTGTCCGATCGCTCAGCAGAGGGATTGGGATCCCTGCTGCAGCCCTTGTTTACAGAGGAATGAGAACTTTTATTTTCAGGATCAGAAGAACAGTTGTTTAGTCTCTATTTTAAAAATGTGATCCATGCTAGGCCTGAAACTTTGCCGAGGTCCAAGCTCCTCTAATTCCAGCATGTACTTTGGACCGTGTCTGTAATGCATGTGCCTGGTGCAAAGTGGTCCTTTTGTTTGTGTTTAATGGGGCAACCTATAGGAGCTGCATAAAGGGAAGGATGGTTTGGTGGTTGTAAAGTGAGTTGGGAGACCTGAGTTCTGTTCCAAGCTCTGCTCCAGGCTTGTTGTATGACCTCAGGCAGGTCATTTTAAGGAATCAGTGCTTCCGTTTTCTTCCTGGGAAATGCGGATTACAGTTGCCTCCTGCTGGGTTTGGAATCTGAATTCACTTCTGTTTGTAAGAGCCTTGATACCCTTAGGTGCAAGAGATTGTGTAATTGTGTATTTTCGTCACTGCCTTAGGCACAATAATGCAGTACCCTGGCTGTGAGAGCTATAGAGAACTCACTCTTACACCCCCCCTCCCCCTTTTTAAACTTTCTTTTCAATAGGTTGTCAAAGTAATAGTCCTGAAATGTGAGCCTGAGCAGGAGAAGCTGCTGCTATCATTCAAGCTGATGAACAGACCTGCCTCTGAGGACAGAGGAGAGCAAATTCCAAAGAGAAGTCAGGAAGTGACATACAAAACCGGACAGGTATTGACTGTAAACGGCACCCCTCTCCTTTTCCTGTACACCCTGCCTGCATCCCTCCTGTCGCTAGGGAACAGTTCTATGCAACATTGTTCTGGGGCTGCATGTCAGTGTTAGGTAAATGTTTGCCATATAAAGACAATAGTTTTTAAGTGCTTAAGTATCTCTTTGGGATGAAAGACCCTACTGACATGTTAACCACAAGCCATCTACTGGCACAGGTTGTTATGTTTTGTTTAAATTTTCTCATCCCCTCTTATCAAATGAGTTTTCCAGACTTCATCTTATGTGATTTGTTGAGTTTTGCTACCACTGGAACAGTTCTATGCAACATTGTTCCATGTTAGTCTGTATACAGCAAAAACAATGAGAGTCCTGTGGCACCTAACTTCTTCAGGCATACGCTTTTGTGGGCTGCCTGCAACCTATGGTATCTTATGATCAAAGAAATTTGTTAGTCTTGAAGGTGCCATGGCTTCCCCATCTTCAAGCATCTGACGAAGCGTGATTCTATCCCATGAAAACACATGCAATAAATAGATTTGTTAGTGCCACCAGGCTCCTTGTTTGTTGTTTTTAATGCAACTTTGAATTAATTTACTTCTAAAACATGCCTAAAGGTTCTCACTGGGTAGGGGAGAATAACAGCTAGGTTTTGTGTCTTATCTTTTGTACAGGCACAATTCAAAGTAAGTTTTTGCAGAGCAATGTAAATGAGACCTGAGGCACACAGGAGTGTATGGTAGAGAAAATAGTCATGTGAATATATTGAATTGGTCAATCACAAGGTACTTACAGAGACAGGGGGAAGTACAAGCAGGGCTTAAAGTGTAATTTGGGGGGCCCCCCAATGCTCCTGCACTGGTGGGCCCCCTGGACCCCAGGTCCTGTCCCCCCCAACGTGCCAGCACCCTATCCCCAATACCACCCCCCAGCGCGAGCCTGGCTGCCCCCGCACTTACCGGCAGTGGCATGGCTGGGGAGGTAGGGGGGCTGTAAGCCCCCGGTCAGGGTGGTGCTGCAACTGGGGAGGAGGTTGCAGGCCCCAGGTTGGGACAGGGCGTGGAAGGGGAGGGGTTTAGGCCTGCTATTTTTAAATGGTGGGCCCCGGAATCCAGCACTCCAGCTCCATTTTCTATTTTTAGGGTCCCCAGAACACTGAGCCCCTAAAATAGTGGGCCCTGGAATGGCGTTCCGCCATGTTCCAGCTTACTTTAACCCCTGAGTACAAGCCAGGGAGGAAGGAGCATGGAAAAGAGATCAGGAGCTGCAGAAAGGTTGTTCCAGAGGGCAGGCAAATGAGAAACTGGCATCAGTGCATCCACTGTTGGGAGGCTGGCATCTCATTAGGATTCTCGAGAGGATCTGATATCCTTTGGAGCGGTGGTTGTCAACCACGGGGCCAACTGGTTTCATGAACCAGTCTGAAAACTGGCACCCCTGAAGGACTAAAACAGGGAGTAGAACCACAGGGCTCCCGTTGAGACTAATACACTGGTGCCACAAGCAGACTGAAGCTGAGAGCAGAGCCGTATGGCTGAGGCTCAGAGCCTGTGGAAATCTAAATCCTGGAGCCCTGGTGCCCTGTGGGGCTGAAGCCCCATTAGCTCCCCTAGTCTGCTAGATGTAGTACGGAGCCCCAAAGTCCCCTTCCCCCTTGGAGTTTTATAGAAAGGGGGGGCGCTCGGGCTCAGGTTGAGAACTTCTGCTTTAGAAGAGGGAGGACAAGGGAGCCCCGTGACATTATCCCAGTATGAGGGGTGTTAACTTCAGCAGTCCCAATATGTAGATTAGAAGGTCAAAGGGAACCACTTGTGATCACCTCTAATGTGACCTCCTCTGAAACACAGGCCATGGAACTTCCATGGATTAATTCCTATTGGGTGTGGTGCTATTCACTGCCAGTTCCCAAACTAATGCTGCAAGGTGCTAACAGCTGCCACCTTTTGCTCCAGAGGTGGCTGCATGTCAGTGTTAGGTAAATGTTTGCCACATAAAGACAATAGTTTTTAAGTGCTTAAGTATCTCTTTGGGACGAAAGACCTTACCGACATGTTAACCACAAGCCATCTACTGGCACAGGTTGTTATGTTTTGTTTAAATTTTCTAATCCCCTCTTATCAAATGAGTTTTCCAGACTTCATCTTATGTGATTTGTTGAGTTTTGCTACCATTGGAACAAGATGGTTCATTTTGGATAGCTGGGCAGTTAGGTTACAAACCCTAATGCCTAGAGTCTGATACCTCAAAATCCAATGTAGGGGCCTCAAGAGCTGCATGTGGTCTTGCATGACATGTATCTCCTGTTCTTTGCTCAGATGTTTGACGTGAAAGTCCTGAAGAAGAAAGATAATGGTCTGGAGGTGTCCATCTTGCCGGACAACGTTTCTGCCCACCTTCCCACAATGCACCTGTCTGACCATGTGGTTAATTGTAAACTCCTGTGGCATTGGCTCCAAGAGGGGGACATCCTCCAGAAGGTTATGTGCCTAAGTGACAAGGGAGGGCACATTGTATCCTTTGAAGCTTTCATGAGTGAAGGGTCAGTCCTTAAACACCTACTGTAACAGATTCATTAATTTGATGAACCTGTTACAAGTCTAGATGGTACACAAGCAATAGAAATGACACAGTTCTAAGTGTGGGGCTTGCTCTGTTCAGTCTGAGAACGGTGCCATTGAACAAAGGCTGTTGTCTTGTGAACCACCTGAGCTTGAATTGAATTTTGCAGGCTTCTGGGAATCCCGTCAGAGGTAGGATATGTTTCTAGCCCTTGCAGATTGTGAGGTAGCAGATTTTAAAATCACAATATTTAGATTACTGACTTTTTCTCCCCAGCTTGCATGCATGAATTTTGGTTTTGAGATGACTTTAGTAAACATTGGACACTGAAAACAAACAAGTTGTACCAATTATAGTCCAGGAGTTCCAGCTGTCAAATGGTGTAATGTGTTCATCCCAAACTGTAGCAGTTTGAGATGCTGGCTGCTGAAATCATCTGTGGAGGGAAAGCAAAGTGATAATCAGGGTGCTGTGATTTAAAATCCAGGACAGTAAAACCTGCAAAAGTTCTGATGAGACCTTCTAGTCATACCATAGGAAATGGTAGGCTCCACCATTCATTTCTTCGCCCCCCTTCCCCTGATTAGGTGGCTCTGTTCCTTGACTGGTTGATCAGACCCTGTGCAGAAAGCCTGCAGTGATCTCTGCTGTAGAGGAAGAACAAGTGGCAAGGACTTTCTCTGAAATCCAACCTGGGATGCAGCTGGCTGGTTATGTGAGGAACATTATGCCCTACGGAGTGTTTGTGGAGTTCCCATTTGGTTTAACTGGACTGGTCCCCAAAGCTGTAAGTTGGATCTGATTAAACCAACATATTTGCAAGCACAAGAGCTGTGTCTCTAAGCAGGGCTGGAGGGTGGGTATAGAGCAGATCTCATGCTGCCCAGCATACTGGGGTAAAAACTGCTGCTGGGGTTTTTTTAATAGAGTTCTGGGTGACTTGCATGGAGGGAAGAACATGAAGGCAAACGGGGATGCTAATATAACTGAAAAGAGCCCACTTTCCTGCCCACCCCACCTCTCTCCCACCACTTGTCTGCTTGCATATCTGGGACTCCATTCCATAAAGCTGCAGCTGGGGTAACTAGCATGTCAAGAAGGAGGTTGGGCATCATGTCTCCTGCGAGTAGATCCCAGGCCTGCCACTGAGCCATTCTGTGACCTTGTGCCAGTCACTTAAACTCTCCGTGCCTGTTCCCATCTCTCCAATCGGAATAATACCTGCCAACAGCAGAGAGAGGTGGAAGCTTAATTAATGTTTGTAAGAATGCTCTGCAGCTCTGTTGTGAAAGGCACTATAGTTTGAGGCTTGCTGAGAAGCTGCATCTGCCATTCCCTTCTCCAAACAGGCCATGAGTGACAAGTTTGTGACAGACACTAAGGAACATTTTGTGGTGGGACAGACGGTGGTTGCCAAAGTGACAAGCATGGATGAGGAGAAGCAGCGTATCCTTTTGTGTCTGAAGCTGTCTGAGTGTGGCTCAGAAGACCCCGTCACTGAAAGCTTCTCCTTACTGCGCCAGTGCTTTAAGGAGATGAAGGAGGTCAGGAGCATTATGAGCAAAAGAAGTAAGTTTGAGAATGGTGCTGGCTCATGGCAGTTAGTGCTAGAGAACCAAAGTAAGGCGCAAAACACTCTTGTGTTCTCCAAGAGAAGGATCAAAGCAACCAGTGGCTTAAATTATGAGCTAAGTTTGGTAAAGGAGTGGAGGGAGCACAGAATGAGTCCATGCTACAGACAGGAACAAGACTTTCCAGAATCCTTGTCAGGAATGGACACGGCTGGATTAATAAAGGGGCTTCAAAGCTGCAGCCTCAGGCTAGAGGGGCACCCTCCTCTTTGAGCCCAGCAAAAATATATTGGGCACTCGCTGGCCTGAGAACCTGTCATAGGTGAGATGGGCTGGTCTGCTGGCTGCAGGTGCCCCCCTCCAACGCCAGATAGCTGTGCCCCCATGCTGGCACACCTCATAGCTGGCTTGTCTGTGGGCTGTTCTGCCCCACAAGTGGCTTGCCTGCCTGCATGGCTGCTCCCACAGTTGGCTGGCCGATCTGCTTGCCCAGGCCCCAGTGCTGGTGTGCATGAGTGCTGCTCTGCCCTGCCCTGCCCACTGGGCACTGTTGTGGTGGAGAGCCACAAGAATGGCAGTCCTGGGTTTCCAGGGGTGTTGATTTGGCACTGAATGGACACAGCTTGCAAACCAAGAGCCAGACTGTGCTCCCTTGGGCATCAGTGGGAGTTATGCTGTTGATCCCAGTGGGAGTAGCTTGAGGCCCTGATTGTTTAAGAACAGAGGGTTAAGAGAAGAGCTGTGATATCATTAGGTTTTTAGAAAGAGCCAGGGATACACAATGGGACACAACTTGGTGCCATCTCCTACCTCAGAGGGGTAAAGAGCAGAATCCTCTCGACAGGTTGCTCTGGATGTTGCCATGCAGATCTGATTTTCCTGATCAGTACGTTGACACTGTGGTCAGTGCTGTACAGTAAGGATAAACCACACACACACAAAAAAGGCAAATGTGAAATCTACCTACCAGAGGGGAGGGGTTTGTGGTGACTTGGCACATTCATCTACCGTGGAAAAGTATTTGCTGGCTGTCACCCAGGCAGAGTGGATATGGAAAGTACTTTTGTATCTCTGAATGGGTGTCAGTGTGCGTACTGACCACCTACTGCTCAGATCTCACTGCCCTGAGAACCCTGCATGAGGAGGCCTCTCCACATTCAGAGGTGCATGCTAAAAGAAGGAGCATTAGTGGGTCCGTAGAGCTGATTCATTTAGCAAAGAGGCACTAAAGGTACCAATTCCTAGATATCAAGGTGATAGGGACCTACAGAATACAGATCTAATGTAGAGACTACAGTTAAAAGACTGGAAATGCACAAATAGGGAATTGGATAATTGAAAAAGGTATAAGTTGGGCTGCATTTGTGCTGTATGATGCTATGCCTCCAGGAAAGTATTCTTCAATTACATGTTAACAGCCTAAGGACACAAAATATCTCTAGTGATTGGATCTCTAGTGTTTGAAAGTGTGGCTTTCAATTTTTAGTTTCTACTGAGAGCAAGTTTTGAAACTATTTCTTTGTGTTTTGGGGTCTGAAGTAGCTGATTCTATTCCTTTTTAAAATTGGGTATAACAGCTCATACTAAGCAAAGGTGAATGCTCTTTCTGTGCTTCTGCAAAAGATAAAGAGTGGAAAGAAAATTAACTCTCTGCCTTTTCTCATTCTGTCTCTTTAGATCATTCCAAGGTGGCCCAAAACCTCTGTGGGTTGAAGAGTGGGCAGAAACTTGAGCTGGTTGTTCAGGAAGTAAAGGGGGATGGCTCAGCATCATTCAACAGCAACTGTGTTGCTGGATTGACTGTAACAGCCACTCGTTATCACATTGGAGGTTGGGAATTTCTCATGGCCATATTTCTCTGTGTTTCATTACAGCTAGATAGTATATACAGTGCTCTCTGACTGGCTTGTTTGCTGCAAAAAGTGTTACTAGGTAGTTAGATTGGGATAATAAAAGTGTAAAGTTTCTGTTTCTAGCTCTGCTCCTGATCCAGAGCATGGTTTGGGGCAAGTTGCATAAGCCTATCTGTGACACTGTTCTTCCCATCAGTAAAATGAGGGCACTGCTTCCCTATCTCACAGGGTTCCTGTGAGACTTAACTAATGCTTTGAAATCCTTAGGTGAAAGGTGCTGTAGAAGGATAAAGTATTAATGAACAGTTTAGTTTAGTTTTATCCCTCCCTCCTCTAGCTGCTGGAATACGCTCAGTTGCTGTGTAATTTTTCTTCTTGAATCAAGGAACTTTAAGAGTGCAATTTCAAGTTTTAGTCCAAGTAATATCCCAGAAAAGAGAATGGAAAATTTTTCTAGGCGTTCAGAACTGTTTTGAATTTTGTTTTATCATTACTAACATATGAAATATGCTTGCACATGTGCGTGTACACGTGTGCACCGTCTATGAAGTTCCAATGGAAGCATTAACAAATTTTTCTCAAGTCCGCATTTGTTACCTTTTAAAGATGTTTGTTTTTAATCACAACCTTTTAATCAGTGTTTGTTTTGTTCAAATTCAAAATAATGACAACCATACATACAACCAGTAGTGTTGCCTAGTAGAACGAGCACTGGACCAGGACTTGAAAGAGAGAAATTCTTTTTCCAGCTATGCCACTGGCCTGCTGGATGACTTTGGACAAGTCAAGTTGCTGCTTTGTGCCTTGGTTTTCCCCTTCTGTAAAATGGGTATAATGATGCTGCTCTTTTTTTTTAATTGCTTGATTACAGGGTCTGTATATGAACTAGCTGTTGTTATTTATTGTAAAATTGACTAGATCCTGCTGTTAGGTTGGCTGTTGTCCTACTCACCCTCCACGAAGTAGAGAGAAGTATGAAGGTGTCCTTTTTTCAAACATGAGCTGTTGCATGTCTGACTGCTAGCAGTAACCTTGCTGTGAATGGGTTCTTCCCCTAGTCAGTAATCTCTGTACTGTAAAAGAGTTTTATAGTTAGCATGGTAGCCTTAGTAATACAGATTATCCCAGAGTGTGTTGCTCTTTGACTCTGTCACTCACCAAAGGGTCAGGACTGGGAGAAATCCTCTGTAGCTATCTGTTCTTAATCTTCTTGTTTTTATAGACAAGAGCTTGGCCACTGGTCAGAAGACAAGTGCCTTGGTTCTCCATGTTGATCCCCTAAAATCAGCTGTTCACGTCTCCCTTCGAGAAGAACTGTTGAATCCAAAAGTCAAACGGGTATGTCTGACTGGGGTTTTCTTATCAGGTCTTGTGTCTTTGTGTCCCTGCATTACTTGATTAATGGATTTTAAATTATGCGTAGGTGGGAAGTGTTTCACACAGGTGGAGGTGGATGGAGAGAAGGGAAGGGACAAGAATATCATAGCTGTGAATCCAAAGTTACTGCAGAAGAGTCATTGCCTGTCTCTGTTTGACAGTTAAAGGAAAATTCCCAGCACTCTGCTGTCGTGCAGCATGTAGCAGAAGAGTTTGCTGTTGCCTCATTGGTGGAGACAGGTCAGCTGACTGCCATCCCTGTGGCCTGTCACTTCAATGACACGTTCCGTTTTGACTCAGAGAAACTGAAGGTGGAACAGACTGTCTCCGTGACCTTGAAAACGGTGCAGGTGGATGACCATGGTGTCCTGTTAGCAGTCCAAGGCCCAGCAAAGAAGAGGGCTTTTATAAGACCTCGGAAAGAGTCTGAGACAGTAGAGGAAACCTTGGCTGCAGTGAAGCACTCCCTGTGCTTAGGAGATGTGGTCACAGGAACTGTGAAGTCCGTCAGACCTACCCATGTGACAGTTGCCATTGATGGCAAGCTGACGGGCTCTATCCACGCGTCCCAGATCCTGGATGAAGTCCCCATAGACACTTTCCCAACATCCAGGCTGAAAGCTGGGCAGAAGGTGACTGCCTTGGTCATTGGAGGAAGAGATGTGAAGACTCACAGGTGGAAAAAGCTATGTCACATTCAGGGGCCGTGGTGGTGGTGTAGTTATTTAGCACAGATTAATGAGTTCACTTCCTCTAGGTCATTCAGGCATTTCGTATTCCAGCTCTGCCTGCTGGAGGTGGTGAGCCCTAAGGGATTTTTCCACCGCCGTGCTCCCTGCCCAGCCATGGGAGGTTTCAGTATTGTGGTGGACTATCATGATATACATGTTATCCTTACACTGGTGCTGGGCATTCTGTCCCTGGCTTAGATCACTGGTAGAGTCAAAGCTCCTGTTGACTTCCAGTGGAGCAGGAGGTAGTCCTGAGTGAAGGCTAGAAGGGCCTGGTTTCAGAGGTAATGAAACCTGCAACTCCAATTCAGTCCAATTTCTCTTATTCCTTTGGGATTATCTGAAAACCCCAGTCTGAGTGCATGGGACAACTGGTCATCTCATGGGTGATTGAATTTCAGTGTCCCAGTTTGAACGAGAGAGCTCCTCAGATGTAGGCAGGTAGCGAGGCTAACTCTGTTGAGGGCAGAACTAATCTGCCTGAGGTTTGCTGCCGGGATCAATCCGACAGTGTGTCTGTTACAGGACCAGCTCTGGGGGTGGTGGCCTTGCAGTGCCCCATTTTAGGGTGGATGAGAATGAGCAGGCCTCAACAAATAATGTTTCTGGTCTCCATGATGACTAGTTTTAGCAGCCTGTTGCCTGGTTCCACTGCAGAAATGGAATGGAGGAGCATTCTCTGGCGACCAAACATAAAATTGCTGGTGCCTCGCTGTGAGTCAGTTTTGTCCACCACTGGGAAAGAGGATAGGGCTGAGCACCAGGAGTGGGTGGATGTTAGTTTTAACAGCACTTGGATTTGCACTGTACTCATAAAGGAATGGGGAGGCCTTTTTGCAGGTTGTGCTGGGGAGACAGGAGATGTTGAATGGTTTCCTATTTTTGCAGGTATTTGCCTATCACACATCCACACTTCACTCAGTCTGTTCCAGAGCTCAGCATTCGACCAAGGTAAGAGCTGCAGAATCTGTACTAGCCTCATGCCAGCCTGTGTTAATATTTGTAAAGCGTGTGGAGATGGAAAGTGCCAAACTCCAGATTCCACCCAAGTAGCCAGCTGTTGCCGGGGGAAGAGCCCTGAACCAGTGGAGCTGGCGCTTTTCCACCCGGGCAGTGAGAAGGGTGACAGAATTTGGAATGGCCAGTCCCTGCATATCACTGGCCTCTGCTTTGCAGGGCCTCCCCAGCCTGCCAAGAGGATACAAAGAACAGGTCAGGAGCAAGGAATCTGAGAGACAGCGGCTTCATTCCCACTCCGTTCTGGCCACTACAAGTTAAAGCTGCTAGTGCGGCTCTGACATGCGACCACTCTTGAGCTGCCTAGCACTGGCCTCAGAGCATACCACACCCCAGTGCAGGGCTCACTTTAACTTACCAGAGTTCCTGTACTTTGCAGAATAAGGGGAAGAAAGGTGGGAGAGGGGGAAATGTGGCTCAGCTTTACAGGGATATTTCATCATCATAAAGAGTCTTCCAGATTTACGATGAGCCAGTGCACCACTCGAGTCTTATTCACCTTCCTCCTATTTCTTGCCTTGTGAGCAGTGTGCTGAATGGGGACAGCAGCCTAGCTCTGAGCCCTGAAGGAGAGGACCCCAGTGGGCGACTGAGGCTCTACAGAGCTGGGGAGACGGTGACCTGTTTTGTGAAGAAGGTGAGATTCAGAAGCTTCCAAAATAAATGCTGGGAAAGCAACCCTTGTGAGAAGGGAGGTTCTAGCTCATAGTCTGAAGAAAATGGGGAAGGAGCAGAGTAACTCTAGTGTTTGAGGAGAGAGACTGGTGTCATAGCCTGTTTGTCCCCAGTGCCTGTTCCTCATCCCCGAACCTTCTGCCACCCCATGCTCCAGCAGAAGGTTCTTTGGGGGAAACCCCTTCCCCACCCACCTGCCAGTCCCAAATATGCCAGATGCTGAAACCATTGTGCATTTGGATGAGAGCTAAAGCAGCATAGAAGCCATGCCTTTTTATGTCAAGGAGATTGGGGTGAAATCATGATTCCTCTCCACCTGATATGTCTGTTTGGTAAAGCAGCGTTTGTCAGGATCTCTGTATACTGGGAATTCCAAACACTGATTTCCATCTTTGGAGAGACTTCTTCCTCTCCTCTGAAGGTGCAGGACAGTAAGCCATTGGGATCAGGGCTGGAAACCGTGAGGGAGGTTTCCTGGCTTGTGTTACGGAAGAGATCAGGCTAAATAATGGCATCTTCTGGCTCTACTCTGTAAATTTTCTCTCTCAAATGAATTGATGAAGCTTCTCATAAATTTAACTTTCTCTTTGGTGGCTGGTTGGTTTCCACTCAGTACAATACCGTAAAGAATTGGCTGGAGGTGGAAGTTACCCCTGACGTTCGAGGAAGAGTTCCCCAGCTGCTGCTTTCCCTTAACCCCAAGGTAAGTCCTTGGCAGAGAATCAGATGCACAGAGGTTATGCACAAACATGGCTGTGGGCGTGCAGCCCCAAATGTCTCTCAAGCGGCCCCCAACCATTTGGTGCTTCTTTGCTTCCTGATCTTCTGTCAGCCCAGATAGCAGCTCCATAAGGAATATTGCTGCCTGAGATATTTTTAGGGAAGCTTTAGATTGTGAACAGCATTAACTGGGGGATGGCAGAGGTGAATCTAAAGCCAGATGGCTGGCAGGGCAGAACAGATCAGATCTTCTATCATCTTAACAAAAATATTTGGAAATCAGTTCCTTGCCGAGTCCCCTGCGTGCGTGCGTGCGTGTTTTAACCTTGCCACCGTGTGAACAAACTGATTTTGCCACCTTGGTCTCCGTGTAGCTGCTTTTTAAAATAATGGCAATAAGATAACTAATCTAACAGTAATGCCTCACACTTGCATAGTGCTTTGCGGCAGTAGATCTCAAAGCACTTTACAAAGGAGGGCTGTGTGATTATCCCCATTTTATAGATGGGAAAACCGAGGGACAGGACAAGGTATAACATCACCAAGGTCATCCAGTAAACCAGTGGCAAAGTTGGAAAAAGATCCACTGTCTCCCAAATCGCAGTCCATTTTTTCCAGGTGACCAGGCTTCCTCCCTCAAAAGTGAGCATTAAGAAATGCCGTGTTCATGGCTAGCACAATGACCGTCACACTGTCTGGAGTAGCTCACACCTGTCTGTGTGTCTCAGGGCATATAGTCAGAAAACAGGGCAGACACCCAAATATGGTGATACATTCTATAATCAGATTTCACCAACCCACTAACAAATGTGAACTCCTGGATCGCTGTAGCACTCTCACCATGGAGCTGCAGACAGTCCCCAGAGTCTCTCCAGTCTTGCTTGCCACCCAGACTAACTGAACTTTGTGATAAAAGGTCACTTAAACCTAAAATTGCACCACGTCAGGTTGTGTCCAGTCCCAAGAGACCAGTCACTCCACCCAGATCAGTTGGTACTCCAGATTTTACACCAAAGACAGCTCTGGCAGTCAGTTCTAAAGTTAACTAGCCATGGGTTTATTAGCACATGGAAACAAAAGAAAAGAGTCAGAGAGAAATGAAAGCAATTAAAATATAAGAACAGGTAAATCACAGTTGGTAACTCCAAATGGAGGTGGTGATGAAATAAACTGCCAGGCCTCATAAAGTCTCAGGCTACCCAGCATAATTCCATGGATCTCTGTTGGTACACTTCTCCTTGTAAGAATCCAAGTTCGGAGATAAAGGATCTTTCCTTGAATCTATATTTGTATCTTCTCATAGAACACAAGGTGACAGTATCTCTACCCCCGCATGCTTTTCCTTTGAGGACAATGCGTGAGGAATGTACTCAGACTTTAGACCTCTACCATAGGCCTAATGGCCACTCACTTTGAAATGAACAGGAAATGCTCAAGTCCTTCATTAGTGCTGAACAAGATTCTTTGATGGGTGATATCAGTGTCGGCATCTTTATCAATGGAATGTTTGCTGTTACATTATGGCAGGAATAGATAAGTAAAAACAATACAAGTAAACATCCATTCATTTAAACACCCAGAGCACTTATATGTGTTGCCCTTGCTTTGATTGATACACGCATGGATTGATCCGAATACACTCTAGTGTGACCTGGTTAGCCAACCATTACAGTGGTATTTCTTAGTCAGGATTTAATAGATGCATATCAGATGCCTATAATGTCACTTGTAGATCTTCAAATTACCTTGGTTAAAATTAGAGTGAGCGGCTGGTCCCTGGTAATGAGCAGAGCTCTCTCTCCGTCAGGTCTTAAAGCATCCAGAAAAGAGCTTCAAGAATGGCCAGGCTTTGTCTGCAACAGTGACAGGCACAGACGCCTCTGAGACCAACCTCTGCCTGTCACTCACAGGTATGGCAAAGTCTTGTTATCTGTGGTACCCTTTCTGCTGGGGTTGCTCCACCTGTGCCAGGCTCAACAGGTAGAGGAAGCCTGGTCTGAAACCAGGGACGTTGCAAACCAGAGGCAAGCTTTGCCTCTCTGTCAAGGGCAGAACTAGCACCCTGAATCTGGATCCAGAGACCAAGGGGTTTTCAGGCCTTTTTGGTTATAAAGCAGCTGTTCTCCCAGGCAGGCTCCACATTTCTGCTCTCCTTTGACGCAACTTTGCTTCTGACTGGTCTCCATCAGGCACCAGGCAGCATGTGACTCTTTCCGCCATTACTGTGGGTCCTGGTGTAATGTGCTCAGGTTAAGGGTTGTGAGGTGGGTCACATTAGAGAAGGGATAGAGAACTAATGGAGCAGTGCAAGCCACATGGAGCCCAAAGACCATGGGAGTGGTAGATGACGGTAGAAGCAACCTCCTCCCTCCCTTCGGTCCACTTGTCCCTTCTCTTAAGTGTGCAGGTTTGGAACAGCTGCTTCCTTTGTGGGGCAGCCTCAAATAACCCCTTTGAAAGCCCCATGCTCTTGACAGGAGTCCACACGCTGGTGAAAGGAACCATCACCATAGGCACTGTAACGAAGGTGATTCCGCATGTTGGCCTAACCATTGCACTTCCCTTCGGAAAGACGGGCAAAGCCAGCATCTTTCACCTGAGTGACTCGTACACTGAGCAGCCGCTAGAGAACTTCAGCATCGGGAAGTTTGTCAGGTCAGAGATTGTCCTTGTCTCGTGAAGACTCTTGTTGCCTCCTAAAATGGGAGAGTCTGGAAGCATCCTCCAACAGTGATGAGATGACCATACATTTAGTCCACCCAACACGTTTCAGACTTGCACTGAGAGGTTTTCCAGGTGGATCATTAGCATTTCCAGGGCAAATTGTAACGAGTTAGAGGGCTTATAAACATTGGTGCATTTTAATGCTTCAGCTCCCCTAGAGGAGAAGATTGTAACCTTGCATTTGTATCAGCTTGGAGCAGCTGCCTGCTTTTCAGAACCTGTTACTTAATGAAGGATGCTGCCTTGGTAAGGGCACCAGTTGGAATTTGGAATACCTGGGTCAGTTTGGACAAATCACTTACAGATTTTTTTAAAGATATTTAGGTGTTGCTGTGCTCAGTGATTTAGGAGCCTGTCTCATTTGCCAAAGAAATGTATGCAACTTAGGAGGTTGGACTCGATGATCTCATGAGGTCCCTTCCAACCCTATGATTCTATTCTGTTATAAATCTGTTGATAGTCAGTGGGACTTAGGCTCCTAAATGTATAAAATCCTTTTGAAAATGAGACTTAGAGTCCTTAATGAGCCAGACACAGCAATACTTAAATAACTTTTAAAAAATCTAGGCTGTGGACTCTCTCTGAGTTTCCCACCTCCAGCATGGCTCTTCTTCCTGGTTGGGGGTTTGTGAGCATCCAAGGTTGGGAGATTCTTAGATACAGTGGTCATGGTAGGTAGATTTCTTCCACAAAACCTCCTCAGCTGATCTTCTGAATCATTATCTTTCATTGATCGGCAGCAGATTACAAGAACCTCAGAGCACTAGGTTCTTAGCACACCACCTATGAATAACTCCCACTATGTGAAGGATTTCTCTGCTTTCATGGTGTGGGGGGTCATTTTTAATCTGTTCAAAAGTTTCCCATTTCCTCCCTCTTCCCCATCTCCAGGTGTTTTGTCCTTTCCAATGAAGACAACAAAATAGACCTATCTCTCCGGCAATCCAGGTAGGTGCCCATTGGACTGTTGATCTCTTGAGAGTAGTAAAAGTATAGTGATATTTGGTGTTTAGTTATTTATCCACCCTGAAATACACACGCACAAAGACAGGCTAACGCTTATGTTTCAAATTACATAATTAGCTTAATAGCCTGGCGATGGTAAGGGATGGAGATAGCTTTGGACGCTTGTTCATTCTGCACAGAGGATTTCCTGTCCACTAAACTAGAGGACATGAAGACATCTGGTTCGGAATATAGACAGTCACACATTTCATTTATAATTGTTTTAAACTTGCATGAGTTACTCTGCTCCTCTTGCTTTGTTGACACAGCTGTTTTTGTATGTGTGTTCTCTGTATTTACTTTTCCTCCAGTTTACATAGTCAAGTCTAGTTTTTTGGTGTTTTTTTTTAAACTGTTTTCTGCTGCTAAATTGGCAGCACAAACATATGTAAGTAGACATTTTGCTTTACCCCTGTCATATCTTGCTTTTGTGCTGGTGGTGTCCACAAATCAGATTGCTGGACACATGAATGCACATGATGGGAAGAGGCCGGGCCAAGGCCTCTCTGAGGCAGGAAGAGACATCCCCCAAATTTTCATAACCTTTAGTCAGTGCATGCCTTTGCTTCATCTCCAAATTATACCACCATGGAGTTATCCACAGATCTTTGTTACAGTGATGTGGATCGCTGAGCAATGCTGTGTGCATTCTACACCTGGAAGAAGATACAGACTGCACTGAAATAAAAGGGAGCAGAAACAAAGATGTTCATGGTCCATCACACTCCATAAAGGATTCATTGCTTTCCAGTCCCCAGTGGTTCGAGATGATTTTTAAGGGCCAGCTGTAGAGTATAGAACTGCAGTTCCAGATCCCTTGCTTGTCAGCCAAAAGTGGCTTGTGGGGCTTTTAAAAATGCCCCACGCTCTCCTCCCATTTCTTGGGAGCCGGACTATAGCTGCACACCTCCTGCCTGGTCCCAGCACATTGCCTAGAGCTGGGCTGCAGCTGGAAGCCTGCAGCCAGGTCTGCTAGACAGATGGGAGTCTGGTTAAAGCTGCCAGCCTCTCCTGCCTGACACCTGTTCCGAGCCTTCTCAGCCTCCTGCCCAGTGTCAGCACCCAACCTGCGTCTAATGCCTGGTGCCTGCTCCCAGCCCCAGATGAGCTGTTTTAATAATTTACTTAAATAAAATAAAATAAAATAAAAAAATGAAATGAAATAAAAATTTTAAAAATCTTTTAAAATAATCTATTTTAATTTTTATAAAATTTTAAATCATTTAAAACATGCTTTGCACTGTATAAATGTTTACATTTAAATATGTAGGGCTCTATCATCCTTAAAGGTGTACTCTGTACTGTATACAAAAACATTGATACGTTTTTGTGAGTTGATAGATGGGTGGCACCTCAGGGTTGCAAAAATGATATTTGTGGCCCTTGAGCCAAAAGGGTGGGAACCACTGGTATAAAACATATAGAGGATTTTCCTTCTTTCTCTTGTTTATTTTAGGACAAATCCAAAAAGCAAAAGTAAAGTGGAAGATGCTGAAATTGCACATGCTGAGGATGTGCAGGAAGGCCAACTGGTCAGAGGCTATGTGAGATCTGTCAAACAGTCAGGCGTGTTCTTTGGGTGAGTGGCATGTGGCTAGAGAAGTACAGTGGGCCGTGTAGACTCTAGGTGCATGTGTACATGTTTTGTGTGCCTAGCTCTGGAATTCAAAGCTCTGCAGGATCTCTGGCAGCATAAAGCCACTTTCCAGAAGGGTACTGCATTCCATGAGTCAGGACTGTTGGCCACTTTTTTTTTTGTAAGCATGAGGTGTGTGTGTAAAAAATTTTATCAAATATAGAACTAGTCACGTCCCTCAGTTCCAACTTCCAGTGCTCCCTCCTGTTCCATTCCTGTCCTACTGGTTCTGCCAGTGTCCTTCAGTGCTGTCCTGGCGTCCTTGCGTTTCTTGTCCTTTGTCTCTCCACAGTGGAGGCTGCCCAGGTTATGGTGGCTTGATGACAAACCAGGCCCTGTAATGCAGCTGCCTCTAAGGTGAAGCTATAGAAGTGTGATTTCACCTGTGGGATTGTGACTCTTTCTTCTCAGTTTGTCCAGCTCAGTCGTGGGCCGAATCCAGTTCCACAATGTCGCTCCCTTCTTCATCCCGAAGCAGTCCCTGTATGAGCAGTACCTGCCTGAAGGGAAGCTCCTCACGGCCAAGGTTCTCAGGTAGGTGGGAGGCCTGCCAAGGGGGACAGTGAATTGGCAGACTGAGGGGATGATGCGGAAGGACAGAAAAAAGGTGACACATTCCTGTGCAAAATGGAAAGGAGCAGAGAAGGGCTACTAGGAAGACGAGGGAAATGGAGAGCTTGTCTTACTACAGGAGACTAGGAGGGTGTGGTTTATTCAGTCTTAAGGGTTCGTCTAGAGTTGGTGGGTTAATACACGGCAGGCGGTGACAGGAGTAGATCAGTGCAGACTAGGGGACTTTCATTGTGCAGTAGCAGGTTGTGCGTGACAGTTAGTGCGCAGCAGACTGGTGCATTGTAGATTTACACCCCAGTGGCTGAGAACTAAGTCACTACCAGACGAGCCCTGGTGAAGCGAAGGCTGAGAGAGGCTCTGATGACTCTACAAATACATCAGGGTGGGGGTTAAACGCCAGGGAGGGAGTAGAGCTGTTGAGTCTAACAAGGTTAGCACAAGAACAAATGGAGATAAACTGACTGGAAGTTAGAAATAGGTCCCTAACCACCAGAGGACTGAGGTGGTAGAACAACTGCCCTGTAAGAATAATGGGGGCAAATAAGTGAACTGGTTTTAGTTTATGAACCGGGTTAAATGTGCGGTCGGACCACGGGTTAAGGTATAATTTGGAGGGCCCTGGAACCCTCCTAAATTTCCGGGCCCTCTAACTGTGAGTCCAGGCCCCCTTCACCCACCCCAGCTACTATCCCCCCTCCCCCAGCCCCTGTCTCACTGCTGGTCTCCCGAACCTTTTCCCAATGCCCCGTGCCATCTTCCCCTACTGCCCCGGGCTGACTCCCTCCCCCACACCCTTTCCTCACTGAGCCGGCTTGCCTGTCCCCAAACCCCACCCCTGCCGCTGTCCCCCTTACTGTGCTGCCATGCAGAGTGGCCTTGGCCAAGGCTCAGGCTCCCTCCTGGAGCCTGCTCTGACTGACTTGGTCAGAGCAGGCTCAGGGCAGGAGATTTAAAATCTCCCAACCCAATGCAGCTCCCTGCCCTGCCAGAATGTGCCAGAACAGTGTTCTATTTCCAGGGCCTACTGTTTTTAGGGGCTCAGCATTTGGCAGGCCCTTAAAAATAGAAAATGAAGCTGAAATGCAATGTTCTGGGGCCCACTATTTTAAAGTTGCTGTGGAGTGGCGGGATCTGTTTGTCTCAGTCCTGCTGAGAGGGCCAGAAGTTCAGCAAACAGGTGGGAGCACAGGGGACTGTAGGCATTTTCGTGAAAGAGAGTGGAAATAAAGCATCCCTGAGCACGCCAGTGGAGTCTGTGATTTCTGCAGGGAAGAGGACAGGGGAGGAGACAGGCCCCTGATCTGTGGGGTTTGTCTGCAGTAGGGTATTGATCAGAGTGCCCTGGGAGGTCCCTTCGAGTCCTGTGTTCCTGCAGCTCTGGCATTCCCAGCCCTTGGAATATTCCTGGTTTCCTGTTCTTTTTCCCTGGCCACGTGCTGCAGTGTAAACAAGAAAGAGAGCCTTGTAGAGCTCTCACTCCTCCCTGAGGACACCGGGAAGCCAAGCGTCCTGCCCGAGTCACTGGGTTTGCCCCGCTGTGAGTCAAATGAGGGGAAGGAGAAGAGAGAGGAGTTCAAGAAGCTGAAGGTGAAACGGAGAAGAAGAGACTCGGAAAGTGAAAAGGTGTGTGCACAGGGGGACACCCCCCTCCGGATGGGGTGATTTGTTATGCTGGGGTGGGGGGAAACATTTCCCCTTGCTTCTGTCCTGCTTCACTCTCAAAGTGGGACATTATGGGTCCAGCTAACTTCGGTGGATGTTTTTTACTGGACTAGACTAACACGGCTATCCCTTTTGAAATAATGCAGACATGAAGTTTTGATGGACTAGAAGAAAGAACCGTAGTCCATAATTCTCCTGTGTCAGCTAGCACCCACAGCTCATTGCTTTTTATGAAAGAGGGACATACAACTGCTAACAAGGAAGGCTTGAACTTGGGACATCTGAGACCTAAACTTTGGATCAGGCTAGCCAAGACTGTAGCAGGCTCATCAACCTCTGTGTGGCCCAGCCACCACTAGAGGGGACAGAGTGCCACACTGGGAGCAAAGCAGGGCTTACACTCCCACACACCTCTGTATGTCAGTGCCATCTCCTTCCCTCCATCAACAATGGTGTGCATTTGGTGAAGAAAATTAGTAGTCCCCGTCTTCTGTTCCCTTTGTATCTCACATTTTCTGCCAGGCATCCCTGCATGGCACCAGCCAGAATTTGGCCTGTGATAGTTGACTTGACCATTTGCCCCAAGAACTGAAGCCTGACACAGTCATGACTTTTCTGTTGTGATTCACATTGTACATTGTGTGTCTGTGACTGGGGAAGGTGGTGACTTATTTCAAGGCCTCTTTGCAGTGGCTCATTCTTCCCCTGCCTTCACTGCAGGAGGTGAAGCCAAGGAAAAAGCGAGCTCGTCTGACTGATGAGGATGACAGTGGCGTTGAGGTCTATTGCAGGGAGGAAGAGGAGGAGGAGGAAGAGGAAGATAAGGAGAAGAAGAAAAGGAAATCCAAGGTGAGGGGATGCAGAGGAAAGCCAGGAGAATGGGGAAGAGCAAAGGGGTGTTCAGGGTGAGTGGGAGAGGTCTGCCTGAGGTGGGTGTCTGTGCTAAACTGTATGTGGCTTTCAGGCCCGTTGAAACAAGTCAACAGGCTTTGGCTTTGACCTGCTCTCTGGTTGGTCTCTGGATCTTTCCCTCCACATTGAGAAGACAGCAGCTTTTCCTCACTGTGCGTGAAGGGACTTGCCTTGTCCATCAACTGGCCCATGGTTCTTCAGGTGTTTGATACCTATTGGCTCATAGGGAGGCAGCTCTGTGTACTTGTAATCCGAGCCCTGAAAATCCAGAACTGGAGTCCTGTAAATTCTCAGTATTCCTGCAAAAAGCCCTCACCTTGGAGAGAGGCAGGGAGTTTTAACTTGGGTAAAGGTGACAGATGTTCTGGTCTGGTCAGAGCAAGATTGGTCCTGGTCAGTGCTGGGAAGGGAAGCCAAAGAGATGTGGGTGATTCACCTCATCTTTCTCGCTTTTCTGGCCACTTGGATATTTTGTCATCTCCCACCTGAACAGACAGTGGCTCCACTGGCCCTGCCAAGTTGAGTCCAAGGACTGACTGCAGTTACAGGTAAGGGCAATATGTTTACTTCCTGTTCTTCTCTGTTGTGTTGCCAAACAGTCGTCATGCTCAACCCCAGAGGTGCCTGCATTCCATTAGTGGATGAAATGATGACTAGCTCTATAAAACATGAGTGTGGGGGGTGGCAAGAATAAAAGTGTCCAGATAAATGCGAACAATTATTCTCATTGCTCCAAATCACCATTAAAATTTTTCGGCTAGCTGGTTTTTCTAACTGTTTATGCCTCCATGGTCCCAGTTTATGATGGATAAGTCACTCTGACCAGGACAGCAGTGGAGGGGAGTTTTGAGTGTCACTTTGGTGGATGCTGCACAGGCTGGGGGGAGCCGTGGTACAGGCAGCATCTGTATCTGCTTGCAACTAAAGACTTGACTGTTAAACAAATAGCATCTTCTCTTGCCTTCTTCAAGCAGGAGACAAAACATGTGGAGGCTGCAAGGCTGCAAGTGTCCAGTGGCTTCACTTGGGATGAGGGTTTAAATGCGCTTGAGGTGCCAGTGTTGAATCGGGAAGAGGAGAGCTCCGACAGCGAGGAAGAGGAGGATACACAGTCCGTGGTACAGTATCCTAGACTTGCAGCTCTCTGCCTTCCACTCACTGTCTGTATCCATAGAGTACTAAGCCGTGTGTCAGACAGCAATGGCTGTGGTCACCCAAGGGACTAGTAAGGCCTTGCTGCGTTCTTTTAACGTGTGGATGAATGTAACCACTTCCAAGATGAGGGAATGATCTTTGAGGGATGGTGCAGTCAGCTGCTGTGTGATCAGTGTCCTTCTCACAGACCAACCAATGCACATCAACACCTATCCTTCTGATCTTGGCTGTCTCCTCCACACATCCCCAAATGTTCTGCCAGTGAACCTCAGCCATGACCTGTAGCCACACCCATCCTTCAGCCCCCAGCCTCTCCTGAACAGAAATCTTCACTCAAGTAGTAGTGCTGGTCACGAGCCATCACTGGCTTTGTGCTGTGGGAAAAAAATCAGGTTGAAATCACTTGAGTGGAACTGAAGTGTGAACTATGCAGTCAGAGATGCAGCATTAGTGAATTAGCTCTGTCCAGGGCCAGATTAGTGCAGGGGCTGTAGGGCCCTGGCCTAAGGGGGGCCCTGGACTCCATCAGAGCTTGTGGAGGCACTGGGAAGGTCACTTCCCTGCTAATGCTGGGGGGCCATGTGCCTAGGGCCAAAGGCTGGACTCTGTGCTCCCACCCTGCCCCTGGGCCACATGGTCCACCCCCTGAGGCAGACCCATCAAACTGGGGCCCAGGTAGGAGTGCTCTCTGGCCCTAGCACTCAACCACCCCCCCACATTGGCCCCCTTCTGAGCTGCCATGGCGGGGACTCCAGGGGAGGTGGCAGTGGCGGGCACTGGGCCGTGAGGCTAGTTAATCTGGCTCTGACTCTGTCTCTTGATGAGCTTTTTGAAGGGAAATTAATACTCTTCTCCTCTGTTGTTCTGAGGTGTGGCTTCCAGGTGGGTTCTAAAACTTTCTCATTTCCCTCCTGTCCAAAAATCTGTGCCAGTCTGTTGACTGGATGCCCCTTGGGACGCCGCATGCTGCCAGTGCTGGTGTCTGGGCACCTCTTGTCTCCCTTGTTCCCTTGTGGCATTAAATGATGCCTTAAGTTTTCCAAAGTAACACTGTTTCTTGTTTCTCTCCCCTCCCCTGCTTCAGAGCAAGAAGCAAACAAAGAAGGAGAAGGAACAGGAGAAGCAGAAGGTGGAGAAGGAGCTCTGCAAGATCGAAGCTGCCCTGATGGACCCCAATCGGCAGCCCCAGACAGCAGATGACTTTGACCGCCTGGTGCTGAGCAATCCCAGCAGCTCCATCCTGTGGCTGCAGTACATGGCCTTTCACCTCCAGGCCACGGAGATCGAGAAGGCCAGGGCTGTGGCAGAAAGGGCTCTCAAAACCATTTCTTTCAGGTAAATCACTTTCCCCCTTCACGTGCCACCTAGAGGGCAGCAGCCGGCTGCACAGGTGGTTGTCATTACTCAGCATGGCGTCAAATTGTCTGTAAATGCCATTTCTAGAAGCAGCAGGCAACCTTGGTGGGGAATGGGGATTGCTGAGCCAGCAGTCTCAGGGCACTCGTGGGCTGCAGCTCTCAGCTTACCTTGTTCGAGTGAGCCTTGAACTTCTGGAGCACCTTGTTGGTTTGCAGCCAGGCCTTTGTATGCTATGATCATTTCCATCTCAAAGCTAAGCAGTGCTCAGAAAGAGGAGATGGTGATTGCGTAGGGCCAGTTTTCCCTCTGAACCGGTACTAATCCTGTGTCCCAACTGAGGTACTGTGCTGCCTGTGATTCTCCTGCAGATGAGATCTAAAACTTCTGGCTTGTGGGTAGGGGTGTTAGCCTTGTATTTATTACAAAACAAGTAAATACATTCTGCCTCCTTTAAATTCTCTGGGCAGTTTCAGTTAGCTACACAATTCTGTCCCCCTTCCTGTCCTACACTTTGTGCACCCCACTGCACCCCAGAGAGAGTTGTATTTCAGTGATGCCATGTTGTAATCCCTTAGCTAGCCTTACATGTATGTTGGAGCTCAGCTGATGTTTGTAAGGAGTTCTGAGCTCCTCTGACGAAGTTCTTGTCCTGGTTTCCTTTAAGGGAGGAGCAGGAGAAGCTAAATGTATGGGTAGCTCTGCTGAATCTAGAGAACATGTATGGCACAGAGGAGACGCTGATGAAGGTCTTTGAGCGGGCCGTTCAATACAATGAGCCCCTGAAAGTCTTCCAGCAGCTGGCTGACATCTATGCCAACTCAGAGAAATACAAGGTGAGTGCTGGACCCCTAGTGTTTTTTTTTTCTTAGAAAGTAACTGGCCAAACCAGTGAGACCAGATACAGTGTTTGCTCTGCCGCTGCGTACATCTGACTGCTCTCCAGTCGTCGAGTTATCGTGCAGCCCTGCATGAGCTGTTGGGAGTGGCAAGGGGATGAGCATCAATTTATTTCTTACATGGGTCCTTCCCACACAGCACCTGCCTGTTAGTGTGCTCCTGGTGTTGCATAACAGGATGATCTGTCTGTTACTGGGACTTAATTTCCTCCAGGTGCCCTGAATTTGGCACTCCTAACAAGGGCGGGACCAGCTGCACCAATTAGAGCCAGATCTAATATTGGTGCTAGTTAAGCTTGCCACACAGCTCTGCCATGTGTCCCATTCCTGACCTCGCAACGGCTCCTGGTCCTGGGTTAGACTAATGGAGATAGACGGGCATTGCCAACTGGCCCTACAGACCAGGAGAGAAATGCCAAAGTCAGTCACTTAAACTCTAAATTGCTGTCTCAACCGTCTGTTAGGCTGACTTCTCCTTCCCTCCCTTGTATCTTTCCAGCAAACTGATGACCTGTACAACACCATGCTGAAGCGTTTCCGCCACGAGAAATCGGTGTGGTTGAAATATGCCACCTTCCTCTTGAAACGGGGCCAGGTTGAGGCCACGCACAGGCTTCTGGAACGTGCTCTCAAGGGCCTGCCAGATAAAGAACGTGAGGGTCCCAGGGCTTGCTTCTTTCCCACTCCATGGTCTGTCTCATCCTTCCCCATTCCCTAGGTTCCTGCCTCTCAGGTGGCTTGGTTGATCTTTGGTATCCTGCCATGGTCACAGCTGTGAAGAAACAAATAGGCCTCCTGTCTCCCAGTGTATGGTTTTCTGTCTGACAGTGATGGGGAGTGGAGCCTTTTTGGCAGGGATGCTAAAGTGAACCCACCTAGAACACATTGGGCCATGGGATTTGCTCACGTAAAGCAGAGAGTACCTTGTTTTTTAAGCTCTCAGCTGAAAACCCCCACGCAATGTCAAATGTCCTGCGTTTGAGTTCTGCTTTTGAAGGGGAAAGGGCTGCGTTGGCCCTGCTGAGGTATAAATTATGGTTTCTGGGAGCCCTGGAGGTTTGAAACCCAAGAGACCAACACCAAATGCACCCCCTCCAGGGAGAGGTGAATAAAATAGGTGGGATGTGAGATGCAATCAGCTCTGTGGATCCCAGCCAAAAGCCTCTTTCTGAGCTGAGACTAAAGAAAGGATTGGCTACAGACCGTATTGTCCTGGGTGCTATGCTAGCCTCTTCTGTGTGTCTTTGGCAGCTGTCTGCTTGTGTTAGGATGGAGTGGGGATGGCATCCCTGCTGACTTGTGTAGCACCTTGAGGTGTCTCTTCTCATTACAGATGTGGATGTGATTGCAAAGTTTGCTCAGCTGGAGTTCCACTTTGGGGACCCCGAACATGCCAAGGCCCTTTTTGAGAGCACACTCAGCAGCTATCCAAAACGCACAGACATCTGGTCCATCTACATAGACATGATGATCAAACACGGCAGCCAGAAGGAAGTACGGTAAGTGCTAGAGACGCGGGCGGGTGAGGTAGGGGGTGTACAAGAGAGCATGGATACACTGCGGTATGGAGGATCCAGAGCAACAGAGAGTCCGTATGGGGAAGGCAAATAGGTATGTGCTTATCTTTGTTAGAAATGACATGACCTTCAGGGCCTTCCTGGCTTGTAAGGAGCTTTCAGAGCAATGTGGAGACAAAAAATCTAGAGAATCTGTTCTAAATCTTAAGTACCCCTGGAGGATCGATGCTGCATGTGGGAAGTGCTTCTAGATGTCTCTTGAATTCTTTTATTCTCTACTTGGATTGTCTTTTCCAATATTGACCCTGCCTTTCTGAGTCAGAGGGCAAGAAGACTTCCCTCTTTTAAGAGTTCTGCCCTTTCTGCACAGATGTATTCCACTCACTGGGGGGTATAACAAACAAGGAGTCCTGTGGTACTTAAAGACTGACTGGAGAGTACATTTATCTCCCAGCCCCCCACTGCGTCACCCCTCAGCAAGTATATACGATAGGCCCTTTGTTTTGAAAAGGGATAATGAAAGCTGGTTCAGCCCCTCTGTCTCCCATCATGCCTTGGTTAGCCTTGGAAGGGTTAGATTTTTATGGGTCAGCAGTGGTGAATGTCAGTTGCACCTCACACGCACAAACTGAGGAAAAAATATTTCTATCTGTGATCACTGAAATTTATAGCAAGGCAAAAATAAGGAAAATACTTCTTGGGAACGGATTTAAGACTAATTACTGAATGTGCTTTAGCAGTTATGAAGCTTTACCTTTTTGAAACTCAGCATCTACTGATTCTATTTCTAATAATTATTGTTTAAATTCCCCATTATCCCACAACTTGTGAACATTTAAATAGCTAAAAATAGAAAATATTACTTAAAATCAATAATTGATATTATCAGTTAAAGCTATTTTAAAGAATAAATCTATATAAACTGAATTCTGCCAAGCCTGCCCTGAGTGCAGGACGGGGCCACTCACTGGCATTAAGCTTGGAGCTATTGAAAGGAAGTTCTGCTTTCCACAATGTGTAGGCAATCTGGTGCTGTTGGCCGAGCTCAGTTGACTACAGTGCCTGAATTTTCGAGGAGCAGCGGTATAATTTAGCCATTAACAGTGGCAGCACTGCCAGTGAAGAGGAAGAGGGGTATGTGCCGATTCATGGGGCTCTGATCCAACACAGTACAACAGTCTAAAATGGGTGGACAAAATTAGCTCACAGTGAGGTGCCAGCAGTTTTACTTTTGGTCACCAGAGGGTGCTCCTCCATTTCATTTCTGCAGCGGAGCTAAGCAACAGGCTACTAAAACTGGTTGCTATGGCGACCAAAACGTTGATTTGTTGAGTTGTGGGCTAAATACATGTACTGTGTTTCCTTTGCCTTCTGCTTCAGTGTGAGCTGACCTGCACTTTGGTCAGAGGCAGGATAACCGGTTTGCAGGCCCAATACCTGATCCATGCTCTGAATGGGTTTATGGTTCCTTGCAGGGACATTTTTGAGCGGGTCATTCACCTGAGCCTGGCAGCAAAGAGGATGAAGTTTTTCTTCAAACGTTATCTGGATTATGAGAAGAAATATGGAACATCGGAAACCATCCAGGCTGTCAAAGTAGCGGCTCTGGAATACGTAGAGTCCAAGAGCTCTCTGGCTGAGAGCTAACTCCCAAAGCAGAGAGACTCAAATCATGGTGCATCCTCTGTGTACTTGATGCTGGGGGTGGAGATGCACAACAATGGGCTGCTGGTGTCCATTAATGGTGTGTTTCCTGAGAGTCTCAGCAAACAGCTGGCTTGTCCAGGACCAAACCAAGGTGGAAAGAGCAAAGTGTATGAAGTAAATGTATCTAGGAACTTTCCATCTTGCTGTGCTGTACAACAGACTTTTAACACATGGATGATTTTGGATCTAGTTATTTAAAAGCTGATGGTTTTATAACTGGTAGAAACAACCTCCTTCCATTCTGTTTTCCTGTCAAAATGGGACAGTTAGTGACTCCCCATCATTAAATGCATTGATACGGCATAAGCTCCTTTCTCTTTTTCTACCTCCTCGCTGTTCCCAGCATGGCTACAGCTGTTCTCACATTTCACCTGCATTGGTGTCTTAAAAGATTTGTCTCCTGTGCCTTTGTGCTGCCAGCAATTTAACACAACCAGCTCCCTGAATGATCCCTCTTAAAACCTATGGCTATCCAATTAAACCTGATCCGATATTCATGAGCGACCCTAAGATAACAAAGATGGCAGGTGATGGAGAGAAATTAGACGGCCTCAGCAACTGTCTAAGGTTGTTAACACTGAGAGAAGAAACCAAGTATTGCATGCTGGAAAATGACCGATCCCATTTAAACACTTTCCTGCTTAGACAGACAAACCTATTCTAAGTTCCAAAGGGGTAGCTGTGTTAGTCTAGTTCAGCAAAATAAGCAAGGAGTCCTGTGGCACTTGTAAAGATTAACAAATGTATTTATTGCATGAGCTTTCGTGGGAGAAAATTCCAAGCTACTTGTATGAACCCTTCAGCAAAGGCTCCGAGCCCTTCCCCATCTTTTAATGGCTTTACCCTAACAATCTTCTTCAGAGGTAGGGCAGTGCTGGTGCTGTTACTCCCCTTGTACAGCTGAAGTGCTGTGGCACAGATGGAGTGACTGGCCCAAAGTCCCCCAGGAAGTCTGTGGTAGGAGTGGGGAATTACCCCCATATCTGTGAAATCCCAGACTTAACACCTTACCACTGAGATTTCCCACGCAACTGGGGACTCTTAGAACATTTTTCATCAAATCAGCAATTACTGTATCATAAGACACAGAGACGCATATCTCCAGGCACCCCCATTGCTAGCTACAAAGGAAGTTGTGACCTTTCAGTTCCTAAACCAATTAGTTACTGCCAGTCATTTTGTTAATTAATATTTGTCTTGGACTTGTTCCAACAAGCTCTAAGCTAAACGTCCATGTATCCTCTTTTTAGCCCACTGAACTCCATAAGAAGGAATGTATCATTAGAAACCAATTAAAGCGGCTGGGAGCCACTGGTTCTTTTGTGCTTCTGCAACCAAAGTGTTGTAAACTAATTCCAAATGTCACACCCTTCATGAAAGAAAATGTGACGTCATCCGTTTACTGGAGAACAGTCCACCAGCAGGATCTCTTGTTGTTCCTTTTTGAACCTGTATGGTCCAAAGGCTCTTATGCAATGTAAGCAGTCATGAGAAAAGAAGGAAAGTTCTCTTCTGGACTAGTAACTGGTTAAAAGATCGGAAACAAAGGATAGAAATAAATGGTCACTTTTCATATGGGAGGGTGGTAAATAGTGATGTCCTCTAAGAATCTATACTGGGATCTATGCTTTTAAACATATTCATAAGTTATCTGTAAAAAGGGATAGACAGTGAAGTGGCAACGTTTGTGGATGATGCTAAATTACTCAGGACACTAAAGCTGATTGTGAAAACTTACAAAGGAAACTCATAAAACTTTGTGGCTGAGCAGAGACAATACCGTGTTGATAAATGCAGAGTAATACACACTGAAAAATTACAAGCCCATACAAAATGATGGGGTCTAAATTAGCTCTTTGCTCCCAAGAAGGAGATCTTAGAGTAAATGTGGATAGTTCTCTGAAATCAGTCAAAAAAGCTGACAGCGTGTTAGGTATCATTAGCAAAGGGACAGATAAGACGAAATATCATAATGCCACTATATAAATCCCTGGTACACACACCTTTAAAACTGCAAGCTGTTCTAGTTGTCTCAGCTCAAAAAAGTTCTCTTGGGATTGGAAGAAGTACAGAGAAGGGCAACAAAATGACTCAGGGTAGGGAACAGTACCCATATAATGAGAAATTAAGAAGACTGAAACTATTCTTGTTGGTAAAGAGATGACGAAGGAACAATATCATAGAGGTCTATAAAATCATGAGTGGTGTGGGGAAAGTGAATACGGAAGTGTTCTTCACATTAGACAAGAGTCAGTGATCACTCAGAGAGATTAGTAGGCAGCACAGTTAAAACAAATATAAGGAAATATTTCTTCACCTAATGCCTTGCCAACCTGTGGACTTGCTACAAGGGAATATTGTGATGGTCAAAAGCATAACAGTTTTATAACTGAATTAGGTCTCTTCATGGAGGATGGGTCCATCAATGGTGATTAGCCAAGATGGACAAAGAAGCAACCCCGTGCTCTGGCTGTCCCTAAATATCTGGCTGTCAGAAGCTGGGACTGGATCTCTTGATATATTGCCCTGTTCTTTTGAATTACTCTGAAGTATCTTGCATTGGCTACTGGCGGAAGACAGGATACTGAGCTAAATGGACCATTGCATGGACAGAGGCTGTTCCTAACTCAGTCTGGAGTTCTCTTCTTCATTACAAAATCCAATCTGAGTTCTGAGTCGATAATCGGCAGCACCCATGGCTAGAAGCTGCTGGAGGGGTGGGGGTGGGGGTGGCTTGCAATAATGAATTACTTGATGGATGCAAAGAGCGGTCTCATTATGCTCCATCCTGGTTTCTTTTATTTGTCATGCTTTTATGAAAATCCTGGTTGTTCCCTGCAATAGATCTCCTGGGTGAGCGGCATATACTATCCACTCAAAAGGAGAGATGGAGTATTAAAAAAATCCCAACTCAAAGTGCTGTAATTGCTTCACTTCTGCAAGCATGTGATGTATAGCGATGACGACTGCCTGTGTGCATCTATACTAGCAGTCCATGACAGTGCCCCTTTCCAGTTGCTAGTTGTGCTTTTGCTCTCCTACTCACAACAGATGATGACAGAACAGGGTCCTGTCCTCCTTCCACCCACAGCATCAAACCTCTGTAAAACCTGCACACTGATCAGTGCAACAAGGATTATGAAAGCTATATCACCAACTGTGTTGATAGCTTGTGGCCTGCATAAATCTTCCATTTCTGGAGCCGTGTGAACATGACAGAATTGTAACATCTGTTTTAAGAAAGAAAGTAAATATTTAGTCCTTGTATATAAAGGAAAGCTTGAAAATGTAACCCAACAGCTGCACCCAAAAGGCTCAGAAACACAAAGCAAAGAAAAAGAACTAAAATTCTTTATTTTTTAAGAATCTGATTTTTAATGGAGTCACATGAGTTCTAAGTGCTATTTGTACAGCTGGGATTGATAGCATCAGGAGATTCTCAGCGAACGTGTATAAAAACAAGAGCATGTATAAAGGCACATTGTAAATAGGAAAAGCCATCTCCAATGTGTTGCCAGTCCTTAAAAGAGAGACAGTTGTGCGTATCTAATTCAACGTGCCATCAGAGATGAGCGAATTGTGAAATGCTATAAACACAAATCAAGTTTCAACCAATGGTCAACATAAGAGTGCCATAACTGGTAGATTTTAACCCCCCCCCCCCCCCCGGCTCCTGTGTCTTCGAGTGGAAGTTAGTTCTTAAGAGTTGATCAGTGAGGATCTCATTCAGGAGCCATCGAGGGCAGTGCAAAGTGTTTAAAAAGTCCCACGACAGAAGGGAGGAACATACATCACTGTTTCCCATGGATGAATCCCAACTGAGTCCAGGCACTGTGGACTCTACTGATGGAAATCAAACATTTGGTAATTGTAATTTAGTCTTGTGGCTGGCTAGCTTCTGGTCTTCTAGTAGGAGACAGATGCTTAGCAGATGCAATTAAGCATGAAGTATGTGTACTGTAACTAAATGTACCTATGAACTTGCCCTACCCTGGAACCTAAGCAGGGTCTGAATGGGGATGAGGAGCCCCTGGTGCTGCAGGATGTAGCACTTCTCAGCCATCCCAAACCACCTCAGCACAGTGCTCTTCTGACAGTGCTATCTTCCAGATACCTAAAACCGAGTGGATGATGGTTTGTGCTCACTGAAGCTCCGTGGCACATTTGGAAGGATCCAAGGGTGTTTGGGGTCAGGACCAACTTCCAACTGGGTAATTAGAGTCTGATTCATTAAATATCCATGTGCAGGATCAGTGTCCTGCTTCCTGGCATCAGGTAAAGGGACAGGTCAGTCTCGGTAACCTGCAAAGCATTGTGGGATGGCAGTTGGAGGACTGGTAAAATAGTGTGAATGAGCAATGTGTGCATACACAAACATGGATTTGTATCAACTCAGTGGTCTGTAAACTTAAGACACTTTAACTGTGGCACTACTGTGATTTCAGGGTCTGCGTTGTGTGAACGCAGGTCATTTCAATGTGCACAAATCTAAGATAGTGCATAGCACCATCACCCTTCCCTCAGCAGACAGACCCTAGGCCTCTTGGGTTTTTCTGTGCATTGATGGGCTGGTGTCCAGTTCCACCCCAAATGCAACTGCCCATCATTTAAACTTCTTCATGCTGTAGAACTGCAAGGTAAAGTCTTGTTAATTAAAATGGGCAGGTGTGCTGGGTGGTCTTGTTCTGAGCCTGAAATGGAGAGCAAAGGGGCTGCAGCACTCATAGCTGGGATGAGGGGACCCTGATGGGGTACTAAATTGGATTTCCTATCTTTAATCTGAATGCAGGACCTGGGGCTGTGCATCAGAATAGTGGAAGTGCAGGGTGCACATGTTGGCCTTAGGCAGCTAGTCCTCTGTGTGGGAGCAGCAGTGCACGACCGTGTCTTAGAGACAGGTTCCCCACCTGGGTGCAGGGCAGCTGGTCTTCATCCTGAAACTGTTCATCCTTCCTCCCTTGTTGTGGCCTTGGAGTAACAGCAGGGCTGTTTGGTGGAGACTTAGCAGCAACTCAAGTAGCCATGCACCTGTGCCTCTTGTACCATTTGAGCATACAGTAAAGCAAAGATGGTGTGAGGGACTGGGCCCCATCATCCCCTTGGCTTCTGGTTCTCTTATGTGGCTAGGAGGACCATTTCCTGACCATCAGGCCCTGACCCATTCCCTGTCACCCCTTTGGCCCACTTATGGAGCCGGCTGTAGAGTGGGAAGCCCTTGTTTTCCCGGTAGATGTAGACCCCAGTGATCTCGTTCCACTGTGGGCTTGGCTGGACATCCTCCACTGGGAACTCCTCCATCAGCTCCTTCTCCTCCTTATCCAGGGCCACAAAGCCAAAGAACTGCTTGATGTTGTTGGCAGCCAGGATCTTAGAGTGGACTTCGGCAGTGCGCTGGAAGAGTTTGGCCTCGCTGGAGCGGTACTGGGCCCAGTAGTCCTCCTGCCGGTAACTCAGTGGCGAGCAGCAGTGTTTCAGGCACTTAGTGAAGAAAAGCAAGACTGCAACAACCCCAATGAGCAGCCATCCAAAGAGCTGAGAAAGACAGAAAGAGAGGGAGGCTGCATGAGAACAGCTCAGCTGTGCAGTCTTTCAGTCAAGAAGCTGCCCCAGTTCACACTGGTTCAGGAGGACATGAGAACCGGATGCTTGGTTCATGCCTCAGCGAATGTGATCTGACAGAAGAGAGCACTGATGATGCTCCAGACCAGCCAGCCCGAGAGTGGGCAGGAGTGCCTTAGCCCCCACCCAGGGGCCCCCCAATGGCTGGCTGGGCCCCAGGCCTCAGACCCTGCCCCCCAACAGCAGCACCAGGCCCTATGCCCACCCCTCCCAGATTCCCCCTCATCCCTGGGTCTTGCTCCCCAGTGCTGGCCTGACTGTCCCACCTCAGGCTGGGTGCCACTGCAATTGAGGGGAGTTGGTACAAGACTGGGCAGCCCTGGGGCCTTGGTCTTGGCCTGCA
This sequence comes from Podocnemis expansa, assembly GCA_007922195.1. Taxonomy (NCBI): domain Eukaryota; kingdom Metazoa; phylum Chordata; order Testudines; family Podocnemididae; genus Podocnemis; species Podocnemis expansa. Next base: position 14,251,331 of record ML682056.1, on the reverse strand, counting down.
GGGGATCATGAGTTAAGTCACCCCACAGTTAACATGAGGGGCAAATCTGTGCCTAATTGAAACACTGGGGATGGGCTGGAGATTGCTACTGGGCTAATTAACTCGTTAGTTCAGCAAAAAGTAGGAAAGGCACAAGAAGGAAGCACTCAAGGTGGGGAAGTTGCTGAGTGTGCCCTGCTCCTGCCTTCTGGTGGGTAAGATACCATCTATCTCCCCCTCCTCAAATGAGTGAATTTTGAATTAGACAATACTCTAAATCAGGTGTGGCCAAACTGTGGCTTGTGAGCTGCATTTGGCTCTTGAATGAAAAAGTGTGGCTTGCGGAAGAATGTCAGCAAATCAATTTAGTAGGTAAAAGTATATGGCTATATGCCTCAGTCCGGCTCTTGAAGGTTTAATAATCAACTTGCGTGGCTCTTGAGTTCCACAAGTTTGGCCACCCCTGCTCTAAATAGAGAGCTCTGAGGAGTTTGGTACTTGAAAATAGACAGGAATGGGCACTCTGTCCTGTCACTTCTCAGAGCAGAGCTGAGTGTTTCAGGGTCACCTTCCCATTTTGCTTATCTTGGCTTCCCAATGCTGGAATTTCAATGAGAATTTATTGGTACATAAGTTAAGCCAGAGAGGTGGAAGTGAGTATGATCTTCAGAGAGAGGATGATAATGGTGCACGGAAAGGAGAAGTAACTTGCTCCTGGTCACACAGTAAGTCTGGGGCAGAGAGGAATACAGCCCAGGTGTCCTGCTCTAACCACTAGACCATGGTTTTCAACCAGTGTGCTGCAGCGCACCGGTGTGCTACGAGAACTGTCCAAACGTGCTGTGAAATTTTGTACAAAGGTGATGAACATCACTGTAAAACATTGTTTTATCTTAAACAATATTCTACCCAACCAAAATTACAACTCATAGAACTTTTGAAAATTAATCGTTAGATAAAAGCGAGGTATCAGTCTTTTGATTCTAAAACATGAACATTCTCAACGCAGGTGGCCAAAGGGCAAAACTGAGATGACGTGTATTTTTTTTCTGGTGGATTTGAAACATAAAGGCATTTGATCCTTCTTTAGCTTGTTGTATTCACTATATTGCAAACTTCTCTAATAAGACCGTAACCATAGTAAATATAAGTAAATGTGACATTTATGGGCAATCATTTCAGCATGAGCCGTGGAATTGTGTGTCTCGTTGAAGTGTCCTGCGTTACTGAAAAGGTTGGGAGCCACTGCACTAGACAACACTATGTATTAACCTCACTTCAGTTCTGAGCGGTAGTAAAGCTCTGGAGATTTCCTCCAATACAACGCTCTCACCCCAAGCCAAAAACAGAACCCCTGGAAACCTGGATCCCAGTCTCCTCTAATCCCTAGTCATTGCTCCTGCCACACCCTGACATACAAGTATTCAATACCTGAGACTCGTATCTTAGTCTTCTAATAACTTCTTCCTTAAAGCTTGTCAAGTTCTCTGGAATGTCTTTACAAGGGAGCCTGGCCAGAGTCTCCCGTCCATAGCTGGATGGAAATTTATCTAGGGAGGCAGGATCCACAAATTCACTGAGGGCACAGATGTAGGCTTCTCCCCGGAGCAGTGAGATGACTGACCAGGTGATGGGGGCCACAGCGGCCCGCCCCATGATGGAGCCAAAGACCAGGAAGGTAGCTGCAGCTGAGAAGTTCTTGGCCCCTCGCTTGTGGCACTCAGCCACCAGATTCCACGTGTGGTTGTTCCAGATGACACCGATGAGGAACAGGGCCAGGGCTGGGACCCCAATAGCAGCCAATCCATAGATGTAGTTCCTGGCCGGGGAGCAGGGGCAGTGGAAGGCGACCACAGAGAAGAGCTCCTGACTGCCCACTGTGCCCAGGGCCACCAGGCCATTGAAGATCATCACATCTTTGCTTTTGAAGAACAGAGAAAGGAAGCGGAAGTTTTCAGCGATGAGGGCGGCCATCTTGCCGTTTCCCCTCTGGATGGAGCGTTCGATAGGAGATGCCTTCAGCAGCCTGGGTCCTCTCACTTTGCACTGGCTACAATGAAAACAGCAGCACTGAGAACTGGAAATGAAGAGTCAGCATTTGAGAGACACTGGATCCCATCCTTCTCCCTGCTAGCTGCCCCACTTTCCAGAGAGCTTCCATGGTGTCTCTGGAGAAATAAGTGACTGGGTGCTCCAAGTCAGGGAGTCTAAAGGATGGTCTGGACCTGGCTCCACATCCAGGTTTTCTGCTTCCTGGCATCATGCTCAGGAAGGGAATGCTTTTCATTAATGGGAGTGGAGCAGCTCCATTTCCAGGGGATGGGAACTGGCCCCTATCTCCCTTCCCACCCCTCCCCTTTGTTCTCTGGCCCTGGGAAAGAGCGAAGTTAGAGAGAGGAACAGCCGCTGGAGAGCCATGCCCTTTGTAGGCCGGATGAGGCATTTAGCCCCCACCTGGCACATTTTTAAAGGTGAGCATGGCCTTAGACACAAGAGCTACCCTGGGAAGACCAGTTCATTTAGGGTGGTTCATAAACTGACTTTGGCCCCATCTCCAATAGCTAGCTAAAGCACCTGAGAATCCTATTTGCTCATGACCAAATTTAAATTGTGCTTCAGCAAGAGTGACATGGGAAAGTGTATGGTAGAGTATTTATCTGGCCCCATCAGCATACTTCCCATCTTTAGTGTATGATACAGAGAGAACTGAGTGACTTGCTCAAGCTTGGACAGAAAATCTGTGGCAAAGCAGGCTCTTGACCCTGTCCCTCACAAGTCCTAGGCAAATGCCCTAGCCACTAGACCATCCTTCCTCACTGAAGAGGTGCCTTCCTATGCACTCCAGTGTCTACAGCTCTGCTCTCTTACTTATTGTCTGAGGCCAGAGTGGAAATGTTCATACCCAAACACCACCGTTCAGTTCAGAGCAGTTACATGCATTCTGCCTACAGTGAGTCACAGTGAACTAGTTAATGCTGAAGCTTTACTTCTCATCAGTATGATTCAGAGTTTAACACACAATTGTCTATCTCTGAACATTGTTAATGAAAAGGTTTTTTTGTTTTTTTGTTTTTTTTAAGGCACTGAGAAACAAGGAACAGAAGGGAATAAACCTGAGCTAGGGGAAAAACTCAGGCTTTTCCATTTTGTGTTGAAAGCTCCAAACCAGAATCTGCCACCAACAGTTACTTAAAAAAACCAAACAATACCAACACCAACAAAAAGACCTCTGACCCTGTGTTGTTGGTTGGCTTCCTCCTCCCATCTTGTGAGGTGCCTGCTAAGCCTGCCTTACCTTCTTCAGCAGATTGCCATGAACTTTATTGTTCCACGCTAGAAGACCTTGCAAATCTGCAACAAAGAAAGGCAGTGTTACCTCATGATAAGAGCAGAGATTTGGAGTTGGGACTCCTATATTGCCTTCCCAGCCCTACTGCTGTCCTGCTGTGTAACCCTGAGCCAAATCCCACTCACTACTCTGAGAGTTCAGGGGGAAGGTGAAAAGCCAGAGGTTTTTCTCCTGGGTCAGGTTTACTGTCAAAGAATTTACAGGTTCTGGTTCATAGAATCATAGAATCATAGGGTTGGAAGGGACCCCACGAGGTCATCTAGTCCAACCCCCTGCCAAAAAAAGCAGGACCACTCCCATTAGATCATCCCAGTCAGGGTTTTGTCCAGCTGGGACTTGAACACCTCCAGAGATGGAGATTCCACCACCTCCCTAGGTAACTTATTCCAATGCTTCACCACTCGCCTAGTAAGGAAGTTTTTCCTAATATCCAGCCTGGACCGCCCCAGCTGTAACTTGAAGCCATTGCTTCTCGTTCTGCCCTCTGTTACTACCGAGAACAGTCGAGCTCCCTCCTCCTTGGAGCAACCCTTCAAGTAGTTGAAGGTTGCTATCAAATCCCCCCTCAGTCTTCTCTTCTGCAGGCTAAATAAGCCTAGTTCCTTCAGTCTTTCTTCATAGGGCTTGTGCTCCAGCCCTTTGATCATTTTGGTTGCCCTCCTCTGGACTCTCTCTAATTTGTCCATGTCCTTTTTGTAGTGGGGAGCCCAAAACTGGACACAGTATTCCAGATGTGGCCTCACTAGTGCAGAATAGAGGGGAATGATCACATCCCTCGATCTGCTGCTAACACTTCTTCTGATGCAGCCCAGTATGCCATTGGCCTTTTTGGCAGCAAGAGCACACTGCTGACTCATATCCAGCTTCCCATCCACCATGACTCCCAGGTCCTTTTCTCCAGTGCTGCTATTTAGCTGATCACTCCCCAGCCTGTAGCAGTACATGGGGTTTTTTTGTCCCAAGTGCAGGATTTTACACTTATCCTTGTTGAACCTCATGAGATTCCTCTTGGCCCACTGCTCCTATTTGTCTAGGTCTCCCTGAATCCTGTCCCTGCCCTCTAGGGTGTCTACCGTTCCCCCCAGTTTGGTATCATCTGCAAACTTACTAAGTGTGCAATCTATCCCATCATCCAGATCATTAATGAAAACATTGAACAGAACTGGCCCCAGGACCGACCCCTGGGGCACACCACTTGTTACTGCCTGCCAACTTGACATGAAGCCATTGATTCCTACGCGCTGAAACCGTTGTTCTAGCCAGTTTTCTATCCACCTTACAGTCCATGCATCTAACCCATACTTCCTTAATTTGCCAATGAGAATGCTGTGGGAAACCGTATCAAAAGCCTTGCTAAAGTCAAGGTATATCACATCAATGGCTCTTCCCGCATCCACAAATCCAGTCATCTCATCATAGAAGGCGATGAGGTTGGTCAGGCATGATTTACCCTTGGTAAATCCATGCTGACTGTTCCTGATTACTCTACGTTCCTCCAAGTGTTTCAGGATGGATTCTTTGAGAAGCTGCTCCATGATTTTTCCAGGGATTGAGGTGAGGCTGACAGGTCTGTAATTCCCTGGATCCTCCTTTTTGCCTTTCTTGAAGATAGGTACTATATTTGCTTTTTTCCAGTCCTCTGGCACCTCCCCCGTTCGCCACGAGTTTTCAAAGCTAATGGCCAACGGTACTGCTATCTCATCAGCCAGCTCCCTCAGCACCCTCGGATGCAGTTCATCCGGCCCCATGGACTTGTGCACATCTAGTTTCTTTAAGCAGTCCCTAACCTGACCTTCTGTCACCAAGGGCCTCTCTTCTTCTCCCCAGTCCCCCGTACCTAGTGTAGTGGGCTGGGAGCTGACCTTGCTTGTGAAAACTGAACTAAAAAAAGCATTGAGCACTTCAGCTTTTTCCTCATCCTCTGTCACGAGGATGCCTGCCCCATTCAGTAAGGGACCTAAACCATCCCTGATCCTCTTCTTGTTATTGATATACTTGTAGAACCCCTTCCTGTTATCCTTCACATCCCTTGCTAGTCGCAACTCCATTTGTCCTTTGGCCTTTCTGATTTTGTCCCTGCAGTCCCGAGGAGCAATGTCTTTATATGCCTCCTTAGTCATCTGTCCTAGCTTCCACTTCCTGTAAGCGTCCTTTTTATGCTTCAGCTCAGTGCAGAGCTCTCTGTTAAGCCACAGTGGGCGCCTTCCACATTTGCTGTGCTTTCTCCTTATCGGAATTGTATCTTCCTGTGCCCTTAGCAGGGTTTCTTTAAAATGCACCCAACTCTCTTGGACACCTTTCCCCTTCAGATCAGCCTCCCAAGGGATCCTGCCCATCAGTTCCCTGAGGGAGACAAAATCTGCTTTTCTGAAGTCAGGGTCTGTGTTTTGCTTCTTTCCTTCTTTCCTTTAATCATCAACTTGAACTCGATCATTTCATGGTCACTGCTACCCAGGTTGCTATTGACTTCTACTTCCCTGATAAAATCTTCTCTATTTGTGAGCAGCAGATCGAGAGGCGCAAGGCCCCTCGTTGGTTGCTCCAGCATTTGTACCAGGAAGTTGTCCTCAACACTCTCCAGAAACGTCCTGGATTGCCTGTGCACTGCTGTATTGGCCTCCCAGCAGATGTCAGGGTAATTGAAGTCCCCCATGAGAACCAGGGCCTGTGCTCTAGAAACTTCTGTCAGTTGTCCACAGAATGCCTCATCCACCTCCTCCTTCTGATCTGGTGGTCTGTAGCAGACGCCTACCACAACATCCCCCTTGTTGCTCTCCCCTCTAAACTTAACCCACAGACTTTCAACTGGCTCGTTTCCACTTTCATAATGGAGCTCTGAGCAGTCATAGAGCTCCTTTACATATAGTGCTACTCCTCCCCCTCTTCTTCCCTGCCTGTCCTTCCTGAACAGTCTATACCCATCTATTGCAGAGCTCCAGTCATGCAAACTATTCCACCACGTCTCTGTTATCCCAATCATGTCATAGTTCTTTGTCTGCGCCAGTACTACCAATTCCTCCTGCTTGTTTCCCAGGCTCCTTGCATTTCAAGTGATCTACTTCCCGGGACCTAATGAATGGCTGTTAATAACAGCAGTTTGGAGATCTTTTGGCTCTCTAGAAGGCCAGAGTCTGATGATAATCACAAGTATTTTAGCCTCTTATGGCATTGATATGGATTGACCTAATCATTGCCAGTGGCTGGGATACTTTTGAAGAGGGGTGGCCAAACTTATGGAACTCAAGAGCCACACAAGTTGATTATTAAACCTTTGTGAGCCACATTGAGGCCTATAGCCATATACTTTTCCCCACTCCAAAATTACTAAGTTTAAAATTCATTGCACACTTTAATTCTACCATAAAAAAAGACAAATATCAATCCTACTAGTTAGGCCTATACAGTAAAAACTTAGCTGCGGCTCCATGTAGAAGACTGCAGGCTAGTGGCGAGTTTTTTAAAATCCTGACCATGCTGCATTTCTCCCCACCGTCCCGACCCCCTCTTGAACTCCTAGGCTGGGTCTGCTTTCCTAAATTGATTTGCTGACATTCTTCCAGGAGCCACAGTTTTTCATTCAAGAACCACATGTGGCTCCTGAGCTGCAGTTTGGCCACGCCTGCTTTTGAAGAATAACAAACAAGGAGTCCTATGGCACTTTTAAAGACTAACAAATGGATTTATTTATCTGTTGAAGAATAGAGGGGTATCCTCTGCCTAACAGGAGTCCCTGGTCCAAGGATGGGTATAAGAAAAAGTACTTTCATGGGGATTTTAATACTGCATAAAAGTCTCAGTATGTCCATCAGTGTAAACCAACGGTTCAAACTCAGATTCAAACCTAACCTCCCTCCTGTTTACAAACACATCACATTAACCTAGGGCTCAGACCCAGTATCTCAGGACTGCAGGGGGTAGAGGGTCTGACCCTGGGTACTTGAGAATTACTCTGAGTCCACGTGACTCCTATCCACACCTGCCTAACTCAGGTAGGTGCTTTAAACTCAAATTAACTCTCAAGCTCCAGTATTGCAACTTGCTGATCATTGAACTAGTGATGCTTTGGGGGATGCAACAGCTGCAGTTTCAACAGCTCATTTTGAGAGCTCATGCGATAAATAAATTCGTTAGTCATTAAGTGCCACCAGACTTCGTTTGTTTTGCTGTACTAGACTGACATGGCTGGCCCTTTGGAACTTAGCAACTCATCAGCAACTGATTGATCACTTTGTGCTGTCACTGTCACTCGCAGTGACTCCAGTCTTGCTTTGGACTGTGGTTTCCCCCATAGCTAAGTGAGTCTGAATGCTGAAACTTGAGCTAACTGAGATTGTGAAGATAAGCATAGCTCAGATTTCCTGTGCGAACGGGGTAATGTGCATCAGATGTAGCAGGCCCTTTGCTGGCCCGTCAGTAATTCAGGGTACGGGAAAGGCCATTTGATCTCCACTGCCCAGAATCTTTCATGTAGAGCTGGTTGTTCTGGTGGCCAGAGAATGAAGCCTAGGATCCTGTTAGCAGCAAATTTCCCAGGGCTCATCCTCTGTCTGTCTTCACCAAAAAGTCAATCCACGTGAGTAGGGTATATCATCCCCAGGAGAACATATCAGCACAAAGGGTTTGCATCAATGCACCTGGCATCAGCCAGAGATTAGTCACCACCCTGCTCCTGCTCTCACAGCCCAACTGCCATGCACTAGGGCCCGGCTTTGATGGTTGGATCAAGCAACAGGCTTGGCTATGAGCTGAGGGCAATCTTCTCACTGCCATCAGGACGTTCCCAGCTGGCGTGGTCTCACCTCTGTGCTCCTTGTGCACACTTCACTAACTATGGGCCCCAACCTCCAGCCCTTATGCAAGGAAAACCCCTGATATCAGTGGGACTGCACCCTGCTGGGCTTGTAGAATGAGGGTCTGGTATATATGTAATGTTATCACCTAATTCTTATTGAGCACTTTTCATCAATGGATCTCACACCACTTTACAAAGGGGGTCAGTATCATTTCCCTCATTTCACAAATGGTGAAACTGAGGCATGGGGAGGCAAAATGCCTTGCCCGGGGTCACTCAGTAATAAGTGGCAGAGCCAGGGCTAAAAGAATGGTCACCAGAGTCACCCATTCAGTCTTTTATCCATCATGCAACACCACCTCTCCTATAGGTCCGCAGCACTGAAGCGCAGTGACCTCTGCAAGGGGGGAGGGATGGGGCACTGTTTGAAAAAGCAGCAGTTCTGGGTCAGCAGGCTGGGTTCCTCAATCCATTAGGCTTCACTTTCCACTCCAGCTGCAGCTGATGCGACCCTCAGCCAAACCCACCACGCACCACGGTTTCAGGTGGCAGCTGTTTGGTTTCACGAAGGCTAGAGTGTAGCGGGGGGAACGGTTACCCAGCAGCCGGGAGGTAGCTGAGCGCCCGCGCTCCCCCTACTGGCCGGAGCAGGGCCGGCAGCGTAGCCCGGCCCGGAACCAAAGGGAGGGCCAAAGGGAGCGGGGGGACTATAAAAGGGCCGGACCAGACAGCCATGGAGGGAACATAGGGGAAGGTGGCTGCCACTACTGACAGACCTCCCTCCCCAGGAGCCAGAAAGGCCGGATAGACAATGGGGGGAGGAACCCTTGGTCGGCTGCGCCCCTGGATGACACTTGCCCAGGGGAGGACCTAGACGAGCTTCCCTCCGCAGAGGGCCTGGGGATCAGCCCGACGCCAGGGAGGACCCGGACGAACTCCTCTCTGCTGGGGAAGGCAGTGAGCCAGCTCTCCCGGACCCGTGTGACCTGGAGGAACTGCCACTGGCCGAGGAGGCCGAGTTCCCTGCATTGCGGCCCGAAGACAGTGAGGGCCTGATGGGAGTGCCCTGAGGATCCTACCCAGAGGACTGTGAGGATGATGTATCCCAGCATCGTGGGGAGAGGTGAAGGAAGTAGCCCGGGGGAAATAGTCAGCGTGTTTCGGCAGGAGCCCCGCTGACCCAGTGGCACTTTGTCCTTGCCACTGCTAGGGCCCTGGGCTGGACGCAGGGGAGCGGGCGGGACTGCGCTCCCCTTCCCTCCCCTGCTACTGTCCGGGCTACTGTGTCTTCGCCTTACCCCTGTTGGGGTTGAAGGCCCCGAACTCTAGACGGTGCTTGCCTCACCCCTGCTGAGGCGAGGCCTTGACTACATTGAGCTTTGACAAAATCTCTCCTAAAGGTGGACAAACCTGCCCTGGAGTCTGTATCAGTACCTACTGCATAGACTTCTGCACCTCCTGAATGGGTTGAGCATGGAAACCCATCTGCATCATGGCAGATCCCGAAGGAACATAACCTCCTTACATATCAAGAGCCCCCTCTATAGATCTCTAGCTACAATCTTTGTGAAAGAGCTATTGCTGATCCCTGCATGCTGACGGCAAATCTGAAATCAGTGCCATGGAAACTCCAACTCCTCTGAAAAGTAGCTGGGCTCTTCCATGTTCCTGTCAATCAAACAAAGGGAGACCAGTTCTGAAGGTCTCTTGTGCAAGGCCCACGCACGTCTGGTATTTAGTTCACAGGCCACTGGAAGACTAAGCATATCCTACTGTGACTAGGCCAGGGAGCTAGTCCAAACCTGAGGCCTGAGCTCACCAGTTCACAGTGGGTTAGTTACTGTCCTATGGACCCCTGTGTAACTATTAGTCCATGGGTTAGCACACAGGTGAGTACAGTTCAGTCTGGGGCTTGCCATTATTTCTGTCTTTAGTGATTCTATTACAGTCATTCTGTAAAATCTCAAAGGGGTTAAATACTAAAGCCCCAGGGCCTAATGCCTTACTGCAATACCCCAATTTTACACCAGTATAACTCAATGGTCAATGAAGTTACACTAGCATGGAACTGGAGAAACTGGGTGAAGACTCCAATTCCTGTTCTCAGTTGTAATAAAACAAGGAGTCTTGTGGCACTTTTAAAGACTAACATATTTATTTATTACTTGAGCTTTTGTGGGAGATAATCCCACTTTGTTAGACACTTGAAGAACTTACAAAATGGGAACTTGTTAACCTTTAAAAGTACCACACCAGGATTCCTCGTTCATTTGGCTGAACTAGGCTACCACAGCTACCCCTTTGGAGATTGCACTAAAGTTTCTGTTGTGCTGTGTTCCTCAGACTGAAATCTAATCTTCAATGGGATAATAAAAATCTAGGAGTGTTATTAAGGGCAATGCAAACCAACTGCACAAAACCATGCAACCCCTCCTGCTAAGAGCTGGAGGGAGCTAGTAACAGGCTGTGCAAAACAAAGTTTGGATGACAAACAGGAATGCTCCATCTTTGAGGAGAATTCTTCTGTCACGAATGGATTTTGTTCCCATTTGAGGGTGGTGCATGTGCTTATTTTTAAACAGCCTCTGTTTCAGCCCTGCCCCTGGAACAAATGCAAAGACAAAAAGACTAAGCCACTTACTGAAGGAGTTGTTAAATCCGTTTTCAGTGCTCCAGGTGTAGTTGGCTCCCCTGCTGCCCGGGAGGAGGGGAGTGGGAATCTGAGTCAGGAAGAGAAAGGACCACCTCATGAAGCTAAATCAGTTCCAAATTGCGTTTGTTTTCAGCAGCTTCCTTTCTGCGTGCCAAGGGTCCTCTGTTGTTGGATGGTTTGTGATGGCCTAGGAGGGGAAAGTCTCAGCCTTGAGTCAGGGTGGGGATAGTACAGACAGCAAAGAATGGCCCGTTAGTTTCTGTTTGAAAAAAAAAAAAAAAAAACCACTGTGCCTTTAAAAAGGAAAAAAAAGCATGAAAACTAGTTAATGGAAAAAAAGCATAATCTGCCCGCAAGTCAGAGTGAGATTGCTCAGCAGCGGCTGGCTCTGGGGGGAAGTGTGGCACACAGCTGCCTTGCTGTCCGGGGTGTGGCTGGAGCTCTCATCACTGCCTCCAAGGAAGGTTCTTGCTCCGAGAACTGTGAAAGTTTGGAGACAGGATGCCTTAAATGGGTTCTCTGGCACAGAAAGGATAATGCCAGAGCTAGGCACCCCTGGAGAGAGGGGTTATAGCCACACACCAGCCCTCTGCAATCTGGCTGTCTCTCAGAGATGGATGTAAGGGGCTGTGGGTCAGGACTGAGGTGCATTGGTGGAGCTGTGTCCGTGCTTCCCCCCAGACTGGAATAAAAAGGGATGCTGCTGCCAGGAGATGTGCACTGGCAGGGTGGAGTGGGTGGCTGTCCCAGGACTGCAGATCAAGACTAATTCCTACAACCCCTTGCTGACATGAGTAAGCCCCACTGACTTCTGTGAAACCTGGGGAGGGCTCTTTGGGGTTGCCAGCATGTGAGATCAGAGGCAGCATCCTCCCCGAACTGCACTGAAAATGTACCGGTGTTTGATTTAGGGTTAATTAGAAGCAGAGACTAGCAGACCTGCTCCTCCCCTGGCATCGGGGCCGGGTACATCCTGTTCCATGCTCCGAAAGCATCGCAAGGGGCTGAACTAGCTGACCTCCTGAGGTCCCTTCCCACACTGATCTTCTGAGTCTATGAACCCGGACACTGATCCAAACGTAGGGGCTATTGGCTGCAGAAACGCAGCATGGTCCATTTCTACCGCAAAGGGACAGTAAGAGAAACAAATGGGAACAAATTTAGTAGCAGTGACGTGCCTGTTGTGTCCAGGGCTCGTGTGGAAACAAGATGGGGAAATGGTGGCTATTTGGCTGAGAACCCAGGCTCTGTCTCTGCTCCTACCCAGGCACAACTAGGTGTGGCCAGAGGCTGGGGCAGCCAGCGATTTGGCGGGAGCAACACATTCCTGCCTGACTCTGCTTTTCACTTCCTTTTCAGACTGACAGTGTGAAAGCAGAGAAGGAGGCTGGGCCATCTCCCTTCCTCCTCCTCCTCTCCCCACCACAGCTGGCTTCTCTGCACAGCTGTTGCAGCTCTCTTTCCCTCCCTCGTTTCCTTCATGGATGGTGCTTCTGGAAGGAAACCCAGGCCTCTAGCTGGACTCTGGAGGACGTATTAGCAGAAACTCTCAGCAACACCCGTGGTGATTTCTGCTTAGGTTCCTCTCCAGGCCCTGGAATAGAATTAAATCCTTCCTCTTAGGCAAATCACACCCTTCCCCCATGCCTCTGTTTCCCTTCCCATCCTTTGTGTACTTAGGACATCAGCTCCTTGGGGCAGGGCATGTCTCTCATGGGGACAGCTCCACCAGGGATGGGATTTCAGGCGGGACTGCCTACAATGAACAGAGACGTTGCTGCGTGGGAGAGGGAAGTGAAGACCCCTGGGAGCAGAGAGGAGGCTCGGGGGGACAACTGATGAGTGGGGCTGGTTGGGAGCAGAATAAGTTGCTGGGCAGGGGCCAGAGAGGGCCAAAAATCACACATGCAATACATTTGGCAGAGTGGGCAACACTTGAGTGTCATCTGCAAATCCTGAGGCTGAGCAGAGGGAATTCAGCCCTCAGACCAACTAAAAACCACAATTTAGTGCACTGGTTTCCAGCTTCTGCCCTGGGGGCCAAAAGTGGCCTGTGTGGGTTTTCAGAGTGGCTTGTGGCTCCCCCATGGCTGGCTGCAGAAGGGAGCCATTGCCTAAGAATCCAGGTGGAGTGCATTTCTATGGGATTAAGAGACTGGTGCATTACAAAGTTCTCCACGTAGGTCCATAGGCACTGAGGTCCCTGCTGGAGTCACAGGGAGGAGGCCACTGATCCTCCAGCCCCTTGGCTGGTGAATGGAGCCACTGCCTAGGGACTCAGGTGGAGTGCATGGGGCTGCGGGACATCTCCAGTTTCCCTGCTGCATTCAGAGAGATGGGAGATCAGTGAAGAGGCAGCCTCCTCTCTGAACTCCTTCCATATGACTACACAGTGAGGAGAGGAGGCCTGCTAGCAGAAACTGAGCACCCTTCAACTTTTTAAAAATATTATCTGTGGCACTTCAGCCAAAAAGGTTGGGAACCACAGATCTAGTGTTTTCTGAGGGGGGGGAACTCCTCATGAGTTTGTGGGCCAGGTGCAAGATGTTTGGGGCCAATCTTACAATTTTGGGGGTGGAAGGAGGCTGATTTATGATTTTTGATTTCTGGATTTTGACAAAACGGTGTCTCTCTATTGCCTGGCACTCTAGGGATGCTTGCTCTTAGCTGGGATTGCTGGCTGCCACCGTACTACAAATGACACTATTATTGGGGTTGACTCCCACAGTAGTACCTGACTCTTCACAGAAATTGGGGACAGACTGGCCTGGTGGGACAACCAACCCCTCGTCCGGGGGCAAGGGCCTTTCTCTCTCTCCAGGACACATGCTAGGCCTCAGCCTAGTGTATGTTTGATAGTCCCCAGGGCAGACTGGTAGATCGCTTCGGCAGGAAGGCTTTACTGGCATTCTGCTCATTTCCCTTTTATTTTTTCCATGCCATTGCTCCCACTCACACCGCCTTGTGCCATCCTTCAGATATGGCCCACCCCCCTTGGCCAAGTGACAGATGTCACACTTCCAGGCAGAGGTGGCCTTAGGCAATTGGGGGCCTGAGGTGAAGGTCCATTGTGGGGCCCCCTAAAGGGCCCACTGTAGGCCCCCACCGCCACCCTCTCTAACCACCCCCCTGGACTCCTTATTTGTTTTGCTGAACCAGACTAACATGACTATCCCTGTGGAACTCGTAAATTATTCTTGGGTGTGATATTTTAAAAGAGCTTTCCATCATGAAGCTTGTAAGTTGATCATCTTTCACTTAACATAAAGGAGTTAATGCTGAACTGCAAAATTAAAGTGAACATTTACATTTTTTAAAAAGTATGTGCATTAATTAAAAATAAAAAGTGGTAAAATTAACGATGGCTCAAAAATAACTAAAATACCACATTGAAAATTTTGTCAGTCAAATCTTACAAATTTTTCATATAGGCTTGGGTTTATATGCACTAAACATTTAATGCAAATAATTATAATAAATAAAAGAAGTAGAAAGAAGGTTTCTAGTGTGCAGATGTACATGAAAAATACCAAATTTCAATGAAATTCCCTGAAATACTCAAGCTTTCAAGACTCTGGCCCCCTGGAAAATAGTAAGTACAAAAGAAGCTAAAAAATTACTTACCAAAAGAAAGACATACAGCACAGACATAATACACAGCTGTAATACTTGCTAGAGGGTAGTGCTGTATTTATATGGAGCAGCCTATATGGACTGTGGCAAACAGCCAGCTTCTGTGGTGGGTCTTGTGATTCTGTCTCCCTTTGTGGGATAGGGGACTCCAGTTCCCTGTCTTCCCAGTGAGGGAAGAAGTCCTCCCCCATGGGGTCTAGTGGCTCAAGGAGGGGGTAGGGATCTGGGCCTACCCACTCCTCTGAGTCCCAGCCAAGGGGCCCTTCAAATGGCAGCTATTTGCTGCAGCCACTGTAGTCACAGCTACAGTAATTTCCCTTGGGCTAGTTCCACCCTCTGGTCTTTCAGCTTCTGGTACTCCAGCTCTCCAGTACCTGGAAAATAACTCAGTCCTTTTACTGCTCTTCCCCTTTCTAGGGTCTGGTGCCTTCCTCCACAGTTCTTTCTCTTCTCTCAAAACTTGCACAACACTCCTCAACACCGCACAGCACTCCTCTCCTTCACCTCCAGCTCATACACTGTGTGTTTGTAGCAGGGAGGCTTTTGTCAGGCACCTGGCTGGCTCTTAATTGATCTCAGGTGCCTCTGATTGCCCTGCAGTAACCCTAGCTAGCCACTAGGGACCAAAGCCATCAGCATTCTGAGGCTTATGTATCTCCCTTCCCTTGCCTTCGGACTGCCTTCTGCCATTGATATCTCACACACCCCTTTCCCTCCCTCCCCCCATTCAACACCACCGAGTTGGGCTACTTGGGAGGTGAGGCAATGTTGGTGTGACAAGGCATCAGCATTTCCATGTTGGCTTTCAGCTCTGTGTTGCACATGGAAGTTGAAGGGTTGTAGGGATAGGAGTCATCTGGTTACTCTCACGTTTTTCTCTTTGTTAGCATGCATTCACTGTAGCAGGGTGTGGTCTGTTACCAAGGTGAACCATCTCCCCAGCAGGTAATAACGGAGCGTTTCCATCACCCAGTTGACTGCCAGGCACTCTTTTTCAACAACTGCATACTTCTGTTCTCTGGGGAGAAGTTTCCAACTAAGATACAGAGTTGGTGGATGGTCCTCTTCCCCTACCATTTGAGAAAGGACAGCACCTAGCCCTACTTCTGAGGCATCCTTGTGGAGGATAAACTCCTTCTCAAAATCTGGGGTGATAAGTACTGGGTGGCTACACAGGGCTATTCTCAAATCCAAAAAATGCTTCTTCCGTCATGTTGGTCCACTTTACAGTATCTGGACCCAGCGCTCTTATTAGGTCTATCAGGGGCCCTCCCGTGGTTGCAAAGAGGGGGATAAACCTCCTACAGTACTGCACTATCCCCAGGAATGCCCTGACCTCCTTCTTGCGGACTGGTTGTGGCCAAGCCTGGATAGCCTCCACCTTGTCCCCCTGGGGCTTTATTAACTCCCTTCTCACAATATAGCTCAGGTTTTTGACCTCAGCTAGGCCTATTGCACATTCTGTGGGGCTTGCAGTGAGGCCAGCTCTGTGGAGTGTCTAGCACGGCCTCCACTTTTTCCTAGGTGTGTTTCCCAGATGGGACTGTGGATAACTACATCATCTAGACAGGCAGCTGCATACTTCATATGGGGTCTTTGTAACTTGTCTGTCAATCTTTGGAATGTTGCAGGTACCCCATGTAACCCTAAGGGTAGAACCATATATTGGAGCAGGCCATCGGGTTTGGAGAAAGCAGTCTTCTCTTTGGAGCCCTCTGCCAGGGGATCTGCCAATAACCCTTAGTTGAGTCTAGAGTCATCAGGTATTGAGCCTTGCCCAGCTGGTCCACTAGCTTGTCAATGTGCGGGATTGGATAGGCATCAAATTTAGATACTTCATTTAGTTTTCTAAAATCATTACAAAATCTCCAGGTGCCATCAGGTTTAGGGACTAGGACGATGGGGCTGGACCACTTGCTGTGGGATTCCTCAATTACCCTGAGTTCCAGCAGCCTTTTTACTTCTGCCCTAACTTCTTCCCTTTTGCCTTAGGTCTTCAGTGCGGTTTCAATGTCACTTGTACTCCAGGGTCAGAGACAATGTGATGATGGACTTCTGACGTACAGCCAGGTTGTTTAGAAAACACATCCCATGGACCGTGTCGATGACTTCTGACTGTTGGGTTGGAGTCAGCTCAGGGGATATTCTGACCTCTCCTTCTAGGATGTCCACCTGGAAAGTGGAGCCTTGAGTAACTAGGTATGCTTCTTGGTCCCTCCAGGGTTTCAACAAGTTGACACTGGGACCTTGCCAACTGGCTAGGAGTTTACTCTCTGTTGTTGGCACCAGTACCATCACCCATTCTCCCGGCTGAAATTTCCTCATTTTTGCTTGTTGGTTGTAGTAGGTCCATTGGGCCTCCTGCGATTCCTCCGGGTGCTGCCATGCAATGGGAGTCACCCAGGTATTCACTCACACATCTGGGCCATGTGTTTAACAACATTCTTCCCAGAGTTGTTCTGCTCCTTCCAGTCCTCTTTGATGATATCTAATATATCTCATGGGTGGTGGCCATATAATAATTGAAAGAGGGAGAACCCAGTGGATGCCTGGGGGGTTTCTCATATTGCAAACATTAGGTATGGTAGAAGGGCATCCCAATCCTTCCCATCCTGGGCCACCACCTTCCAGATCATAGTCTTCAGGGTGCTATTAAACTGCTCAACCAGGCCATCAGTTTGCAGGTGATAAACTGAAATGCAGGGCCTGGATGTGAAGTAGCATACATAGATCTTTCATTAATTTAGACATGAAGGGGGTGCCTTGATCTGTCAGGATCTCCTTAGGAATGCCTACCCTTGTGAAAACTTGGAGAAGTTCCTTCACAATTGCCTTCAATGTGGGGTTTCATAATGGAATGGTTTCAGGGTATCAGATGGCATAATCTACAATGACAAGCACACTTGAGTAGCCCCGTCTTGATGGTTCTAAGGGTCTCATCAGATCCATTGCTATCCTTTCAAAAGGAAGTTCAGTGATAGGTAGAGGCACTAGGGGGGCTTGTAAGTGGGGCCAGGGCAACTGGCACTCTGGGCAGGAGGCCCAATACCTTTGGACCTATTCCTGTACTCCTGGCCAATAAAACCTCCTTATGATTTGGTCTAAGGTCTTCTCTGCCCCCAGATGTCCCTCAAATAAATGAGTGTGAGCCAAGTGGAGAACTGCCTTTATGTACTCCATGGGCACCAGGAGTTGCTAAACTTCCTCACCATGGGCTATGTCTACACACAAAGTTTTATTTCGAAATAAGTCATTTCAAAATGACTTATTTTGAAATAAAACCCTTATTTCGAAATGACTCCTTTCAAAATAAGGGAAAGCCTGCTGTTGAAACGGCTGTTATTTTGAAATGGTTATTTTGAAATAAGGCTGTTTGGACATGTTTCAAAACAATTGTGTTGTTTCAAAACAACATGTCCGAAAGGCATTATTTCTAAATAACCGTTTCGAAATAACAGCCATTTTGAAATGAATGGGGTTTAAGCTGTTTTGAAATGACGGTTCTTATTTCGAAATGACAGAGCCCATCATTTCAAAATAAAAAACCGTCGTGTGGACCTAATCTTTTTTTATTTCGAAATAACCAGCGTTATTTCAAAATAAAAAAGATGTGTGGAAATACCCATGGATTTGTACCACCTGATATAGCAGGTTGCGTAGAAGTATGTAGTAAGGCCCAGGGCCCTTGGTCTTCCCCTCCATTGGTACCCCATTCACCTCCACTACTTTCTCTATCACATTCCCATATAGTGGATCATTGGCCTGAACCTGTCCGAAATTCTCCCATAGGGGGCCAAACTGGACTCCTTCCAGAGATTTGACCCAGGCTCTCCCCCTGGAGTCAGCCCTACTGGTGCTAGGAACGGCCACTGGATATTCCCCAGTTCGAGCAGTCTCCCAGTCTGCTGAACAGGTTTGCCTGCCAACTAGGGCAAATTTCTGATTCTCCACCAGCATTCAAGTCCCTAGTCTTTTGTCTGCCATCCTTTCCCATTTAGACTTCTGGGTTTTTGGGGAGGTGAAAACAGCTCTTGATCGAATGCAGCAAAAATAGGCATGAGGCTGGCTGCCTGTACCTTGGTCTCTGCCCGGGGCTGGCTACCCACCTCGGGCTCTACTGGGGGGAGTAGGTTTCCAAAGCCTGGGAAGTCCAAGCCCACTGAGACTGGGTAGGGTAGTCCAGGGACCACCCCCGCTGTTACATGGATAACATTCCCCTGGAGCTCTATTTGTACTGGGACTGAGGGGTAAAATTTCACAGGCCCATGTATGCAAGTCACCCCTCTATGTTTGGTCCGAGTCAACTGATCCTGCCCCACCGATTCACCAGAGATCAGGGTGGATGACAGCACTCCCAGAATCTACCAGTGCTATGGGTTCTATCCCACTCCCCTTTACAGGCCACGTATATCCATGTGGAACTGTTACCATCCCCACCGAGTCAACCGGATTGCAGTGACCCCCCAGATTGCACTGCATGGCCTCCTTCCTCTTAGGGCACTGAGCTGCCAGGTGGCCCAGTTCCCCACATTCATAACACCGATATTTTAGGCTTACAGTGGTTTGTTGCTTTAGGCTATTTTGTTGGCCACCCCAGCCCTTGTCCCCCAAGTTCCCAGGTCCTTTCATAGCCTCGGATTGTTTGTCAGCATTCCTGCTTTCAATACCTGCTTTCTTAGATTTCACAGTGGCTTGGGGACTGAGGTTTGGTTCTGGCTTCCATGTTTGCCAGGCTGTCCCCTGGGGGGTCTGGGACAATTCGCGGGCAGTCAGTTGTCTCTCTGTCAAGGTCACCAGCTCATCATAGGTAGAGGGGTCATTCTGACTAACCCAGGCTTGGAGATCAGGGGCAACCCTCTTGTAAATCTGTCCATCACCAGGAGCTCTAGCATTTTCTCAATGCTGAGGGCCTCGGGGCACTTCCAGGTCAGATGGATCAGGTCGAATAGTTGTGACTGCGCGGTTTTGTCCTCCCTGTAGCACCACTTATGGAACCTCTGGGCTCACACTGATACTGTCACTCCAGACCTAGCGAGGATCTTGGCCATCAGTTGGGGGGTAATCTTCAGTGTCTTCTGCAGGCATATCATAATAGGCCTTCTGGGCCTCTCTACTCAGGAAAGGAGCAAGGATACCAGGCCACTGATCTTGTGGCCAGCCTGCCCGCAGGGCTGTCCTTTCAAAAGCCATGAGGTATGCCTCCATATCATCTTTCCTGGTCATTTTCTGTTGGAAGTGACTGGCTCGCATAATCCGCTCCCTGTCCTGAGTGTACCTTGCTCCACCAGGACTTTCAACTGGCCAGCAACCTCCCACAGTATGGCCTGGTCCTGAGCAGCCTGGTTCATCAGCAAGCTATTGGTCTCTTGCTGCACGCACATGGCCTCTTGCTGGGTGGCTCTGGCTTGTATTAAGGCCTTGACCAAGTCATCCATCTTAGGACTTGAGTTTGGGCTTGGGGCGCCCTAGACTACATCCACTGTGTGGAAATCCCACTCCTGACGCCACATGTGGCAAACAGCCAGCTCCCCTATAGGCTCTCCCGCTTCTGTCTCCCTTTGTAAATTAGGGTACTCCAGTTCCCTGTCTTCCCAGTGAGGGAAAAAGCCCCTCAATTGAAGTCTAGCGGCTCGAAGAGAGGAGTAGGGATCCAAGCCCACCGATTCCTCTGGGTCCAAGCCATTTGCTGCAGCCTCTGTAGTCACAGCTGCAATAATTCCCCCCCTCTCCTTCACCTCCAGTTTGTGCACTGTCCGTCTGTAGCAGGGAGGCTTTTGTCAGGTTAATTGATCTCAGGTCCCTCTGATTGCCCTGCAGTAACCCTAGCTAGCCACTAGGACCAAAGCTCACAGCATTTTGAGGCTTACATATCTCCCTTCCCTTACCCTCAGACTGCCTACTGCCCTTGATATCTCACACTAAAACCAAAGGAAAAGTTGTCACAAAGGCAAAGGAAAAGGCAAAAGAAGAACAGCTAAAAAAAGAAAAGGAAAAGGCAAAATTTTACAAGTGAGATTAAAAAAATGACAGAATAAAAGGCCGCACTGAGGAGCTAAAAGATGAGACCATTGAGAAGTTCCTGCTATTGTGCTGTCTGATGGTGTCACAAAGGGCTTGCTCCTGCTTTTTTAGCTTGTCAGTGTGAAGGTGATGGGCAGATAATGGTGAAATCTGCAATTGAGGTGAAGCACAAATCCTAATAATAGTTTGCCTTGATGAGCCAAGACTGAAAAGTGCTTATGCTTCCAGCCCTACTGGCTCTACTGGATGGGAACAATTTCCATATTTTTCTGTATTTTCATTTCTGTCCACCAAACTGAGAATGGGGACCCTTAATGTTTGGGGCCCTAGGTGGCCAGCTTGCTTTGCCTACCCATAAAGCCACCACTGCTTCCAGGGCTAGGTTGGACCTTCAAGGCACAGCCCAATGGAAGCCCAAGAGACCATCAAGATGCATTTTAGGCAGCTTTTCTTCATGGAAAAAAATGCAGAGATCACTTTTCTTAGCTCTGCTTGTGAGAGAGGAGTGGGTGAGGCCACTGTCCTGCCCTCTGCTCACCCTTTCCCCCACTGCCATTGTGGGGTGGCCTGGCACTGGGTTTGCACTCGGCACTCACATTGCAGCAGCGGGTGAGAAAGGCTCCTCATGTTCTGCCCCAGAGCACCTAGTCACAATCTGGGCATTAATTTCATTTTATATAAGTCTCTCCTAGAGCTGACATGAGGCAATTTGGGACATCCCACACTGAGGTCCCATAGGGCCTGTCCTCAGATTGTGGCCCTGCCCCTCCTGGCGTGGTAGCAGGTTTCTGACTTAAAATGAGTGGGGCAGTGCATGCCTCTTGGAGCTGTAGTTTCAGGGTCTCTGCAGACTCGGGTAACATTCGTGTTATGTTTTCAGGTTTTCTTTCCATCCATGAGGGTTAGAAAGACAATTCCTGTCAAATGAACACTGAGATTCTGATCTCGTCTTGTGACTGCAGAATAGGCTGGCCTGATAGCAAATGTGAAAAATCAGGATGAGGAGAACGGTAATGGTGGTGCCGTAATAGGGTCCTATATGACACAAAGCTCCTAATAACCAGGACAGTCAGCTCATCACCTTGCTGCAGGACCTGTGGCCTTTGGCATGGGCCTATGGTACCTAGTCTTGACCCAGACTCAGCTTCCTAATAATTGTATCAACATTTCACTGAACTCTGTCTAGTCTATCTTTCTGGTGATGCAGTGGCCATCCTGGAATTTACTTTTCCAGAGGTGTCCCCCTGCCCCGTGACACAGTTTTTCTGTGTGTGCCACCCCAAATTCCAGTGGACTCTTTTGCTGCTTCTGCATCACATTGCAAACTCATACTTGATTTGCTGTCCCCATCACTCCAACCCTCCTCTGGCCATCACTGCTTCCCAGGCTTATCCCCCCACTGTATGTCTGGATGTCAGACTCTTTTCACCAGAGCCACAGTTCCACGTTGAATCTCATTTGGTTCTTTGTTAGTCATAATGATATTAATGATGTAGCTAGTATCCAGGGGGCTGGGCACCACTCCTTTCAGAGGGATTGCTCCCTGGATTTCTTCAGTCAACATACTGCCGGAATTGCACAGAGATAGCTGAAGCTGTTGCTGGACTGAGCTGATCTATCTCAGGTGACTCATTTGTGAAGCCTGAGACTTGTGTCATCTTCATAGGCCTTGGGAGGGACAAGATGCTCTGGAAGATGAGGGAGCTGTGCCTGCACCCTGGGAGAATGGTTAGGGAGCTGTGACCAAGGACCTGGTCACTCAGGATCTGTCTCCCTTTGTCTTCCTGGGGCTCTCACTAATGCCTCAGCCTTGCATGACAACCAGCTTCTTAGCTTGTGGGAGGGTTGATGAACTAAGGGGTGTCTGATGATTGGGGAGGTCAAAGTTGGATATCCGGAAAATCTTTTTCCCTAGCAGGGAGTGAAGCACTGGAAGGGCTTACCTAGGGAAGGTGGAACCTCCACCTTCAGAAGTTTAAGGCCCAGTTTGACAAAGCCCTGGCTGTGATTGTTTAGTTGGGCTTGGTCCTGCTTTGAGCAAAGGGTTAGACTGGATGACCTTCTGAGGCCCCTTCCAACCCTAATCTTCTATGATTCTATGACAGGGGTGAGAGGAGGTTTGGGCCAACCCCCAAAAGCAATTAAAAATGATCCTTTAATGAAATGCTCCACAAGGTGACCCAAATGCTGTCCTCAGTGCTTAAGAACATAAGAATGGCAAGACTGGGCCAGATCAATGGTCCATCTAATCCAGTATCCTGTCTTCTGATAGTGGCCAATGTCAGGAGCCTCAGAGGGAATGAACAGAACAACTAATCGTCAAGCAATCCATCTCTAGTCACTCATTCCCAGCTTCTAGTAAACAGTGACCAGGGACACTTCAGAGCATGTTTTTATATCTCTGCCCTGATAGCCATTGAGAGACCTATGCCATATGAACTTACCTAGTTCTTTTTTGAACTCTGTTATAGTCCTGGCCTTTGCAGCATCCTCTGGCAAAGAGTACCACAGGTTAACTGTGTGTCTCATGAAGAAGTGCTTCTTTTTGTTTCTTTTAAATCTGTTGCCTATTCATGTCATTTGGTGACCACTACTTATGCTGTTATGAGAAAGAGTAAATAACTCTTTACTGTTTCCACACCAGTCATGATTTTATAGACCTGTACCATATCTCCCTTTAGTTGTCTCTTTTCCAAGTCCCAATCTTATTTATGTCTCCTGATATGGAAGGTGTTCCATACCCCTAACTATTTTGGTTGCCCTCTTCTGTACCTTTTCTAATTCCAGTGTATCTTTTTAAGATGGGGCAATCAGGTCTGCATTCAGTATTCAAGATGTGAGTGTACCATGGATTTATATAAAGGCAACATGATAGTTTTCGTTCTTGTTATCTATCCCTTTTTCAAAGATTCTCAACATTTCACTAGGTTTTTTGCCTACTGTTGCACATTAAATGGATGTCTTCAGAGAACTAACCACAATAATTCCAAGATCTCCTAAGTGGTAACAGATAATTTAGACCCCATCATTTTTTGTGTATAGTTATATTTTTCAGTGTGCATTACTTGAGTTTATCAACATTGAATTTCATCTGCCATTTTGTCACCCAGTCACTCTGTTTTGTGAGACCCCCTTGTAACTCTTCACAATCTGTTTTGGACTTAACAATCTTGAGTGCATCATCTGCAGATTTTGCCAGCTCACTGTTTACTCCCTTTTCCAGATCATTTATGAATATGTTGAACTATACTGATCCTAGTACAGACCCCTGAGGGACACCACTATTTATCTCTTCCAATTCTGAAAACTGACCAGCTATTGCTACCCTTTGTTTCCTACCTTTTAACCAGTTACTGAGCCAGGAGAAGATCTTCCTTCTTATCCCATGACAGCGCACTTTGCTTTAGATCCTTTGGTGAGGGACCTTGTCAAAGGCCTTCTGAAAATCTAAGTATGCTGTATCCACTGGATCAACCTTGCACACCTTATTGTTGCCCTCCACAAAGAATTCTGGTAGATTGGTGAGGCATGATTTACCTTTACAAAAACCATGTTGACTCTTCCCCAACAAATTGTGTTAATATGCCTCATAATTCTGTTCTTTACTATAGTTTCAATCAAATTGCCGGGTACTGAAGTTAGGCTTACCAGCCTGTAATTGCCAGGATTGCCTCTGGAGCCTGTTTAAAAAATTGGTGTCATATTATTAGCGATCCTTCAGTCACTTGGTACAGAAGCTGATTTAAATGGTTACATACCACAGTTAGTAGTTCTGCAATTTCACATATGATTTCCTTCAGAACTCTTAGATGGGTCCCATGTGATCCTGGTAACTTACTGCTATTTAGTTTATCCCAAAACCTCCTCTAATGTCACCTCAGTCTGGGACAGTTCCTCAGATTTGTCCACCAAAAGGAATGGCTCAGGTGTGGGACTCTTCTCACATCATCAGCCATGAAGATCAATGCAAAGATTTCATTTAGTTCCTCTGCCATGCCCATATCTTCCTTGAGTGCTCCTTTAGCATCTTGATTGTCCAGTTGTCTCACTGGTTGTTTAGCTGGCTTCCTGCTTTTGATGTACTTAAAAAAAAAAATTGCTCTTACTTTTTGAGTCTTTGGTTAGCTGCTCTACGAATTCTTTTTTGGCCTGGATCATTGTATTTTTACACTTTGCTTCCTGGGACGTAGGGGCAGAATTCCCCTTCCTGCATCTTTGCTCTTTTCCTGCTGTAAAGGTGCTAGATAGGCATGTGTTACATAGTTGATGAAAAAAAACCAAGGAGTCCTGTGGCACTTTTAAAGACTAACAAATTTATTTATCACTTGAGCTTTTGTGGGAGGAAATTCCACTTTGTCAGACATCTACCCCTTTGGAACTTGTCAACAGAGTTGATTAAGGGTCACTGCTCTGATCCCAAAGTATAAATGCCAAGTCAAAGAGTTTCTCCCTGCAGACAGAAGCCTGCTGTGATGGGGTGTCCCTCACTGGAGATGAAAGCATCAGGCCAGTACTCCTGGTAGCAGAAACCATGCTCTTTCACCCCTGCTGGGCATGCTCCAATTGCTGCAGGAGTCTAAAGGGGCCCAGCTCACTTAGGGTGGGTGGAGTGTTGAGCAGGGGATTGTGGTACCTCTTTAATAATTTGGGAGCCAGCTAGTGGGCTTCTGTTGTGGGTACCTTGCCAGAGCAGCACTGGGTATTTAGCTCGGCCTTGTGTGTTTGTATCTAGCTGATGGACATGGTTGTTTGGAACTGAACTATGTCATGTGGCTTCCTACTGGTCTTCATGTTGTATAAAGGCACAACACAAATCCCGTATGCAGCTTTGAAAACTGTAGCCCTTGAGGTGCTCTTTGCCATAGGTTTTGCTATCTGCTTTTTGCTGACCTTGGACAGCAAGCTGATCTGGCCACTTTTACCCTCTGCTTCTTCTGCACTAGTCAACTGCATTTGAGTTTACAGTTTTGTCTCTGCATGGGGTTACTCACGGCTACCTGCCTTCATTATGTTAAACAAAAATAGCCCCCACCTGTGAGTCACTGGGGAATTTGTAAATCTCTCTTTTTAAAAACAGAAGCTGATCTCTGAGCTTCAACAATTGATTGATGGTGGCTCTTTCTAGAATGAACACCCTGGTTTTGAGAAGTCTGTGAGACCAAGAGGGATCCAGGTGAAATTGCATTGTAAATCCAGATTGTGAAAAAATTAATGGTAAGCAAGGGTTTCCCGTCTGTCACTGTGTGCTGTGATATGACCACTCAGAGCTTCACAGCTACAGTGGAGATCTCTAGTTGCAAAATCACAGGTCCGGATCACTTAACGTAAAGGAGAATCCCCACAAGCCCTTAGCAGTATAGGGCCTATGACACACAATTGAACCATCCTTATTCTACTCTGTAGAGGGCAGTGGTGCACATTAGCTAGAGCATGGCATCAGTGGTTCCCAACTTTTTTTGAGTGAAATCCCCACTAGTTAACACTAGGTAAAACTTGTGCCCAGCCCTGCCCCCTAACCAGCCATAGACAAACATAACCCCTATAGACATAAGTAATAATAATGTCACTAAATTACCTAATAATGATAATAATTAATAATTATAGGCTCTTACCTGAGTGAGAAGTTAAGCATTCCCTAGTGGAGCTGCCACTGCAGGCCCTGTGTAGCCCCCACCTCATGAAATGAGAGTAAATGGAGGAGGGCTCTGGCGGGTTGGCCGAGGCTGCTCCAGGCCCCTGCCAGCATGGGGTTGCTCCTCTCCCAGCTGAGTGCCCAGCTGGGGCAGGGGCTGCTTCTCCATCCTGGCTGACATATGGCTTGAGGGGGCTGTGCCCAGTGTAGAGTTTGGGGGGCTAAATGACCTCAGTATTACAGACGCCTCTTGGATCCCTGTAATCTTTGGTGCCCCACTCCCAAGCTGGGAACTATTGTACTATGTCAGGGTTCTTAACCTTTTTTGGCCAGGACCCAGATTAAGTTTGGTAGTCAGCTTCACAACCCATGGTTTTAGTTTTGAATTAATAACGTATTTCCTTTTAAGTACTTTACTGTTGTCTGCAAATTAAGTATATTATTGTTACTAAAATATAAGTAACACTTAGGGAATTAAGTACGTGTACAAAATAATATTCAAATATGATTAATAATTAGTTTATTTGTTGATAGCACACAATAGTTTTGCAAAAGCACAAATATTAGAAAAACTGCACAAAATTAAAACAGTATATTAATGTGAACCTTGACTTTGCACAACAAGCTTTGCAAGTTGTTCAGACAGTGGTTGTGTATTTGAAAGGCTGCATCTTAAGTCATGCTCTGGTTGCAGTCAGCTTCAAAGCTCAATTTTTCTGATGGCAAGTGCTGAAAAACCTGCTTCACACAAATAGGTTGTAGAAAAGGGTAGTAAAACTTTCAGAGCCTCATTTCCTTGTTCCAAAACAATCCTCAAGCCACATGAATCACAACAACACTCAATGGCAGCCTGAGCATGCAGGGAAGAAGGCCAGTTTACATTTCCTTGCAGAATATTCCAGGTGAGGCCAGTGAGTCAGCGGGAAGGGGAGAGCCTCTCAAAGGTAGTGGAAGGCTTGCTGCATGCTGTTCACTCAAGGTTAACTTAGTGCTGTCGAATCAGCATACTTCAGTCCATCACACCATGTGCTAAAACACACTTGAGGAGGAGGACATTTCAATTTATTAAAGAGAATCATGGGCTAATCGACATAATGACCCATTTTTGGATTGTGACCCATATGTTATGAAGCCCCACACTACATTATTCAGAGGTGAGTGGCTCAGTCTTACTTTAAAACCTCCTGTGACCCATGAGGAGAGTCTGAAAAGTCACTAGAGAGATTAGTATGGAAGATAGGATGCTTTCTCCAGCTTGTAATTCAAAACAAGATAGGTGCTTTCCCGAACAGTTTGTATCTCCACTGGATTATTTACAATACTGCCTAGAGAGTCTCTTTCAGCCCGCCCACAAAACCCTTCCTGCTCTTCTTGGCCCTGAAATAGCGTATGACAAAATGGAAGGAAGCTTTGCCAATGTCCTAAAGCATCAGCCTTAGCAACAGACAAAAACAACCCCCAGTTGCTTCCTCCAGCTACCCAAACGAGGATTTCCTCTAGCCTATGACTCCCTCTAGTGTCTGGGAAACTGGTTCTCCAGCACTTCAATGCACTTGCTTGCTAAAAACTAAGGGAGTGTATGTGTGAATCTGCTGCTTTTTGCTGCACATTGGCTAATGTACAGTACACAAGCCACAGTACTGGTGTGTACAAAAGAAGATGTGCGCTTTAACAGAGTGCATCACTGTGTACAGTGGCAGTTTGCTGCAAACTGAGGATGGGACCATCTCAGAAGGTATGCCACACTCCTAGTGGATTCTGGGATTTTACTTGCTGTGCATTATGGGATGCACAAAGCCAGGGTGGTTCAAATTTGTAAAAAATCCCATGGTTCATCTGTCTCCTTCCATACTTCTTTTAGGGGTCAGCAAGCCACGCTGCTGTCTGTCAGCATGGACCCAGAAAAGTGCTACCCTGCTATGTTGGCAACCTCAAATGTGCACAAGACCTTTGGCCTATATTTTAGTGGTCAGATCTTTAGGAATTTGTTGGATTTTGCCGGCTTTGCCACCAGGCAGGTGATGTGGGAGCAGCAACTCTGGTGGTAGGGGAATCAGGGTACAGAAGAAGAAGATACCAAGGGTTTTCAACATGTTGTCCATGGACCCCAGGGGGGTCTGCAGAATATAAACTTTCAAAGCCGCAGCACCATCTGAAAATTTTTGGGGTCTGCACGTGAAAAGAGATTGAAAACCAATGTGGCCAATGGTGCGGAAATTGCTCTGGTTAGCCTGTGAGAATCAGCTTATCTTCTGCTTCCCTGAGTAATGAAGACATTAACAGGCTGCTTTGACCCCGTCTCAGTAGCTGCAGATTGGCAGTGGTGCGCGTTTGGGTTTTTGAAAGGAAGGTGGCTCTGTTTTGGTAGCAGCAGGAAAAAAAATCTCAAAGAAATAGTTGCATGTTGTGTTTCACTCAATATTTGAAAAACTAAAGGAGAAAGCCTGGGTGATGGATGGGAGACTCATGCAGTGCTTTGAGCAGCCAGCAAAATGTCCAATACAAAATGGAAACAGGTGAGGTGATATTGTCAGTGATTGCTCTTCTTTTGAGTTTCAGACCTGAAATTGTGCCACTGTATAACCTGTTGAGGATAGAAGTCTTGTGTTTAAGAGCGGAGAAAGTGCAACCCTGTTGCCCTCCCTGTTGTACCTGGTGCATTTACATTTATAAAACCTGATGAATTGCAGCAAGCTTACTTATTTTCTGTTGCACAGGTTGGCTCCTTATGAATGAAAGGCTTTTATAAGTTAAATAAACAAACAGACATGAGCCTTTACTTGAAAATGAAACTAGGGCTTTTAATGACAAAACAATATCTTCCCAAACAATCCAACTACAAAGAACCCTTTCTCTATGCCAGCAGCGAAACAAAACAACAAAGTGCAACAGTGCAGGGCTGGGAACAACACCGGGATAGTTTTGTGGCTCTGCTTCTTCTGATTCATAGGACTTTCAACCCGCGAGGGCTGAGGCTCAAAATTAGTCCGGGCAACTGAGGGCTCAAAGCTTTGTGGGCTCCAGGTGCCCTGAGCTCAGGTGTGGATGGGAAATGGCCTTGGGGAGCGTTGCTATGTGGAGGCACCATGGGCAGGAGTTGGTCCCAGTACCCTGTGATGTTCAGGGGCTGCAGAATAAGGTTGAGTCTTGACTGACTGCTCCTGCTGTCCTGATAGTAAAGTGTGCTGCAGCAAGGCCCGTTGGTCTCTGCATCTGCCTGTGTTTTCCCATACTGGCTCTGGCCATAGCAGTGGTTTACCTGGCAACTGTTGCATCATCCTTTGCCACTTGCTCCATCCCCCTGGAAAGCTCCTTCAGTCTCCAGATACAGTGCCCCTCTCACCTCCAGATTTCATTTTTCTGGGGACGTGGTAATGATGTCTTCAAACATTTCATCACAGGCTTCCAGTTCCCCACCCCACTCAGCTTTGCCGGCTTCCTGGCTGTGAGAAGAGCCCCGTCCTTCAGAGCAGTCATTGGGGGTATTAAAAACAAAGAAATAACATGTGGTTATTTTTCATACTCAAGGGAGGCTGGCTGTGCTAGCATTTGTTATGTGTTTTCCTGGCTTTGCCTCTCTGGGCTTCTCCCCTGACCTGCGGGAACTTGGGGATTTTGGTCTGTGCTGCATATGTCATTTGGCGTTGCTGTTCAGCTGTGGTGGGTGCGCTATTGAGAAGGATGTTCCTGGTCTGGGGATGGGAATTCTGCTCAGAGCAGATTTGCTGTGTCTTGGAGGAGTATATGTGGTGTCAGAGGAGTTAGCAGAATGAATCTAGGGTGGGCTGGACAGTAATCCACCTCTATCCCTGTTTGGCTGTTCAGTGATGTTATGTTGAGGCGGGCGACTAGTACAGAGGAGCTGTACCTGTTTTAGCTTTATGGGCATACAGTGTCCACATCTACCACCTGGAACGTGAGAACACTAATGAAACTTCTCCTGTAACCACTTGTGGCTTACCAAATGTCTGCACCATTTCACAGAAGAACATTTTTGTTCTTTGAATCTGCCATGGGGGAGAGGCTGTGCCTGTGCCATGGCCGTGGCTGCTGTTTTGAGGTGGCAGGGGGTTGGCAGGGAAGGACATTTTACCTTAGTTGTCCTGCTTGGCAGAAGGAAGCAAAATAGGCATGTGGCCTCATGCCTGCCTTGGCGTTGGCCTGAAAACAGGTAGCGATCAGGGCCTTAGCATGAGAGGATGTTTGCCCTGCTGGAGTAGCTGCCATTTGGGAAGAATATATGGGAGTTGGGGAATGGAGCATGGAGTAGTGGAGGGAAAGCAGAGAGGCAGGAACCTCTGCCGCACAGAGCATTCTTGCTCACTTCTGCCTATGATGGCTGTGGCCACAGGGCTACGATGGCTGCAGCCATGGGGCACCAGGAACAGAAGCTAGCAATGCAATGGAGCATGATAAATATAAATTAAAACATAACAATTCTAAAAAAACTTACATGCTGAGATTCATGCTGTAAGATCAGCCTCAGTCCCGCTCTGGGTTGCTGCCTAGGATGTGGGGTTGGAAGGTGCAGGGCAGGAAGTGGGCTCAGCTTCTACCTGGCTGGTATCAAGGTCTTGTGTCCTGAAAAGATCCTGGATTTTCAGGGTGATCTCTTAGCCACCCTCTTGCTACTCATCTTCTTATAAGTCTTGCTGGTCATCCTCGGGGGGAGAAAAAGGAGATGGGGGAGAAAGCAGCCAGTAGGCTCTGCAAGCTACTTGGGTTGGGTGATCGTGCCCTGCTCCATCTCCTGTGCAGCTCCTCAAAAAATGGACAGGTTCTATGTCTCCTATTGGATTTCTTTTTCTCCTTTTGTTTCTCATCTTAATGTAGGTGCACTGGAACTTTGTTTTTTCTTTGGCATTGTTCAGCATCCTGGTTGTGGACCTTCATAGACATCTGTCTAAAAATGTCCACAAGAAGTTCTTCCTCCTGGTGGCTGGCCACAAGGATGCCTTGTACCACTGCTTCTCCCACAGGGTGATGAGATTCAGGGTCTTGTCACAGCTCCAAGCAGCAGCTCAAGGTGGGTTGTTGCGCTTCTGGAGTATTGCAGTTGTTGTGATAACCTGGAATCCAGGAGCAAATGGACAAAACCCAGCTGTCTGTGCACCAGCTCATAAACAGGGGAGGGGCCATCCAGTCAACTTGACCCAAGAGCAGGGGAGGGCAGGCAGGTAAGAAGACAGGTCAGTAATGGCTGCTCACAAAGCAGCATTGGATAGCAGTTGGAGTGCACAGCACATTGTATGCACGTGAACAATGTACTGGATGAACTAGCTCTGTAGCAAAGTTGGTTCACTTTGACAGAGGACTAGCGTCTGTGATAAATGGGGAGTTGGTGCGCTCCATTGAATTGCATCATGTGCATGAGAGCATTTTCAAACCAGATGAACTCTACTGTAGCTCAATTTAAACTTCTGTATAGACAAGCCCTAAGCAGGTGGCTTTTGTATGAAGAAATCATTGCTGCTGTGGATTTGGACTCAAAATTGAAATTACTGGCTGCAGAACTAAATGCAGGGGGCAAAGACCTTCTCGGTTGCTCAGCTCAGAAGCAAACCATTTATTCACTGTAGGCTGAAGTTTACAAGGCATGCGTGGCGTGGGGGGGAGGGAGGATTGCACAGTCATTGGTCCTTCCTGATAACCTGATTGTCACGTCAGCCTATCTGAAGATGGCATCCGGTGCCCATTTTCCCCTATTTTCTCTTCTTCCTACTCTGGTCAACCTTCAGCCCTCTCCCCTGTTTGCAGTACCAGCTACTCCAAGTGAGGGTCTTTCTCTTTCTGCTCAGCTATATGGACTATGGACAGACAGGGGGGAAGAGGGGCCATGGAATGGCCTCCTTGGGATGAGCACAATGGTCCCAGTGTTACAGGGTTGTCCCTTGGAAAGAGAGCCCTTGGTGGCTATCTCCATGGCCATGACTGGTCTCAGTTCCTGTAGCCCATCCTCACACTTTACTGTAGTAGGTGATGATCTCCCTCTTGGGTGGGCTGATGTGATTGTGATGCTGGTTTTCCCCTGCCAAGCTGGTCCCATTCTGCAGTGCCTCCTGGTGGAGGTACAGAGGTGGCTTGCACTTGTGCCAGCTCTTCAGAATCCTGTTCATGGTCCCTTGGTCTGTGATGCCCAGTAGCTTCTCTTTCTCTTCCCCCACTTCTGAGGGGGCCTTCTCAGGGGAGTGGGTGTGCCCCATGGTCATATCCTTGTTCATGGTCTCAAAGAACTGCTGAATGCAGACCTTGGCAAAGGTCTTGGCATGCTCCGTGCAGGTCTCATCAAACAGCTTGCGCTCTATGTCTATATAATGGGACCAGTACTTGCTCTTCAGGAAGGCGGCCTGAGTGAAGCAAGGCCGGAGAGCCCTGACCAGGAAAGCCAGCATGGTCATCAGCAGCACGAAGGACCAGCCTAGAGCCTGTAGAGGAAAGGAGTGGGAGATGACACTAGTCAAAACAAGGCTGGGAATGGCCAGGGGGACAGATGACATGAGGATTGCCTGTTCTGGTTCATTCCCTCTGAAGCACCTGGCATTGGCCACTGTCGGAAGACAGGATATTGGGTTAGATGGGCCATTGGCATGACCCCGTGTGGCCTTGTTGTGTAAGGATGACAAAGAGTGTGGCTCAACCAAAACCACAGATCTAAAGTCTTTGAACTAGTTCAGATGCCAGCAGATCCACTTCTGTCTAATGAAGACTCTGATACCTTTAAAACATACTGCCAGGGCTGGGACTGACTGGAATGGCTTTATTTGCTCACAGAGAAAACAGGACCATGGTTGGTGTTTAATGCAAGCAAGGGGCTGATGTAGCTAGCGTGGTCTTAATATGGGGGGAATGTTGTTTGGAAAGCTCAGCAGATTTTCAGCTCTGCACACTCACTCTAATAACTCTCTCTTTCCCCAGTTGTCTTCAATAACTAAATCTGTAACATTCAAGGACTGGAAGCGTTATGTGTGCGCTTGTGCATGTCTGTCTCAGTCCAGGGTGCCTGTGATAGGAAGGGAAAGGAAATGGACGAGTTGGCATGAGAGCTGACTCTCCCGGCTGTTTTACAGGTCCCTGTTTCTGCCCTAGAGCCTCAACGAAAATGCAGAGCTGCCTGTCCAGATATGAAACTGCTGCGCTGCTGAGAGAGACCAGGAAGCTCTGACTTCATTCTTGGGATGTGAAGGGGTAACTGCTACCTGTTCTCTTAGGCCCGGGACTCAGAAAGGCTTCGTAGATAAATTCAGGCCCTTTGCCGGCTCTAACACCCAAGCATGGTAGGGTGCAACGATGCACTGTGAACCAAAAGTCTCACATCTATCAAGTCCTAAGATTTGCTCTTGTGTGGTTAGATGCCAATGTTTTCCAGACTCTCCCACCAGTCAGTAAGTTTGTAGGAGGAAGGACAGCCTTGGGCCTGAGATGTTAGACCAGAGCTTAGTTGCTCAGTTCCTTGGGCTATTCATGGACTAGCCACAGAGTCCCCTTGTACAAGATAATTGATGGCTCAGTGCCTCAGTTTGCCTCCTGAAAATGTGGAGGGTGCCTCAGGCAGGGTGCTTCTGTTTGGCTCAGTCAATCCATGCTTGGATGCTGTAGGGTGGAGGCCCCATACCAGAGAACAGGGATAAAACATCCATAGTTTTGAAAGATTAAGCCCTATCTATATTTACACCAGAGGGTTGTTTGTATTTAGTGTCCTGTGTTTGTGCTGCAGGGTTGTAACAAGACAAACTCTCCTCGGGAGGCCTCAGGGTCTGGACTATTGGCATGACATGCTAACAGTTTCACTGGGAGCCTGCAGTTGCCATGTTATTTCCTGGATTAGGTGAATCACAGACCTGAGAGCCAGATTGCAGGTTGTGTGACTCACTGCTGTGTCTCCTGGTTTCATCCCCAAGGAAATGCATGCTGAAGTAGTTCAAGGCATTACATTGGTCTCTGAGTAGCCAGAGTCAGTCTGAGTGCAAGGGTGGATCGATGCCATGCTCAGCTTCTAATGGGGTCCTATAAGTAACCAGAAATATCCTATTTATGGAATTTATTACCACTCAACATTTATACTGTGACATTATAGACAGGCAGTGAACTGCAGAGCAGGTAGATGTTTCCATACTACCGACATATTGTGTGTGAGTACCATTACCTTCTTCAGGATGAAATCAGAAAGATGAGTGTGTCATAGGCTCCATACTTCTGGCATGTATTGGAGAGTCTCTTTCTGCTTTAGTAGGGGTAGAAGCCTGTTCTTTGGGTAGCAGCTGCTTGGAAATTCTGAGTGGCCGTGGTGTGTGGCATAGCAGTGTAGTAACTGTTACTAAATTGGAGGTTGCCATGAATTTATTTCAACATTGCCTGAAATGAATCACTTCCAGGGGCTGGCCTCCTAGCAGAGAAACAATAAGGGATCTAATGTGTTAAGACACAGCCAGTAAAGTACAGTGGAGCAGCCAGACCTTAAACCCCAGTGATGAAGGCAAATTGTCATGCTCAGTCTGTGGGGTGGATTTTACATTTCTTGATGAAAAACTCAGGGGACTTTTGCATCAACTAAACTGAGAGCAACAGCTGGAAAGTGCTTTGTTGATGGTTGGGTTAGCACTGGGTCACATGGCATTTGGCCACATTTACATTACAAATGAGGTGACCGGTCCTCCAATAGAAGGGGCAGTGATGATCAGTCACACTTAATAGCAAAACAAACAAGGAGTCTGTGGTGGCACTTCTAAAGACTAACAAATTTTTTATCAAATGAGCTTTCGTGGGAGAAAATCTCACTGCGTCAGATGCTTTGATGATGTACTCTTGCTCATGCGATAGATAAATAAAAGTGCTAGTCTTTAGAAGTGCCGTAAGACTCCTTGTTTGTTTGGCTGAACCAGACTAACATGGCTACCCCTTTGGAGCTTAATACCAAGGCTGTGTTGAACAGGAACATGGGCTAGATTAGAGTTATTCCCGCATCCGTGCACACCCATGTACTTCTCCAGCTGATTTCATTGCTTCTATATTGCGTGGCAATTACCATCAATTACAGCAGCCCAGGTGGTGCAGCTAATCCAACACCTGTCTCTGATAAAAGCCATATGAGTCCTTAACGGACCTGCTATTAGGGTGCTATTTAATGGGGAGCCCTGATGCATGAGGATCAATAGTCCTTATAAATGGTCATTCAGCCAGCGGACCTGCAGATGCTGCCCTTATTCATACAACTCTCTGACTCAGATGTTCGCAACCCGTAGCTCCTGGAGCTCTATTCAGGTGGTCTGTGGAAAGGTTGTGGAACAAGCCATGTGGAACAGCTCCTCATTCCCAACCCCACTGTCTCCCATCCCGTGGGTCAAATGGTGCCCTGTCCCTCTCCCACCACGTGGCCCCAGGGATGCCCACCCTGGCTGGAGCTGCTCCTAGCCCCAAGGTGCAACACATGGCGGCCACTCCCCCTCCCTGCCCTGCCTCTTCCTCCCACCCACTCCCACAGATGTGGGCCCATTTGGAAAGATGATTGAGTGGTCCACTGACTGAGAATCTCTGAAATTTTCAAGTGGTCCATGGGGAAAAAAGAATTTTGAGACCCACTGGGCTAAGTTTTTTCTCTATCTTTCAGACTCTGTGACACCCACTCTCAGTGAGCAGGAGCTGATGGGCTCTCCACAAGCTACTTGTGTTGTGTGCATGCCAGCCTGTTGGCCCTCACCTGTCAGTGCCAGGCAGGGCAAAATGGGTTTGCTCCAATACAGCTTTCCCACCATATGTGCCCATGTATCAGTTCTATGTTCAGGTTCTGTCTTTTTTGCAGTGATGCACCAGCTGATTGAGGGTGTTTTCTAGTGGTCTGCACAAGAGTCTGGAGACTTGGATTCTGTTTTTATCTCTACCACTGATCCCGCTTCCTAGTCTTGGATTTTCTCTCTCTGTGCCTCAGTTTCCCTGTCTAAAATGAGGATAGTGGTACTTACCTGCCATGAGGTGTGGTGAGACTGAGACTCTGAGGGGTAAAGAGCTCTGAGAGCCTCAAGTGGAAGGTGCAATAGCTCTGTTAGGAATTATCAGTTACATTTAAATATCAAGTTCCAGAGAGGGGTAGCCATGTTAGTCTAGGTCAGCAAAACAAACAAGGAGTCTTGTGGCACTCTTAAACTTTTAAAAGTTTTAAATTTATTTATCACATGAGCTTTTGTGGGAGAAAATCCTTTTCCACAAAAGCTCATACGATAAAGAAATTTGTTAGTCTTTAAAAGTACTACAGGACTTCTTACTTATTTAATATCAAGATTCCATTTATAAAGGGTTGAAACAATTTATAGCTGTTTCTATGCAGATTAGTGAAATAAGTAGTATGGACCAGTGATTCCAGGGAGCCAAAAGTGGCCCTCTGGGGTTTTCAAAGTGGCTCACAGCTTCCTTCCTGCTGATTGCAGAAGGGATCCACTGCCTAATGACCCAGGTTGAGCACATTTCTGCAGGCTGCACGACAGGTGCAGACTCCTTGCTGCAGCCAAGGTGTTGGGAGATCAGTGCTCCCCTCCCTTTGTCTTTAGCAGGGAGCAGGGCAAGGTGCTTTACCTGGTCCATAGACGTTGCCCTTGCCAGAGCCAGAGGGAAGGGAGTGCTCATCTTTCATCCCCCTCGTTACAGAAACGAGTCACTGGCGGGCCCCAGGTGGAATGTATAAGGCTATAGGACATGCTGTTTCCCTGCTGCAGCCAGGGAGATGGTTGATCAGTGAGGAAGCAGAATGCTTTTTGGGGGGTGTGTATCTCATGGAGGCTGTTGGCCCTTCTGGGCTGTAAAAATAATATTTGTGGCCTTCAAGCTAAAAAGATTGGGAATTCCTGGTAGACAGCTATAAATGGTCGGATAATAAGCAACTAGTGACCTGTTTGACTGTCATAGTCTAACCACTGATTAGCCATTTATTAAAACAACTATTAATTATTCATTAACCCTTTATAAATGGATATAAAGGGTTACCAAATTGCCATGATGCCTAGTGGTGATCCCAAATGCTTCTACAGGGAGAGAGGGGAGCCTACAATCAGAACCTAGCACTTGGTGCCTCACTCACCAAGCCATCTTGCATGGGAGAAATGCCTCTACCGGAAACTGTTGTGCTTATTAAAAAAAGTTACCTTCCCTGATTCACAAATTCTCTTTGATGGCCAAGGTCCTTGCATTTCTGCTGAGTGGCAGGCATGCTCTGATATGAGTACCTTGCTGTGACAGGGCCCCTTGACAAGAGCAGGCAATTGTTGGTCAAATTCAACTCTGGTGTGGGCAGATAAAACTCCCATAGACATTAGTGTGATTAGCCCCATGTATGCCAGGGCTTAATTTGTTTACAGGGATCATTTGCTTGCCAAGGAAATGCAGCCACTTCTAGAGTGGAATGTGGCTGTCCGTTTAATGGTGCACAACAGCGCCGCCCAAGAATTTAGAACAGGGAGTGACTGCATGTGCATCCAAATGAGCCTGTAGAGGGGATTTAGGAACGCATGATCTAACTAGCCAAATCAGAATTAGGCCAGGACACTGAAGCTGACAGCCCTAGTCTCACTAAAAGCCTGACATGGGATTTTTAATGACCGTGATGAGCCAGGGCCTCAAATGTACATGCCATCTAAAAGACAGCACTACTGGGAAACTTGCTTAGACACAGACTGAGTGTAGA
This sequence comes from Podocnemis expansa, assembly GCA_007922195.1. NCBI lineage: Eukaryota > Metazoa > Chordata > Testudines > Podocnemididae > Podocnemis > Podocnemis expansa. The sequence goes on along the minus strand of ML682056.1, from coordinate 14,213,604 downwards.
CCTCAAGGAAGGAGCAGCCCCCACTGAGGAACCAGTGCTGCTTCCTGCAGCAGCTGGGAGTTTCTTCTTAGAAGTCTCCCACCTAGGGCAGGACAAAGCATGCAGGGCAGCCTCCTGGCTCTTACCTGTGAGATGCAGCGCAGGTATCTCACCGCCACCTCCCTGGCAACAAGCTCCTGCCCGTTGTAGATCTCTTTGCAGGGGATGCGGGCTAGTAGCCGCCTCATTTCCTTCTCCGAGAGGTCCACATAACTCCCATTCCCCAGTTTTTCCACTGGCACCGAGGTGCTGAAGGCGCACATGAAGCATTTCCCATCCAGCAGAGTCACAGAGATCCAGACGGCGGGCGCGATCATGGCCCGCTGAGCCATGGAGCAAAACATGTAGCGCAGGACGGCCGGGTCCTTTTGCCTCATGCCCGTAGGCCTCTTCCACTCCTCTGCCAGCATGGACACATTGTTGTTCATCACAAAACCCAGGAGAAACAAGACGAAAGGGGGCACGAATAGAATACCCATGCCGTAAGCCAGGTTGTAACTCGGCAGGCAGGGGCAGTTGAAATCAAAGGCTGAGTACATCTGGGCGCTGGCCAGGGCCATGATCCCACAGATGCCATTCATGAAAGATTCCTGATTGGACTGGAGGAACTGGAAGATCATTCGGAACTTATCCATCTTCACTGACCGCTTTGGCTTCCCTCCTTTCTGAACCAAAGCCGAGATCTTGTTCCTCTTTGCTTTATTCTTTCCCCTTGGAAGTCTTTACTCTCTGCCTCCAAGACCCATGGCACATCTGCAGTGATCTCTTGCTTCCTTCTTGTTGAATTGTTCGATTACCTGGGAAAATGCCCTCCTCCGTCCTCCCCAGTAATTAAGAAAAACAACTCACTGTTTTCTGTAGCTTGTTAAAGAAACACTGTTTACAAAAGTCAGTATTTTATTTTCCCCTCTTCTAAGAATGTGTTGTCCTTGAGTGTCAGATAGTTCTTGGCTTGGTAAATCTGGTTTCTCTGTTCTTCTCGGTATCCTCATTTCTCTGTTTCTTCTGCCATGGAGCCCTTTGATTTTCTGGGGGAGCTGTTGTTGTATCTGTGTAGTCCATACAGCAGTCTAGGATCTGGGCAGGAAAGGGAGTTGGCCGGACTCTGTGAACTTGTTTGCAAATGCTACAGGGTAGCTGACTGCTCCTCCCACAGATAATTTGTAAACAGGTAAAAACATCTGACCTACCTCCATAGGATTGTCTCCCACAAAGATGATAGAGCACTGACCGCAGGATGGCTGGAACTTCTCTCTCTTTCAGGAATTGTATTGAAGCTAGCAAAACAATTGGAGTGATTCATGGGTTTATCAACTTCCCTTCCCGCTAGCTGTTTAGCTTCCTTGGGGACTGGTGATGATGTTTCTGTCTGTTGTTTTCTGGGTGGGGTTGGAAGATTAAAGGAATTGTAGAGGGAAGAGGGTTCAAGTTGCTCATGCTGTAGTGTGTGGCACATCTATATGCTTTCTTGCTGTCCCATGCTCCCCTCTGCACCACAGAGCAAGACACATGCTTTCAACCACACTCACAATGGGAGACACTTGTAATATTTTGGACCCTTAAAAGACCACGTACCTAAGGATTGCTAAGCACTTTATACACACTAATCCATGAAGGCCATGAACCCTGAGTGGTGAGAGTTTGTACAGTAAGACAGAAGCATCACCCCTGGCTTTTAGAGCTAAAGAAACTGAGTTACAGATGAGGGAGGGAGATGTTGCTCAAAACCCAACAGCTCCCAAACTCCTGGCTCTCTTCTATACCACGATGTGCCCCTGATTTGCAGTGTGCCCTCATACAAGACACTTCATCTCTCTGTACCTCCATTTCCTCACGCACAAAATGGGGCTCATCTTCACCAGCCTCATGATGGTATTTTGGAGACTCATTTTCATCATGGGCTGTTTTTTTTCATTCGTGGTTTATTAAGCACTTCTGAGATGCTGGAGGGGAAGATGTAAAATATTATTATGAGTGATATTAAATGGTTTTCTTGAAGTGAGTCACCGCCAGAACAAGGCACAGAGCCGGAGGTCCTGTCTGTTTTCTGCCCTAGCTGTGAGACACACAGGCCCCATTACGCCCTTACTTCAGTGGAGCAACACTTGGTATGAACTTGTCTTGCTGGCTCCTGAAAGCCCGAGGGGAGAAGAAATCTATTAATAATAATGTTAACAATCCACTCTAAATAAATAGGTTTTATGAGTGTGGTGGAAACCAGGGCTTCTCTCAGCAGCCTCCTGATGCAAAATGTGTGTAATTAAGACACCCCAGGGCTATTATAAAAAAGGATGAGTGAAAATTCGGAAGGCAAGGGAGTGGGGAGAGGGCAGTAAAGGACTCTGTGAGAGCAGCTTCCTGGGCCTGCCCTGCTGCTGTTAAACTCTCTAGAGATTCGATCTCATTCACACCATCCTAGAGGAGGCTCATGGGGCCATCTGCATCCAGAGTCTTTTTAAAACCCTATCTGTCCTGGAGGCTAACTTCCATTGATTAACACTGAGTTCCCAGGCATGAGATGGTGCGTTTCTCTCCCTTCTTTTAAAGATATTCTGCTCCTGCCAGGCAGGGCCAGGACAGCCTGAGCCGGCAAGTTGTACTGGTTG
>ML682056.1:14158282-14210949 GCA_007922195.1 Podocnemis expansa | reverse complement strand
TGAGCTCTCAGGAAGATCAGACGGGGATTCTGGGACTTGTCAGACATAGGTTCACCCAGCAGGAGAGGATGCATGAGGATGTCCCTTTCCCCCAGCCCTGAGCACTGGCAGCCCTATAGTCTATACACCCCACTGCTCTGACTCACTTATGGGGATTTTGTCCAGGGAGGGGGATGCTGCTTGGAAATGTAGAACCCCTCCCACCCTCTATCCTCATTTGGGAGGCAGCCCAGAGCCCACCCTCCTGCATACTGAGATGAAGAGATTCTCAAAGGAGTACATCTGCAAAACTCCCAAGTCTGGTCCATTTGGGCCCTATTTAGTGCTTTCCCCACCCCCAGGAAGGAAAGCAGGAGGGAGCTGAGATGGGAAGGAGGGGTGCCGTGCTGTGATCCTATGTCTGGATTTGTGGGTGCATGGAGGATGCTCTCATGGGATCTCATGGAACCTGATCTAACACCCTAGGACTTGCACATAGTGTAGTGGCTAGCACCTCTGCTTAGTATGCAGATGGTCCTAGGTGCAAGCCCCAGGGGGTTGGCCTTGATGATCTGATGAGGTCCCTTCTAGCCCTATGATTTGGTTTGATTAAAAGACAGGAGATTACTGAGCTACAAGCATCTTATTAGCAGATCTCTTTTGACAATGAGTGACCAGTCATGTAGCTTGCCACTTTGGCACCAATCAAGTGTACAGACAGCTCAATCTCCTGAACTGTCCCTGACTGCTTGAATAGCTAGGAAATGGATTTGTCTTGACCCACCAGCGAGTAACTCACCTTTCTTCCTTTCTCTTTCTGTCTGTCCTGGGAGGATGAATTAAGCTGAAATGGGAACTGAACCTAGTTCTGTGTATTGTAGATGTCCAGGCAGAGCGGGTTGCTCGGTGGAGTTGGCACTGGGGGTGAGGGAAATGAAGGGTAAAGAACTATGTATTGGTTTTGGGGTCTCATAAACCAGAGAAGTAACTGTTTACATTAAATCCGAGCCTGCCTTCAGAATGTGAACCTGTGCAGCTTCCAGAGGTGTAGGACTGGGGTGTTACGAACTGAATCAGTGTGGGCAAGGGAGGTCTGTTGGCCAACGGCCATGTCAGGATCCTGGGAGAACAGCTTTCAGTTCCTGCCACAGATTCTGTGTGTCTTTTGTCAAGTTACTTAATCTATCCTCTGCCTCAGTTTCCCACCTCTAAAAAGGGCACCATATTCTTCTACATCTGAGGGATTTGGGGATGACTGAAAACCTCTCATGATTGCAATGCTAGGGGGAAGGTTGCCATGAGGTACTGAGACAGACAGAAACATGTAAAAGCATCTGTTCAGGAATTCATGCTTGTACTGTCCTGGGTTCCCCTAATTCCTGCGGAGAAAGTGAACGATTTGCTGCACTGCTTTCTTTCTGTTTTCAAAGCCTTTCGCAGTCATGGTGAAAGTCTCGCTTTAAAGCAGGGAAAGGTTTTGACAGGGAGGAGGCGGTGGGGAGAGGTTCTGGTGCCTTTCTCTGTCATGTGTAGCAACACACCACAGTGGTAACATAGCCTGCTTTCACTGCTGTGTGCAGGTACGCACAGCCTCCTTGTGGGCTCAAGCATAGACAAGGCTTACAGTGAGGTTTTAGAGCCTTTTGTCTGTTGGCCCATGACATTTGGGACTTCCCCAGCCCACCATAACTTTGACAGTGCTCTTGCATCCTCTTCTCTGCACCAGGACACAAATCAGTGCCGTCAACCTTTAAAACAGTGGGACTTTCCTTGGAGAGGAATGGAGCTGGAAGCTTTTCGGCTCTGCAAGTATTCGACAGCACAGAATGGATGGGACAGATCCCTCTGAGCTGTTCAGAACTTCAGACAGATGCTAGTGAAGCACGACAGCTGCAACTGGTCCAAGTCCTGTTTGTTTCCAGCCGTATGAATCAAAATGAGCAGGGTTTTCTGGGTAAATATTGGCCCTTTCCTTGGACCTTTTATGCAAGGGCCTCAGAGCATTGTACAGACATTAGTTAAGTGTCCCAAACACCTGAGAGAGAGCAGGCTGGTACTGTCCCCATTCTACAGTTGGGGAAACTGAGGCAGTTTCAGAGACAAAACTATGGTCCAGTGTTTTGGGCCCTAGTCTGGGGCTCAGGGGACCTGGGTTCAATTCCCTCTTCCACTTCAGACTTTATGGGTGATCTTAGGTAAGTCACAGGTCCCCATCTGCTGTGACCATTAATAGCATGTCCCTACCTTAGAGGGTGTTGTGTGGATGAATACATTAAAGACTGTGGGGTGCACAGGTATGGTAATGGGGTGGGGGGCAGAAATAGGCAGAGAGAGAATCAGTGAATTGCCCAAGATCTTGCAGGCGATCTTATGGGCTAAGCCAGAAACACAGTTCAGACGTCCTAACCCTTAGACGGCAGTAGTAGCTGTCATCACTAAGCCCTAGTCTACATTTGGGTGCTTTTGGTGGCAGTCAACCGCCGGTTACACAAGGAATGTAAAATTCCTTGGGTAGCTGGTGGTGAATTTTTAAGCCACCAGCACACGTCAGGGAAAGCCGACTGCAAATTGCTTGCTGTCTGCTTTCCCCGACGTCCCCTGACCCCCAGGACTTCCATGGTTGACTTCCTGGAGCAGTGTGGTGAGTTCTTACTCGCTGTGATCTGCTCTCAGAAGGGTGAACTGACGGTGGCAAAATTGCTGCCGTCAATATAGACATAGCCTCAGCTCCTGTCATGCTACGTCCCGTTGATCTGTTCAGTGGACCCTGAGTGCAATGTACTTTGGTATTATCCAGGTAGCCCTTATTCCACCTCCATTGCCAGCTCAGCAGCTAACTGCATGGTCTCATCAAACAGGAATGGAGTTGGCTGCATGAATAAAGATGAGGCCTGTGACAAGGAAACTTTGCAAAGCAAATCCCAGTGCTGGCTAAGAGCTCACTGACTGCTCCACTCACCTGCCTTTTCTGGTGACATCAAGGGCAGTTTGTAACAATACCTGAATGAACATCTAGTAAAAAAAAAACTCCCAGTGTTTGCAGAAGGCTGTTTGATCTCTCCAGAAAAGCTTTGCCCTGCATTAAAAGTGGGCAAAGAACCTGACTGAGTGCTACTGAGCACCTGTGACCCTTTGAAGTCAATGACTGCTCAGCAGAATTCAGAATAAAGCCATCCATGAGCCAGCCCATCTCATGGTCTTTTTTCTCTTGTGGCTTTGCTAGCCTTGGGCTTTTGTCCAGAGATCCTGCCAGCTGACAGCAAACTCAGGACACTTCAGAGCTGAAGTCAAAGTTGATACCATCCTTCCGGGGCCCAGTTTTCTAATGTGTTTGGAGCAACAGCTTCCTAAAGCCACAGCTGCAAATTATCCACACACCAAACACTGATTTGTTTTTAATCAGTTCTAATTGCAGGGTAAATATTTTATGGAGTTGTATTTTTAGCCTATGGGATGCTCACAAACCATTTCTCTGGACTGTTACTTTGTGTGTTGTTGGGTCTAATTCAGTTTGTGCATGGAGGGAGCAATTCATCCCTGCAGAAGACCAGCATGAACCCTGATCGATGCACAACTTGCAGTCCCTAGGGATTTACGTTTCAATGTGGCTTCAGTAACCCTCTGCACTGGGTGAATTTTATCTCTTGTGGTTGGTCTTCTAACTCACGTGACCTTGTTTCTTCTCTCTAATTGGGTGATTTCTCAACCAACAAAGAACTGTCAAGATGGCTTCCTGAATAAATATTTACATGAGTGTTCACCACACTTTTTGTGAAGAAACAATGAGCTTTTTGGAATGTCCCTGGAAAATAAGGAGATACTGACACCAACCAACACAGCGAGTTCAGTGCAATAAGCATCTGACAAAGGGGAAGTTTCTCCCGCGAAAGCTCATGCAATAAATCAATTTTTAGTCTTTGAAAGTGCCACAGGTGTTCATTTTGCTGAACTAGACTGACGGGGCTACAGCTTTGGAGCTAATTGTTATTCACCAAAGCAAAAAAGCAGTGATTCTCAGCCATCTCTATAAACCACCACAGTATCCTTTCCTCTCTTTTGCATTTATATCGTTCAGCCATTCTGGAATAGTTTAAAACTTGAGAACATGGAAATCAGCATGCAAAGGAGACTTGCAGAGTGCACCCACCTATGAGTCTGAGCCCACTTAGGAAAATAACCCATTTGACTATAGCATCATGAACATGAGAGGACAAATGCTCAGGCTCTGATTCCTAGTTCTGTATGTCTATTAATAGTAAATTAGAAATTACTCCTCCACTCCTACCCCCCCTTGTGTGGTACATTTGGTCTGTTCTGTATACCTCTGTGTGTGGAAATGAAAATTTATACATCTGTTATTTACCAAAGGGGTGCAGAGATATGTCTCATTAAGCTGGAAAATCAATATCCACATGAAGGCTGGTTTATTGTTAACTGATTTGGAGCTCACCTGGGAGCCAAGGGAGTGGGTTAGTAAAGGCAGCCATGTTTATAAATAATTTTACTGTTTTTTAAAAACACATTCCTAGAATATTGGGCTTTCTAAAGGTTGACGTGAGAGAACAAACAAACTGATGTGTTTAAACGTGCTGAAAGCAGTGAGTCAGGGACTGGGGAAATCTTGACGTTTTCTAATGATAATGGTATTCTGTCTTTCCACAGGACTTTTATCTGAGGATCTTGTGTTGCTGATCTACAGGGTTGATTGAATTTCTCCTCTCAACATGCCTGAGAGCTATGCAGTTACCCCCATTTTACAAGTGGGGAAAGCAACAGGCATGGGTGCCTTTATTGTGGCATCCTAAGTGACAAAGAAGAGGCAAGGACCTGGCCAGTGATTAATAGAAAGGTAATTCTTTAATGGGGCTGCTGTTCACAGCTAAACCCCGTGATTGTCTCTAGCTCACAGACTGATTGACTGCAGCTATTGCGGCCTTGTGTTACCACCCAGGATCTCCCTCAATCCTGGCCTGGACTATGCTGTTATGGAAGAAACTGCTGACTACACGTACAAATGCGGTCATTGATAGTGAGGGCTTTCCAGCTGGAGTGGTTGGTTGGGTCAGTGAATGGCCAGTAATTCAGGGGGTTTTATCATTAAAGAAAAAGACTATAGTGGAGGTGAGGAGGAGGCAGAGGAGGGGGATATTGTGTGTGGTGTAAGGCAGATGTGCCACAGCTGTAAGAGGCTATTCAAAGGTGTTGCATAAAGAACTTCCCCTAGTTGAGGCACTTAGGATGTGGTACCATAGCCGTTTCCATGGGGAATTCTACTTATGAAGACTGCAGGACCTAGTCTGTAATATGGAGCCATTTCTTGCTTCTCCCTATCCATGAATACTTAATTTTTTTTGGCTACTCTTCTCTTCTTTTGCTCTCCTCTAAGCGCAGGCATAACGTGAAGGGAGAGTGCTACAGGAGGACAATGTCTGAAGTAAATGTTTTATGTTATCCTGCAGGTGTTGTGCGATCATTGTCACTTTCAGCTCTTGTGCCATAGGGCCGTCTGAGCAGAGTCTGGCTGGTTGGTCCTAGGCTATATAGCTCATTTACCACTCTGTGCGCAGAATGAACTTTCCAGTGTAAATTGGCAGGCTGCAGTCTGATCATGTACACTGCAGACATAAGTTTGCTATCCATCCATCCATCCCCCCCCTCTGATGAATAGATAACAGAGACATATCCTTCTCTTCCATGTAGTGTAGTTCTGGGTTATTGTAGGCCCCACAATAAAACTCCATGTGATAATTGATATGCATGTGTCCCTGGAAATTCACCGGGTACTGGCAGTGCTGTTGGTACAGTAAAAAGGCAATAAAGGAAAACAGATGGGCCAATTCCATGGCATTAGGAACTCAGAAGGAGCGGGGCCTTGGGAAGCAATGCCAAGATGAGAGAGGCTAGGGCAGTGGGAAAGCTGGATTTGTGAAACAAGAAAACACCAAAATCAGAGGCAAAAGATTTTATTACAGTCAATCAGAGAAATTACAAAGAGATGCTATAAAAATGATGTGTTCTAGAAGGGGCAGATGTGTTTATTGTCAGATCTGATTCTGCCCCCTTGCTACCTCAAGCAGTCTTTGGTATATTCTGATCTCAAAGGCAGTTTTGGCTGCTTTCCATAGGATCAGGCCATAGATCTGGGGGTTTAACTTCCTTTGTGATACGTGAGTTTAATTGATTGTGATTTTATATACAGACTTGTTAGTCCATGACTCTTGACACTTTAACACAGTTCAGACAATGGGTTGTGATGTACAATTAGCTCCCTTAGCACAGAGAGAGTTCTGTCCCGTTCCCAGCTGTGGAGTCATGGCAAAGGGTTAGAGTTTAGCAAAAAACCTCATGGAAAAAGGGCCCAAGTCATTGACTCACACTGGGCTCTCTCTCCAACATAGATTTCAAAGTCATCTGCCTAATGAGCTGGCTTTCTTACTGAGGTGCCTGCCTGGTGGTATCTAGGGGAGGAACTATAAAGCTTGTCTTTATCGACAGTCTTAAAAATAAGAAAATGTCAGTGGCAGCCTGGGCATCCCTGTGAGATTCCCCAGTGTCCTCAACTGGCTGCAGCTACTCTACACACCAGCGATTCCCTTGCAATGATTCCTTCCAGTTTCCAACATCCGGGGCTGCTGTGGGGCTTCCACCCTCAATTCCTGCCCCACATAAGTCTGTCAAACATGGAACCGGGGAGAAAGGAAGGAGCTGCCAACTATTTGGGGGCCATGTCAGATGGCAGGGGTGGAGGTGGGGAGGGGCAAAACAGGAGGATAAAAGTGCTTTCAAGGGGGAGCAGACTAGGGTGATGGAGACTCCCCTTCACCCTGTCTCTGTGTGGAGCCCGTGGCCTTTGAGGGGAAGCCGAAGAGCCCTTGGTCTGCCCCTCCAGTTCTGGAAGTGAGTGATGAGGGAGACGAGGTTGCCCCCCAGAAATGTCCCCATGCTTCCCCGCTCCACTCTGATACGTGGGGTAGAGGACCCAAGGAAGAGTAAGAGTAGGAGCAGAGCAAGGAGTAGCCACCCTGGCAGAGCTGGGCTCATCAGAGGGGAGCACGGGAGGTTCGGGCAGAATGAATTCATGTGCTGTGAGGTGGTCGCTAAGGGGAACAATAACTCAAATGTGGGGCAGAATTATTTGACCTGTGTATGTTTTAGGCCCCCGTGTCTCCCACATAAGGGAAGGAGCAAGAGCCCCCACAGCACCAGCCAGCACCTGGAGCACATTAGCTGTGCTGATGTAAATTCAAATTCCAACATCTGTTTTAATTAGTTGCATGATGTTGGCAGGTTTTTATTTCCCCTGACCAGCTTTTGGGACTGGCAAGCACGGCTGGATTTAGAGTCGAGCGATACAGGTGACCGCCTGGGGTACTGAGCTCAGGGGGCTGTTTTTGTTGTTAGTGGCAAAAAAGAAAGTAGACAGTAGAACATCTGAATTAAAATGTTTCAGGTGTAACATATGTGGATTCATTTTTCACTAACTTCCTAGAACATTCTGGATCTTTGTAGAATCCAGTGAAACGTGCCAGATTTTCTTAGCACTACATTTTCCTCTGATCTCCTCATATGTTGTCTGCCAGGCCCTCACAGGTGTATCCTACAGATCCTAGCATGCAAATATATTATCTTACATGACATGGATAAATCAGGCATGCAAATTGTGCATGAAAATCATGGAGTGGCTACAAATGCAATAAAAAATAAGGGATTCAAAAGTTTAACAGATGGAAGGGATGTGGGGGCGGACAGGGCAAAGGTGCTCCTTGCCTGGGGTGCCATGTGGTTGAGGGCTGGCCCTGCTGGCAGGTCACTCTCCAGATTGATGGTTTAAGGGATGGGGATGGTGGTGCTGGACTCAAAACTTGGGTTAATTGTCATTAAGGTTGCTAGTATCAGTAATTTAAAGCTCAGAACAATCCAAAAACATTACTAACATTAGGAATCCAGGGCAATCGGCATTAAGGTTAAATTTTAACAACTCCCAAATAGTTGAAAGTAGATATAGAAATGCCCAGCAAACGCATTAATTCTGTCCATGTCAGCCGTGCTCCTGTTACAGGCCTGAACCAGAACCCCAGCTACAAAGACCCTTCAAATTTTGGGGTGTTTGAAATCCAGCTCCAAATTCTGCAGCTGGAGTCAAGCTTGAATGGCACCTGTTGTACTTAACTGTCAAATAAGTGCATTCTCACCTGCTTGCTGCATCTAAATTTTGTGGCAAAGAACTATTGTTTTATCTGAGCATCTTCAGATACATTTAAAAAATGGAGATGAAGGTTTTTCTGGAGTCTGTTCTAAAAATGAATACAGTGCAGTAATGCCTGTGGTGTTGGTCTGGTATCATGTTCAGTCACCTCTGTACCAACCCCTATCTGTTAACTTTCAAAGACTTCTGTATTTTGTTGAAAATGCCAACTTGTGGGTTGTGCGTGGGAAAACTGGAGGATGTAGCAGCTGGCCTGGGGGCACCAAGAGCTTTTGGAATGTGGGAGACATTTGGATTTTTTGGTTAACCATGTTAATTGAATGTTAAAAATTTAGCAGTGAAATCATTTCCTGTCAGCACTGTTATCTTGCCTGGTTAGCTTTAAAAGGGGAGCTGTGAGGCAGAAAGCTAGCTGGCTTCAAAACTGAGCTTAATAAATTTATGGAGGGGACAGTGTGATGGGACAGCCTGATTTAGCAATTGACTGGTCTTTGACTACTGGTGGTAGATATGCCAAAGGCCTGAGATGGGATGTTAGATGGAGTGGGTTCTGAGTTATAGAGAGAATCCTTTTATGGTTGTTTGGCTGGTCAGTTTTGCCCACATGCTCAGCGTTTTAACTGATCACCAGATTTGGGGTCAGGAAGGAATTTTTCCCCAGGGCAGATTGGCAAAGGCTCTGGGTATTTTTTGTCTTCCTCTGTAGCGAAGGCACAGGTCAGTTGCTGGTGGAGTCTCTGTATCTTAAAGTCTTTAAACCATGACCTGAGGACTTTAATAACTCAGGTTAGGAATCTATTACGGGGGGGGGGGGTGAGGTGCTGTGACCTGCATTGTGCAGAGGGTCAGACTAGACTAGATGATCATGTTGGTCCTTTCTGACCTTCGAATTTATGAGTTAACACGCCACAGTGAGAGATGTGGGAGCAGCTCACACCATTCAAAGCTATAGTTTCAGACTGGTACAGACTCAGGAAGATGTACAGGTGAAACTCTTTTATACCTGGAAATTTTCTCCCCCACAATCATAGAGACTTTTTATTAAAATGAAAGTATGATGCAATGATCCAGGAGGGTGAAGGGGTCACTATGGGATTCAGCCTTGGAATCGCTCAATCTTAAAGCAGGAGACTCTGCTGCCTGAGCTAAAAGATTCAGCTCTAATAGACAGGAGGGTAGCAGACGGACCTCTTGATGTGGCCCAGCCACTAGGGGATCACAGTGAACATGGTTATAAAGGCCTGTAGCAGAGGAAGGGGTGGATTCTCCAGCCAACTCCACAAGGAGTCATGGAGTATCGTGGTCATTGCCGTAAGAGTGCAAAAAGCATTTCCATGTGGATTTTCCTTCTCTTGCTCATAATGTCCTAAAACATTTGCCTTTTGGGCTCCCATGGTCCAAGCTGGGGCCAGTTTGCACAGTTGGACATGCATGTCTGTCTAATCTGGCAGGCAGTCATCCCATCCTCTGCTGTGGCTGCATGGGACCTACTTCAGTTAAGGAAGACACATTTTGTGGCCTTCCTTGTGATAGGGCCCCTTTTAAACATCAGTTTGTGTGGAGCTTTTAGCCTTTTGTGGTGTGTTCCCCCTATTACTCAAGCTGTCAGCCCAGGGCCCAAAGGGTCTCTCTCTGCCCATGGGCTGCCGCTGTGTTGCCTGGCTCACATCCAAGGGGGGCTTGCTGTAGTACCATGATTTCAGGAGCTTGTTCATCTGCTCTTGGTCTGTGATTCCCCGCAGGTGATCTTCCTCACCTTCTCCCTCCTCGGCCTCCCTGGGCGCATTGAAATGCCGCAGTTTGATTTCCTGCTGCATGCTTTCGAAGAAGTGGAGGATGCACTTGTGGGCAAAGTCCCGAGCATGCTCACAGCAGGTCTCATCAAAAATCTTTTGCTCCATGTCGATGTAGTTGCTCCAGTAGCGTGTCTGCAGAAAGGCAGCCTGATTGAAGCAGGGTCTGAGCGAGCGGGCGAGGAAGGCTACCATGATAAGGAACAGTAAAATACTCCAGCCAAGAGCCTGGGTGATCAGGAAATAAGCATTCAGGCAGGATGAACCAGGCATGGGGAATGACAAGGACAGTAGTGTAACATACTAGTGGTTTGCCTGTATAACTCTTAGCTCAAACCTAGATCTGAAGTAGGAATGGAAAGATGAGAGGGTGTCTAGGTCCTAGCCTAGGGTTGCCAACTACCCAGGAGTTAGAAATTAATCTTTAATTAAGGATTATGTTGTGTGACAAAACTTCCAGAAATCCAAACAAGGAAGCTCTGTGGCACTTTCAAAGACTAAGATTTACTTATCACATGAGCTTTCATGGAAGAAATGCAAGGCACCAAATACAGCCATTTGAAACATGTAATAAATAAATTTGCTAGTCTTTAAAAGGGCCACACGACTGCTTGTTTGTTTTGCTGAACTAGACTAACATGGTTACCCCTTTGGAATTCCAGAATTACCTCCATCCAAAACCGGCAACCCAAGTTTAGCCACAAAACCCAGCAACCTGCACCTTGAAGAGCATTCACTGCATGGGAAGGCCAAGTTCTTCTTCCAGAACCCTGTGCATGGACCCAATGGGCACAGGGTATTTTATCCATCTATCTGTAATCTACACAGTTTTGCACAACTGGAGTTCCTAATCAGGCTAGGGCTGAAAAGGGGTGGGAGTGGGCTTAGGCCTGCATGGATAGAGCTCTGTCAAGACAAGGACAAGTGCAAAGTCCTGCACTTGGGACGGAAAAACCCCATGCACTGCTACAGGCTGGGGAGTGATCAGCTAAGTAGCAGCACCATAAAAAAGGACCTGGGGGTCATGGTGTAGCCAGCAGATCGAGGGATGTGATCGTTCCCCTCTATTAGGCAGTGGTGAGGCCGCATCTGGAATACCGTGTCCAGTTTTGGGTTCCCCACTACAAAAAGGAAGCGGACAAATTAGAAAGAGTCCAGCGGAGGGCAACAAAAATGATCAAGAGGCTGGAGCACAAGCCCTATGAAGAAAGACTGAAGGAACTAGGCTTATTTAGCCTGCAGAAGAGAAGACTGAGGGGGGATTTGATAGCAACCTTCAGCTACCTGAAGGGATGCTCCAAGGAGGATGGAGCTTGGCTGTTCTCAGTAGTAACAGAGGACAGAACGAGGAGCAATGGTTTCAAGTTGCAACTGGGGAGGTTGAGGCTGGATATTAGGAAAAACTTTCTTACTAGGACAGTGGTGAAGCATTGGAATGGGCTACCTAGGGAGGTGGTGGAATCTCCGTCTTTGGAGATGTGTAAGGCCCAGGTGGATAAAACTCTAGCTGGAATAATTTAGTGGGAGTAGTCCTGCTTTTTTTGGCAGGGAGTTAGACTAGATGATTTCATGAGGTCCCTTCCAGCCCTGTGGTTTTATGATTCTAGTCTCTGGAAACCTGCTTCTGTGCCTGCCTTCAGGGCTGCCAGCTGTCTGCTGTGCCCCTACAATCCTCTAAAGCAGAGGTCCCCAAACTGGTGAAACATGGAGGGGGGGGGCATGGCAAGGCGTGACTGGGCTAGCCCCCACCGGGGAGCAGGGAGTGAGTGCCACCCAGCCATTTTCTGCCCCAGCTCTGCCCCACAGCTTCACTTTAGGTGCCCAGTCCCAACCTAAGCCCCTGTGTGTGGGCCCAGGTGTGGCCCCAACATCTGGCCCCTCCCTCGGCCGTTGGTTGTGATGCATAGCTGAGCAGGCTTACAGTCGCGGTGCCAGGTCACAGCCTCAGCACCTGGTCACAGCTTTCGAACGTGGACGACAGCTTGGTTCCCATTTGGCTCCCCAGCTCCCGACTTAGCTTGCATCCTTGGAACCAGTCCCTGCCTCCCAGCCCTGGCTCCTGGATCCAGCTGCAGCCTCCCAGCCTTGGTCCCACTCTGAGCCACAGTCCCTGGCCCTGACCATGGCTCTGCTCCCAGTTCTAGCTGGTGAACGTGCAGGGGTGGGGAGGAGGTAAAAAGTTTGGGGACTGCTGCTTCAAAGCAGAGAAGATTTTCAGTGCTTGTACACTCTCAGGGGTGTGGGTGTGTATAATGGGATGAGATGTCAGGGGAGAAAATTAAGGCACCTGCTTATGCCCTCTGAGGTACATTTACCACTCACAGTTGCTTCAGTCTGAGCTGCTGGCACAAATCTGAAGGGGTAGTTTGGCCCCAGAAGATCGCAGACGTTAGGAAACATCAAATCCTTCGTCAGTGAATTGCCTGGAGTTTGCGGGGAGCTATGACACATTCCTGAAAAGGCTTAGAACTAAACTATCTGTAATTTTATTTGATAGAAATTGATTAACTTTTGGGTTTTGGCTAACATTGGTCCATCAAATCCCCAGCCTGGTGTGGGAAGTGTGTGTATAAAGCAGGGGGCTGCCAAGCAGACTTCCTTGGGTTTTTCCTTAACTCTGCCATTACGTGGACCTTGGGCCAGTCACATCACCTCTCTGGATCTCTTTCCTTATTGGAGAGTCATGGAATTTAAAGTGTGTAAAGAGTTTTGACCTCCTGGACTGAAAAGAGCTTTGGAGAGAGAGCATGTCGCTATTTTCATTAGGAGCACCCCTATTTTATTATGCAGCTTTCTAAATTCTCCAACTCCCCCAGAATGCCCTAGGTGCCCAGCGGGTAGCACATCATTTTTTTTTTTTTTACTACCGCAAGTGGGTGATGAATTATAATGAAGACAGTATTGTTTCTGTATGTCACAGAAATGCAGCTCAGTCTGGCTTCTAGTTTAGTCTGCCAAAACTCTGGCTGGCTCCAAAAGGAGTAGGAGAGGGCTCTTGGGTCTTTGAGGTGTTCTACAGACCCCTTGAAAGGCTACTAGAAAAACTCCTGACTTACTTGTGACCAACATCTCAGGTACCTGGAGATTGCCTTCCGGGCAGTGTGGTTCTTCATGAGCTCATCGTCTTTGCAAGGTACTTTAGAGAGTAAGAGCTGTATCTGGGTAGGGGTGACATTGGCAAAACCTGCAAACTTTTCAGGGTCGATGGAGCCACTGAAAGCACAGATGAAGCATTTCCCATCGAGGAGGGTGACGATGATCCAGACGACGGGAGCAATCATGGCTCGTTGCATGATGGAGAAGCACATGTATCTGCGTGTGGGAGAGGGAAATGTGAATGGAGCCAGCCTGAAGACCTTGGTGACTGAAGCCTTCTACTTATTCCCAGAATTTGATTGGCATGTTGGTCAGGGATTGGAATTCCATTTAGCTCCCCCTGGCTTTTAACAGCATTATTTCTGCTAAAGGCTTTGCTTTCCTGAATTTCTGTAACAGTGTTGTCTTGATCCCATCCTTGGGAATCTATTCCACTGCCCAGATACTCTTCACATACTGCCTGAAGTGCTAAGATCGTTCACGGGTGGTGTAAGGATCTATTATTTAAAGTTTCATCAAGAAACAAACAAGATTTGTGCCTGATTCAAGGATACTCTTGTTTGATTCCCTATCAACTCTCTCTTCTCTTTGCATGTCCCCCCTCTCTTCCTTCTGTCTCTCCCAAATTCAGTCCCTCCCAGAATATCGTCTTTGCTCCATCGCATCGAATCCCCACAAAAAATGTACAACAATCATTCTGTCTTTTGTTTATAAACACCCCCTATTTAAAAAAAACAATAATAACATGCACAATGAATCAGTAAGATGAAGATGTAACAAACAAGAGGACTGTAATAGGGCAAAGGTGGCAAAACCCACTCACAATGATCTGTCTCTTACCTGATAATGGCCAGATCTTTCTTTCTGCCACCTGTAGGTCTTTTCCACTCCTCCAGCATCACCAAAGATTGTCTGTTGAGAATGAGACCACAGAGAAAGAGAGCCATGGGAGGCAGAAACATGATCCCCAAACCATACAACATGTTGTACTTGGGCAGGCAGGGGCAGTTAAAGTCAAAGGAGGTGTACATCTTCACGCTAGCTAGGGCCAGCAGCCCACAGATCCCATTCATCACCGACTCAGAATTGGACTGGAAGTATTGGAAGATCATCCGAAACCGATCCATGGTGCTCTATTGGCTGAGGGTTGCTTCTCAGGAAGAAATCCCGGGTTAATTTCAGGTTGACGGGATGCTTCCTAGGGACAGTCAGTCACGTCTCTGTGACCCTTTTCTTGAGTTTTCTGGCTACGTGCGTTCTAATAAGGCTTGTTTCATTTAGGTGTAGAAAGTGCATGTGACTGGGCAAAGAGAGAGAAAGAGGAAAACAGTGCTGCTCACAGAGACATAGAAAAAGATGCAGTTAGGATTCCTGTGTCCATCTACATGGAGCAGATCAACACAGCGGCTTCTCCTGTGTTTTCTTCCCTTTCAGAATTCTGCATGAAGGCTCCTTGGTGCAGTCTTTCCACTTCAGTCTCTAGCCAGGTGGTGCTTCCTTTTCAGGGCAAGATTTGGTGGCTGGCCGCTTTGCTTTGTAAGTAGATGGATACACCCTCTGGCTATTATTTTCTCTCCCGTTTTCATCCACAGAACTTCAATACATGCCCAACAACAGAGCCTGCAGGCCGGCACATTACACCACCCGTTCTCCAATCCCGTAACTCTAGCTCTCCCCTGTTGAAAGAGCTGTTTCCGGATACCTACCAGCTGTTTTCTCCCTTATTGATGATGTGTTGTCAAATGAGTCATCACTGGTGAGCATAAGAAATCAAAGTAGCTATTCAAATGAGCTTATTTGTGTCCATGCCACCTCCCAGTTCCCCTGCAGTAGCTCCTGTGTAGTAGCTCTTAAGGTGTGACCTTGGGGCAGGGGTGTAGGAGACATGGTTTGATAACTGACTTTGCAGTGGACTTGCTGTACGACCTTGGGCAAGTCATCTAATCTCAGCCTCCCCTGTCTAACTAAACATAATGGCATTAACCTTCCTGACAGGGGTGTTGTGTGGATTAATGGTTTTCAGACCTTTGGGTGGAACTCTGAGCCCAGGTGAGTGATATCAACCAGGGCTATGACAGTATGTGGTGACAGTAGAGACTCCATAGTCTATTGTATTTCTGCTGGCATGTCTATACACAGCATACTGATACGTGCTGAACAACTCCATCTCCTTGCACTCCTCTGTCTGTTTGTCTATGGCCCTCTGCTATCTCCAGTCTTGTACTCCAATTGTAAGCTCTTTGGGACTGAGACTGTCTGTGTTTGGTTTGTACAAAGCAGTGGGGTGTCAGTCCATGACAAGGGTAATACTACTGATTAATACCATTGCAATTAGTGCACATAAACTTACCATGCAAATGTTCAGCTAACAAAACATGGCCATATATATACAGATCACATGGATGTCATCAAACCCAGCCACCTTTGAGGCCAGCCTGTATAGCTTAGAATGAACGAGATTTTCTTAACCTGTGAGAAAGCAGCATGGCATGTTATTGTTCTAACAAATCACTAGACATGGTCACAGTCACCTACCTTATCTAATGCAACATGCCTTCACTATGGTAGGCCAGAGATCAACAGCTGGAATGAGCAGAACAACATTGTGTTGACACTTGTAATTTTAATGCAACCCACCCCTGCTCCCTGGAAGGTAAATACAGTATTCTGGGTCATGTGATTCTTTTAATACTGTTTTCTCAGGGCCTCCTATTCAAGTAGAAAAAAGGAACTGAACAGCAATTGAGAGTCCCTCTTCTTTAATAACCCAGTACCCCTTTTATTTTGTAGGCATTAAGTCTGTATTTCCTTATGTTGGTTGGTTTTCACAGTGCTGGTCTTGAAGTCATACTATGGATGGCCACACTGCAGCGTGGGTCTACAAGTTATATTCTGAAACCTTAACCCTCCATTAATGTCAATGGGAATGTTTCCTGTACAATGAATCCAGACTGTGCTCTGGCAAACAACAGAGCCAAATGTGGTGTGTTTGCTTGTGATGTTACAGCCATATTCTCTTTCTATGGCATTTTCTACATTTCTAGGGGTCTGCAGTGGCAGGTGCCATGTTGTGGAGGATAATGGATGCAGCATGTTACAGAGGGAACACACACACTGTTCTCACCTAGAAGACAAACAAGGAGTCCTGTGACACTTGACAACTGACTTCTCTTCTGACAAAGTGGGATTTTCTCTTATGAAAGCTCATGCAATATATAAATGTGTTAGGCTATGTCCACATGTTGCTTTTAAATGGAAACAATGACTGTTGTTTTGATGTAAAAAAACATCATGTCCAGACGACTTTTCATTATTTCAAAATGACAAGCCCCGTCATTTTGAAACAACAAACCTTATTTCAAAACAGTAAAACCTAGTAGGCAATCAAAATAGCTGTTAAATCAAAACAGTTGTTTTGAAATAATGCCATTTGGACATGTTATTTCACAATACCCGTTATTTTGATTTAACACTTTTGCCCTTCTCCTTCCCAAGGTGCCTTCCTTTCTCTATATATTGGGTGGGGGCATGGCCCACTGAGGGGGACATGTTGACACACCTCCCATGGTGCCCCTCTCCTGAATCGAAATAGCAAATCCTGTGTCCAGACTTGCTTTCTCGATTTGGTGTTTTTGCTTATTTCGATTTAAGTTAAATTGATTTAATGATTTTATTTCAAATTAACTTATTTTGATTTAACTTAAATCAAATTAAGCCTGTACGTGTGGACATAGCCTTAGTCTTTAGATGCTACAGGACTCCGTGTTTGTTTTATTGAACTAGACTAAGATAGCTGCCCTCTTTGGATCTTGTTCTCACCTGGAGGCTTTACTTCTGTTCTGGTGGCTTCTCTCTACGTTAAGTCTTTAAACCATGATTTGAGGATTTTAACAACCCGGTCTTAAGTTAGAAGTTTATTACAGGAGTGGGTGGGTGAGGTTCTATGGCTTGCATTGATCAGAGGGTCAGACCAGGAGATCATATTGTTCCTTTCTGACCTTAGAATCTATGGATGTTGCGTATGTCTACACTGGAGGCTCCATTAATTTGAATTAACAAGGTCAACTTTAAGTTGACCTTGTTTAGTTGACTTAGAGCATCTACACTGAAAACTCCTGTCAACTGCCCATGTCCACACTGGCAGGTGCTAGGTCAACCCTTCCTTGTGGCCAGGAACTCTGAGAGGAAGCCTGGAGGCCAATTAGGTTGACTTAAGGACTTTCCCGTCTACATTGGCTTAAGTCGACTTAAGCGATAAGTCACCCTTAAGAGGTGGTGTTATTAAGCCAACTTAAGGAAATGCTTAAGTTGACTTATTAAAAGTCCAGTGTGACTACAGGAGTCAGTAGGTCAACTTAATCTTCTTTAATTCAGCCTAAAGCTCTAGTGTAGATGTACCCTATGTTTTTTCTTGTTTTGCTGTCTGTTCTTTAATCTAAACCCTCTCATTTATACCAGTGGTTCTCAGCCACGGTATGCATACCCCAGGGGTACACAGAGGTCTTCTGGGAGTACCTCAACTTGTCTAGACATTTGCCTAGTTTTACAATCAATAGGTAACATTAAAAGCTCTAGCAAATTCACTACAAACTAAAATTGCATATGCACAATGACTTGTTTGTATTGGTCTACATTCTAGATCTGTGTTTCCCAACCTGGGAGCCCCCTACCGTGGATTGCAAGTGCAGGGCCAACATTATGGAGTGCAAGCAGGGCACTTGCTAGTGGGTCCCACAAAACTAAGTTACATACTTCAGGCCTGTGTGTCGAGGCTTGGGTTGAAGCTGAAGTCTGAGTCCCACTGACCAGGGCTAAAATCCGGCTTTTGAAAGGGATACAGTAGTCTGAAAGGTTGAGAACAACTGCTGTATAGCAAGAACTGCAGAATGTAAATTAGAGAGTGAAATCAATCAATCAATCAATCAAAGGCTGTCTTTAATTTAAAAAATTAATTGTGTGATACTATACTAGAACCATGGCCTTTAAAAATGTAAGACCCTTCACAGGTCTTGGCTGGTTAATTTCTCAGTGGGATCAGTGAATGATTGTTCCTTCTTGTCCACTTACTATTGTTTTGTCCATCTCATTTTAAATATTTCAAGTGATGAAGAGTCCATCTCTTCCCTAGAGGCCATTTTACAGCCCAGTATGTCTCATTTGCAAGTGGGTTTTTCTGCCTGAATTTCCACCTAAATTTCCCCTTCCTGATGATCATTCCCAACAGCTCAGTGTTTGCCCTGCTCACAGCTCAGGCTTCTGCAGGTGTTCCAAAGACCAGATTAGAACATTTGTTTGTTTTGCAAAAATGGGAAAGTAAAGCTTTGGCCAGCTAGCAAAGTAGCCAAAGGAAATCAAGCTGCATTCAAGACAGGCAGCAACAATGCCTTCTCTCTCAATAAGATCAGCCAATTTAAGATGCAGAGTTAGCAGGCATGACTTGCCTGTTACAGGAAGTGAGTGCTGCCATACTTTGCCATATAATCTGCTTGATGTAATCAATTTAAAAAGGGGGAGGAAAGGGGAGATTGCTCCTCTAGGTGCAGACCAGCAATGAGCAATTTGAGATGCTGATGAAATGCTATTCCCCCCTCTCTCCAGGACACTGAGTGCTGTTCCCTATTTCCATATCAACATGTACAATTGCTTTCATCAAAGACATATGCACACCACCATGATATTTATATTTTCCTTTGCTGATGAATGGAAATGGCATGCTGTTAATTGCATTCACCAGCAATAAAAACTTGTAGCTCATCAACAACAGCCTCCCGCATGCTGCAGTTATAATGACATTAAGGACCAGCCTCAACTCCCCTCTGACTGAACTCTGCAGGCTGAATGAACCCCTTGGCAGGCATTTGGGTCTTTCCCATTTTCAAACCATTTTAATGCTGGCTGGGATTATTATTTAACAACGTGCATTTTTATAATGTATAAGGTCTCAAAGTGTGTTGTGACTTGAATATGGAACAGTCACTTTTTAGATAAAACAAACAAGGAGCCCTTTTAACAACTAACAAATTTATTTATTGCACGAGCTTTCATGGGCAGAATCTACTTTATCTTGCTGTGAAATGCAGACCCTTCTGGAGAGGAACACAGCAGCTGTTGACTGGAGCCCAACAAAATGACAGAAATTTAGATGGGGAGTGGTAAGAATCCTGTATGCAATCTAAACAGCAAATGGGATTTTAGGTAGGCAGAATATAGTTACTCAGATGGGATGTTTGGCCAGGAAGCTAGGGTTCTTGGAAAAAAGTGCATCTGCTGCTGTCTGCCTACGTCTACTCAGCACCTCTTTGTGATATTTTAGTGGTGGTTAGAACTAGAAGAGGCTATTTGGAGGTTTGTGGCAAAAACATTTCACAGTTCGTCACTAAAAAAAAGAGAGAGAGAAAAGAGACAAAGTCTCAGGACATGTAACATAGCTGTTAAACATGATTAAAAGTTAAACTGATTTTCAAAATTAGTTCCTCCAGCTCACTTCGCTATACAATTGAAGTGAGGGGAGGAAACCTACCTGTCAAAGATCTGACTAGGTCTATGGGGAACATCATCAAGTAGACCCAGTAGCCACCTGGCTAGGGTTACCAGATACCAAAGCATCAAAAGGAGGACACATGGAGAAAATGTAGTATTCTTCTGTTTTTAGGGGACCCTGGAATGCTTCCCCCTAAAAAATAGGGTGTTCAGGGCATTCCAGCATAGTTTAACCCCTGTAAGTAAAAAGCCAGACACAGTCATGCATTTTTAAAATGCCTGCTGGACAGAGGATGTGAAGTTAAAAAGGAGGACATGTCCTTCTTTTGCCTGACATCTGGTAACCCTACACCTGGCAGATCCCCCACAGGAATCTGCATTAGGTTTCTCACCATTGTTCCTGTCATTCAGGCTCTACAGAAATGTGACCTGTGACTCATGTTGAGTGGAGCTGTTTGATGTGAGGGGGCAGGATGCGATGAAGGTGATTGCTAGCTACCAGCGAGTTCCCAGAAGCTATTGTTCCATGCACCTGCATGTGTTTTCTGTTGGGGTGATCAGATGCTCTTTGGTTCAATACCAAGGAGAATCAAAGCCTCAGAAGTGGGGGGAAGGAGACAATTCTTTAATCACTTAATGGGATAAAACGTCAGAACTAGATCTTTGATCTGGGATAAGAGAGGAGGGGATGTGAATGAGAGAGAGAATGAGAGGCTGGAGAGAACCCAGGCCAGGACACGCAAGCAGGAAACTCTCCTGCCTTTGGGAGAAAGGCTGCTCTGTGTAAGTGAAACTGGGAGGGAAACTAAAGGGCAAAAATTCTGCAAAATGGTGAACAGTGCACAGCTTTGCCTGTGGCCCTCAACACTGCACCAGGGCTGAGTCTATCCAACAGGCAACAGTCAACATCTGTGTGCACAGCCCTCCATTTCCTCCCCCCCCGGCTCCCAGTATCAGACTCTGCCCAGAATGTTCACCAGAATTTTTAACAGGCGGAGAAAACAATACACTTCTTTTTCCTCTAGCCTCAGTCTTCAAACAGCTGACCAGTTTTGGCTGAAATTTTCCAAAACACTTCAGACTAAGGCAGCCACCCTAATGGACAATATCAGCTTAAATGGCTAAAATTTGCTAGAGTTACAAGCAACTGAAAACAGTGTTTGTCATGGGGCCCCTTCATTGGAGACAGGCCTCAGCCTCACCTAGAAGAAGAACAACTCACCTCCCCAGGTGGGAAGATGATTTTGGTGACATGGCAGGAAAGTCTTGTGATTAACTCAGGCCAGGCCTAGGGATTTGAGGAAGAGGCTTGGGGGATCAACAAGGCACTTAAGTGGGTGTTAATAATATTCCAGCTAGGTAGGACGGATGGTGGGAACTCTGTAGCTGGCCTGAGGAAGTAGTTCTAGGTGAGTACTGGAGGGTGCAAGAGTGAGTCCTGGAAGGTGTAAAGGGACTGTGTGGACGTGAAGAATGGCTGTGAAGTACTACCTTGCCCCAGAAAGGAGGGCTGTGGGCTTCCATGATCAGAGGGAAGATGGGCCAGTAGGACTAATGTGTGTAGGGATTAAATAAATTGGAGCCCCCTGCAGACAGAGAATACTTTATGGTCTGGATGGAGTTTCTGAGGAACCTTATGCAGTAATTTGGTTGTCACCCACAGGGCTACTTGTGACAAGCTTCCTTGGGCAACAAAGAATCTCTTCACATCTCTTTCCCTACCTATAGAGCCTATCCATATTCATGTTAACAATATGCCGGTCACTATGATTTCTAGGTACAGATGTGTGTAATGATGCATCCCAGTATCACAGGATTGGGAGGCTTAGCTGAGTAACATCTGTAAAATACTCAGAGGATGGAAATCTGAATAGGAAGGGAAAATATTGTCACTATGCCTTTGTGTGGGTGTGTGTGATATAGGGAACTGGTAGCCTCCCAACAGTCAATATTGCATACAGCTGCCAACATAAAGCTCTCTTCTTGGCATCTCCGTTGCTGGTTTGGAAAATTCTTTTGGCCTGATTATTGCCACGTTTACTTAGAGGACAGTGGAAGATGTTTCTGCAAAGTTTAAAGAAAATTCATCCCACTGTGTTTCAGTTACAGGTCTTGAGAAAGAAAATACTACCCTGACTGGGAACAATGTCTTTATTTTCCTCTAGGAAAATATCTTCCTTAGCTTATGTATGTGATGTTGTTCAACTGGCAGAGGTGATTGGATTAATTATGATCCTCACCTTGGAAAATAGGTGTAACCAATGTGGGTTTACAAGAAATTCCAAAAGATGAAATGGTTGCATCTTGGAAAAGGGGCAATACGTAAAGTGTTTTGAAATGCAGCAGCAGTGAAGTAGTAAAACAAGTAGAGTCGTATGTGTACCGAAGACGCTTGATGGTTCCCATGCTCCCATTGAAGATGCAGTTAAAAGCAGAAGAGTCTTACCCACAAGTGTTGTATGGAAATGGTCAGAATTATGGACTGATAAAAACATTCCAGTTGGTACCAAAGTGAAAATTTATCAAACCAACGTACTGACAGAATACTGCAATGGTGTGGAAGAAGCTGTGTTCACTGAAAGAGACATCAGAAGGCTGGAGGTGGTAGCTCTTCAGAAGATGGCAGGTGTAAGATGGAATGATTTTAAGAGAAATGAAGATAGGAAAGGAGAATGTGAAATCAGGGTGCGGGACTGGCTACAACTGAAGAGATTACAATGGTGGGGTTGCTGCAGAAGACAAATTGTAAGATGCCAAAAAAAAGAACCAGAAACACAACCAAGGCTAACCTAGAGCAGTGGTTCTCACCCACTGTGTCAGGACACATCACTGTGTCACCACACAGCAGTAAGTGTGTCACAGAGAGCTGGGGAGATGGCTGGATTTGGGCTTGAGAGAGTGGTCTAGTGCATCCTGTAGAGTTGCAATATGCTGCCAAGGGTGTTGCGACCCACAAAAGATTGAGGACCACCAAACTAGAGGGCAGCCATAACTAGATGGCAGAATATCATAATGCAGGGGTATGACCAGTCGGGGCTTAAGGGAGGAACATACCATGGAAGGAAATCAGTGGTGGTTCTGTGCTGCCCCCTATGTCTATAAGGAGGTGTTGGGATGAAAAGATACCCTTCTAGCTCAAATAGTATTGTTTCTGCCCTCGAGCCTTGCAGTTTAATCTCTTGGAAAACCAGTCTGGAAAAGTTGCACATCCTTTGGAGACCAACCTTCCAATCTCCAGTAGTGTCAGGAGCAGTTTTATACCATTAACTTCCTAGAAAGAGGAGTGCATATCATGGTTTCGATTGTCCAGTAGGGCAAAGTGAACCTCAAGAGTAGGGGATCTTTCAGAAGCATAGAGCTGTCATGGAGGCTTTGCTTTTACCCCAGCTCCCAGAGAAGTGGGCATGATCAGCAAAAAGGAACATTGTTTGGTGGTCTTTCCTCCGAGCTATAATAGCCCCTGCAGGTCATTGGCAGCTGATGTAGACCACAGTGCTGAGCATGTTGGCTGTGCTAAGCAAACAATGAGTAATGTGCATTGAATAACTAAGACAATGCAAAACAAAATAAATGTGGTTTGTCTTCAGGAATAAGGTTCTGTGGAGATTACACAGTCTTGCTATATTCTATATTGTAACTTCATTTAAAGCAAGAACATGTAACTGCCTACAGGCAGGAATACATGGCTTGGATGGTTTGTATTTATCCAAGCAAGAGCTGATTATATGTACTGCTCCCTGGACCATTAGATCTTAGCTCCTTGGTTTGTCGGAAGGCTCTGTTGCCTGATCTCCACATTCATCCCAAGCCAATTTTTGACCAGTTCCTGGCTGAGGGAGGTTTTTGGGATGCTGTTGACCTGGTCAGCTTGGAGCTGATGCCACAGTAAGATGTTTTTCCATATTGTCTCTGTTCCCATCCTGGAAATGAATGGTATTTAGCAAGAGGCATCAGAGTTGATCTGTTAATATTCTAGCTGATGATAATCCCTCTTCTGGGTATTTCAGCCTTCCACTGGCTTGCAGACATGTTGCAGACTATTAAAGTTCTGTGAAGAATTTGTGCCTCTGGTGATTAAATGTATCTCAGAACAAACCTGGGCCCCAGTGTGGCCATGCGCTTGAGATCTGGAAGCCCCATTGTAGGATCCAGGCCAGCTGAACTCTAACCCAGGGTCATTGCTTATGGAATAGGAGGGAGAACTTATAGCTGGAATTCTACTTGCCCCAAATTCTATATGCTTTTACACTAGGTCAACTTCTAGGCTGCTTCCTGTGACCAAGATTTTCAGCTGAAAGCTCAGCTTCTATTGTGGAATTAGTTTAGCCAAGATCCTCAGTGACAGCTGCTTGCAGTTTTAAGGATTCTTTTACTGCATTTTTCTGTCTTGTGTAGAAATTTTCAGATAAAACTTGGTTTCTGGTGCCCAAATAGAGTGCATTTGCTAATTCATTGGCCTTCTTGTATTTGTAGTCATCTTTGAAAGAGGTATAGGGCTCACTCTACCAGCTACAAAAAGGACAGGTTTAAGTGGGCAAAGGGTAGGAGATGAGCTTAGAAGTGGTCTCCTGCAAGATGACTCCATGAGTATGAAATATTGTCCCATGCACCATTAGAAGGCATAGATATCATCTATGAAATGCTTTTCATCTAGACTTTTCAATAATTAAACAATCAGTTATTGTTTACTGACTGATACCTTTGTGCATCTCAAACCATAGCTTAAATTTCTCACAAATATGTTACCATCCCTCTGGGAACATGGGCATCTGTCCACTTATTTTGAGTGCAGTCACGGTTGACCTTAAAGTTTCTAGGTTGGTGGGAACAATCCTGCATTGACACAATAGAGAGGGACTGGAAAATCCAAAGGCCCTTTTGTGAGGCAAGACCTAGATTCCTGAGCATCGCATGGAGAGGAGGGAAGAGAAGAGTTGCTGGAAGTTTTGCTAGATGCAATAAAAGCATTTTTCTTTTCTTGAAAAAGGTGTGAAAAGAAGCATTCCGCCTTTTTGAGCCAGCACTTGTGTGGTGCAGAGACTGCATACTATCACTGATGTGTCACTTTAGTCCAGGATGAGGAGCAGAGGACAGCAAGCTAAAAAAGCGTGCAAATGCCTTTTACTGGTGCAACACATAGTGATGCTTGGTCTTGATAAGTGTGGACATTGAAGGGTGAATTTTCAGCAAAGCAGCCTCTCTTTTGCAGGTACGGTTTGTGTCCACTCCCCCCCCCCCAAATGCACAGTTCAGTTGTGGGCACCAGTTTGATAACTTGTCTTCTAACTGCCTGGTTCCCTCACCCCCTGTGTTGTCCTCCCTCCCAATCCCCCGCTTCTGGGCATAAAAGATAGGTGCACAGTGTATCCAAAAAAGAAACCAAGGCTTCAGCCTTCTTGAAAACTTAGCATTGAGTATGAAGGAAAAGACATCAAGAAAGGGAAAGGTCCCCTGTTCCCCCCCAAAACGAGACCATGATAAGTAACCAAACTGCCTTCAGATGTCAGTAACTCAGTCACTACTGATGTGAGTGTCCATCACCAGCAGCCAGCCAGCACCCTCTTCTCTTTGTTTTAATGTAACTAGGAGTTTTAGGATGCTAACAAATGCCAGAGTTGGTGTAGATCTAGTCAAGCCAATCACAGTCACCGTTATCTGCAAACCTGGTTTTAATTCCTGATTTAAAACCTCCACAACTTTCTCTTTCTTTCATCTGTAATTAAACCTACTGGCACTGTGTGGTGCTGCTGTCCCTGCAATAGCTGAAGGCTGGAGGCAGTTTCTTGGCTGTTTCAGCTCAGAAGTGAAATGTGCACATTTGCCACGGGAGGCACCATTTCCCTGACTCCAGGGGCTCCTTAGGTGCCAGAAAACTCTAGTTTGGGGGCGGGGGGGCAAATGCAACCAAAAATTATAACTCAAAGAGTGCCCAACTCAAGAAGTTTGAAAGCCACTGATGGGGTACCTAGGGGCTGTATGCAAGCAGGTGGGTAGGCAGGGGCTGTGTCAGCGGGGCCCAGTCATGCTCTGAGCTCTAGTGGGTCCAGTGGGGACAGCTCCTCTCCTTGTGCCTGTGTGCGCACCAGGCTGGATCAGGCCTTGGTGACCATGGCCACCAACCCCCAGTGGTTTGTGTGCACCAAGGAGAACAACTAATACCTGAGCCTGAATGGTGTGGCAGCCTTACCCTCCCTAGGAGGATGGTGAAGCACTGGGATGGATTACCTAGGGAGGTGGTGGAATCTCCATCCCTAGAGGTTTTTAAGACCTGTTTTGACAAATTTCTGGCCATGATGATTTAGTTGGTGTTGGACAGGGGGTTGAACTAGATATCTCCTGAGTTCCCTTCCAGCCCTAATCTTTGATGATTATGCACTAAAACACCCTGGAGAGATTGTAGTGGTTATTAAGCAAAGCAATAACACACAGTAGCATGTATTTGTCTTCCTCTAATGTGAAGTAAGCCACTGACCTGAAAGCCATATCCTCAAGCACAGATAGGCACGTATAAGACATCCTGCCTTAAATACTGGAAATGTCTCCTTGCTACAGAAACACTTGATCCCCTCCCATGCAGTGTTGAAGTTAATCTTCTGTTTGTGTGCTATATAGCTTTGCATTGCAGAGATCTGATTCTGTCCTCCTTACTTTGTGTGATTATTTATACTTGTGTGGCATGGATCAGGGGACATATATAACGTTCCCGGTGGCACTTATGAGGGGATTCAACATTCACTTTGCAAAGGCGTAGTCACACACGACAGTGGGCAAACCAGCTCCAGTCTAGAGTTTCTATACACATCTTTACTTTCCTTGTTAGGCCCTGGCTAAGAGTGCTGTCGTCCAGTGGCAAACAGGAAACAGATCTAGCTCATGTACATCACTTCTCAACCAAGAAAAACACTGCGCTTCCTTATCAAATCCTTTAGTCGCCTCTCACAGTCTTCTTGTCACTCACTCCAGCCTTCTGCAAAATAGTCGTAATGGAAACAGTCTCAGTCATAGACTCAGACAGATGGATGTGGAGCACTGGATGAAAGGAGATTTTCAGTAGCATCCACCATTAGAAAAAGAGAGAAAAGCACTAAATGTGCTGACACCCACCTTCTCTTAATGGCTACATTTCAATTCTGAAACACCTTTTCTGCCAGAGGGGAATTTGCTCATGTCTCACAAATGCCCTTGGTTGAAATCAGCACTATCCACCTGTTAGTTAGTGGATCTGGGCAGAATCTCTTCCCACCCAGGAGCAGAGAGGACAGCATCGCTTAGAAATTAAGGGAAACCTTTTAATAATCTGGCAGGGAATCAAGCTTTTCTGCTGGCTCCCCTCCCATATCTGCTGCTGCCAAGGACCCTTCTCAAGCACCAGGCTTCCATGTAATAGCTTGTATCATGTGTGCCTGTGGAAGGTTTGTTATCTGGTGGGAGGATTCCTGCAGTGGACCCCATTGGGTCACTTGTCTGCCATTGCATATAGAGATGGACATCTGTTTCCACAGGAGAGAAAATATCTTCATACTGCACCACATTTGGACAACTGAATGACACAGAGAAGACTCATTGGGCCGCATGAAACCTTGGTGTAACCCCCCTAAAGTCACCTGGGGTGTACATTGGGGGTGAGATTGTCCCATTGTACTTAGCAAGAACTGCTGGTGCAAAGATTTAGCACCTGATTCACCTCTAACTTATACTGGTGTAAAATGGGAGTCATCCTGATATCAGTCAGTTGAGTTACACTGACAGTCGGCACTCTCTGTAGATCTGTTTGTGGCTGGAGATGGCTTTCTGTGGGGCAGTGAACTATCCCACAGACCTAGAGTACGTCTGCACTGCAGTTGGGGGGTATAAACATTACTCACACTAGCTTTGATCTAGCTTTGATCTAGGTTGGTTAGCAGTGAAGCTGCTGTGTCACTATATTTTTTTTGTATTTATTAATATGACTACTGGGCACTTATGGTGCTCTGTAAATGAGGGGTAAGAATTCATCCCCATCACACGAATTACAGACTGCAGCACAGAGGGAGATGGCCAGCATCTCCTAGGGCCTGAATCAACTCCCATTAAAATGGGAGTCTTGGTGAATTCAAGGAGAACCGGATCAAGGCCACACTGGCTTTGTCAGCCCAGAGTAGAAGCCTGGTCTTCTGACACACTCATCCAGTATTCGTCTTCCCTTGTATTTATCACCTCATGTAGGAAAAATACTTCTATTATCTGTTTTCACTTCTGTCTCTTGCAGATTTTTCTATAAGATACTTTCCCAGTTATTTGCAGATTCCATTTTTCTTAGTTAGTTAGTGGTGGTTGCAATAGATTCAAATAGCACGTGGACACTTGTGGCAGGGTACCTGCCCCACATTGGCCTGGTGAAGGTCGAGAGGGCCCTTGGAAAGGCTGTGTGAAAGCGAATCAAGGCCCCAGGAGGCCAGTGTAAAAGGTTGCTGCAGATAGCAAGAGGAGTGACTCCCAGGACCTTGAAGAGGGAGAACTGCCAGCCCCTGGACCAAGCTGTAACAGGCTGCTGGGGCTCAGCAGAGCCAGGTGCCTTGATGTAAGGGCAAAGGTAATTGGGGTTGTGGGGAAGTTGCCCAGGGAAATCCAGGGAGGAGTTGTGGGGGAGATGCAGTGAAGGTTGCCACACTCAGGGTCCCTGGGCTAAGTCCTGGAATAGTTTGGGTGGGCCCATGTCCCTCCTCTTCTCCCCCAGATTGCCACAGTGACAGCAGGACTGTGGTAGCCACAGTGGGAAGTGGCAAGCACAAATTGCAGAACCACCTGGAAGGAGAGGGAACTCAGATTGTGACTCAGATGAAAGGCAGAGTCTCGAGAAAGAGGGTCAAGCAGAGATAGGATGGAGGGCAAGAAACTGCATGGAGGGGTGATTGCCCAGCTGAGAGTTGATTCCTCAGAAGGAGGCAACAAGGTGGTGAGTTGGACCGTGTTACACCAATACGTGAGTATGTTCCAATACATGAACGCCTTTTTTACACCCCTGCCATGCTGTGTCCCCTTACCTGACCCAAAAAAGTACTTTTGAACCTTTGAAAATGGCTTCTTCAGAGTAGCAACAATTCATCTTCTAGAAGTAGTAGCCATTTGGATCCTGGTTTTATCTTTGTGTATAGCCCAAGCTCCCCCTCATTAGCTTCCCTCTTTGTTTATTAATATCTGTATGGTGCTGGACATTTTCAAAGTTCTGTGCACATATTAAAGTTATCCAATTCCTGTATGTTGGTCCTTCTCCCACATAAATAGCATCCTTTGCTAAGTCTCCACAAGGGGAACCTTTCTTTTTCATGGATAGCAATCATTCTTCCTGATGAGTTGTGAGTGGTGACTTGTGAACATTTTGACCGGCTCTGCTGTTCATCTAGGCATGGCCAAGGTAAACAAGCAAATTCTGGAGAGGTCAAGATGTTTTAAAAACTTGGAGGTGTAGCCTTTTGTGTGTCTCACCCCCATGGTCCCAGTGTGGGAGCCTCATTTTGGTACATGAAACCCAACACTCATGGAATGAAGATGACAGGGAGGAAGCAGGCAGTCTAGGACCTTTCACCCCAGTGTTTCCAAGGCCTAAGTCACACAGAGGTTTTTTTAACCCCCACTTGCTTCTTCTAAATCTGTTTTGGTTAAGAGTGTCATGTACTGGGTTACCAATGTACAACTCCAGCATGGATCTATGCGGTGATACTGGTACGCGAGCGGTTGTACCTAAAGAGAGTCTTACCTTTCCCTTGTAGGCATAAGCTGTTCTAAACACCTTTATACTGTATAACTGTATCCCCATTACTGGGGCTGTAACTATGTTAATATAGGTTTAAAGTGTCAGTTTTTGTGTAGGCAAGCCCTAAGTAGTTCTGGATGCGAATCTGCCAGACCAGACCCGTCTCAGTCTGAACCCGTCCATCCTTCTGGAACAAATAACCATCCTATGTGGCTAGTGTCACAGTTATGGGCTAACCACCTCTGGTGCTGTCTTGTCCACCTGAGTGCCCCACCTCTTTATCTCAGCCCTCCAGTGTTTCCAGGAGAATCACATGATTTCACCTCCATTCTCAGATGGGTCCTAGGTTGCTGTCCCCTGTGGACCACCTGTGATCACCTCAGCTGCTCTGACTTACGTACAGGTCGTGCAGTTCTGTTCCTTCTGAGGGATGACCGTGAAATCAGCAGCCAACCAGCCTTCTGAAAGGAAAGCATTATTTGTTTAGAACAAAAGCATTTCAAAGAAAACACATAGCTTCAAAAACAATAAACCAGGTAGTGTATGTATCCAGCTCTTCCCCTAAGGCAACGTTTCCTGAACCAATTTGGCCGGAGAACACTTTTGGGCTTGGATTATATTGATGGAACACATACATGTTGGTCTGGGGCGTGGGTTGTCACGGGACAAGCCAGCTCTCACACATTGGTCACTGAGGGGTTGCACCTCTATTTCTAACACTGTTTCGTACCAGCTCCATGTCATTGCTGGTGGCTCCAGTGGGACCGCAAAGCCATGAGTCAGTTCACTTATTCAGTTTTATTACCATGGTTGAACCTGGCTGTGGATTGTCCTTCTCCAAAGTTTAGAGTCAGATTTAATGCCAGTGGTGGTGAGGTAGTTTGCCTGACTTTGGTATCAGCTGAATAATCTACCTGTATTATTAGCAGGCAGTGCAAATTTGGAACTTGGTCTTTTCTTGTTGCCTTCCTCATCCTCTTTCTCTCTGGCCTCTCTCCACCTATAAGATGCCGCCAGGAATGTCCTTATGGAACCCAACGGTACAAATATGGACTATCCTTTTGTCTTCCAGCACCAATAGCTGACATCCATATACAGAGACATTGTTGTGCAGAACTCAGTGCCGTATGAATGAAAACAGCCAATGGCATTTCTAAGCAGGCAATGAAGCAGTTAGATGAGACCCATGAGGCTGAGAACAGAAATCAAAGAACCTGCTGAAAGGTAGTGAACACTTGCTTACTTGCCAGTTAAGTCTGCAGATGGACATGCAGCAGGTCCTGCTGTTTGTTTCCTGTTTTGCACACCTGTCCAGTCACCCCTCATCAGCCCTCCGAGTCCATATAACCCAGAATTTCCATCCATACAAGGATGAAGCTCCATAATAGATGTGTTGGGCCACACCTGCACATACACAAGTGATCTTTCACCTCTCCACTACAGTCTATGTCACCTCCTCAGCTTTGTATCTCCTGTTCCTCTTGAGAGCCTCTGGGCAGACAATACTCCACCCGGCTTCCCTCCATCTATGAGTTCAGAGCCATCTGCTTCCCTTGCTCCTTCAGTCGTCTTCTGTAGAAGTGGCCTGGGAATTAACCTTTCTCCAGATTTTCCAGTGCATCTGAATTGTGTCTGTTTAGATTCCAAGTTCCTCAAGGCAAGCAACATCTTCTGTGACTCATACAGCGCTGAGCATGATGCATCTCCCCGGCTCTCCATGACACACTTACCACTGTGTGGCAACACAGTAATGTGTCCTGACACAGTGGTTGAGAACCACTTCTTTAAACACTTAATAGTGCCTGTCCCTTCTTCAACACCTTTCACAACTGGAGCTCCTCTTGTCAGGAAGCCGCTTCCTTTGAGCCACTTCCTGGCTTTAAGTAACCGAGTTAAAAAAGGCTTTCTCCTGTGTTCATAGCAACATCTTTCTGAGGTTGTGCAATGCTCAGTTTTAAGGACACCATAGAAAACTGTGTTGTGGAGTCAGAATCAAAAACAATCATTTAGAAGCCTAAGGGCTTGATTCCAATTTAGATATGGAGGAGCACCTCATTGTGTATCATGAAAAATTCCTTGTGGGGCACGCATGGCTGGGCTTCTGAGATTAAAATTTTCATTTTAGGTTGAGCAGCATATCAGCAAGTCAAACCATCTGCAGAGGCTCACTATTGTCCTATAATACCTGGCCTGCATCTTGCTGTTGGATTTTTTTTTTTTTTTAATCAGAAATGTGCTTTCTGAGTCTCTTAAACCAAATGCACTGCAGCTCCCTTCCTTTATGGAAGCACAACAGTTTCAGGAATGAGCTGATGTGGCAAGTGGTGTGATCTGGGAGTCAAGACACCAGGGGTCTAATTGCAGGTATTCTGGTGTTTCACTGTGCGTGGATCTTTTAAACTCTCCGTGCATCCCATGTAAAATAGTGTTGATACCATTACCCCTTTCACCCTGGGCACCTATCCAAATCTTGGGGTTTAGTGGGTTAGAAGGAAAACATTGATGACAAAGTCAGGAATGCAGATCTTGGATGCAATTCTGCTTCATTACAATGAAGGTACATAAATTTCTGTTTCCCTGACAACAGCAAAAGTCAAACAAGATAAGAATTTTTTTGGCATTGTAGTTCCAAGCCTCTTTTGACAGTCCTCTTCCCCAAAGTGCTCCCTCTGAGTGCTTTTTATCAGGGTCATGTACCAAGTGCTTCTTTAGCTTTCTTTGCCTTCTGTGGTGACAGCTGTAGTGTTTCCCCCCCTGCTTCTCTCTCTCTCATGCACACCTGCAATCAAATCAGTCCTCAGACACCTGCATTTGTTAGGAGGCTCCTGGAAAACTGCAGGGCTCAACCACTGCCCAGGCCCGCATGTTGTCTAATTCAGTGGTTCTCAGCCACTGTGTCAGGACACAATACTGTGTCACTGCACAGTGGCTTGTGTGTCGCGGTGAACTGGGGAAATGGCTGGATTTGGCCTGAGAGGGGTGGGCTGGTGTGTCCTGTAGAGTTGCAGTATGCTGCCAAGTGTGTCACAACCTGCAAAAGGTTGAGAATCAGTGGTCTAATCTGCAAGTGGAAGTTTTTCTGTTGTTTTCCACTAAAGGGTATTTAACTGTTTCCTATTGGGCTCCAGAAAGTGGGCGAGCACAGGCCTGCTCACATCTGAAAGCTCCTCCCTCAGCCTAAGGGGAGGAGCTACTGAGCGCTGGACTCAACTAAGTATGGGGTACAACAAATGAAGAAGCAGGAATGGGTGTCAGGGTTCATTTAGTGGGATGGTAGCCAGCTGTCATGGCCCGCAGCTTCACAAGGTGGTATTACTGCCTCATCCCCAGTTTAAAGTGGAATTAGTTCACAATGGAAGCTTAATTGAGTAAGATTTCATACTTGCGGGAGCACTCCAGGTGGTGGTGAGTTTTCCCCATTACCCTTTGTGTTTCATCCTGACGGCTGTCCAGCCAGTCTTCGAGGCAGACGGCCACCTCTTACCTACTGCCCTCTCTTGGCCTCTGCTGCAAGTCAGAAGAGTGAGTGTTAGCGACCACCCTGTGCTCCTTGGTTTCATTTTGTGCAATTCATTCCTGTGCAGAAGGCCAGCACAAACCGTATGCTACCTGTAGGTCCCATTTAAGACCTATGGGGCACAAACCCTTGGGTGACACTCATCTATTGAAGCCAATGGCAAAACTCCCACTGACTTCAGTGGGACCAAGATTTCACCTCCTGTGTTGGCCTCTTTTCAGAGGAATACAGCACGCACATGGGGCTGAAGGGTTTTGATAAGAAGAATGGCTTTTTGGTTGGCAAGCGGGCTCTGTCTGCGTCTTTATTGACCTTGCTTCTGTGGTCAAACCTTCCCACAATAAATTGCTGCTAATGGGGTCCCTTGGTGATTCTTGGTCAGGATTATTTCTTATAGCTGATTCCATGAGGGTGAGGTAGCATCTTTAACTTCCAAGTCAGTTCTCCTAAGCATGGTTTTCTGGCTTGCTCAACTCAGCTTTTATAGCTTGTTCTTCCTCTCTGTCTTCCATAGTATGGTTCCAGTATTCTTCGCCAAGAGCTACCCTTGCTCATTTGTAAACTTAGATGTAAATCACTGCTTGGTGATTGAAGTGAATTTTTGAGAGAACCAAGCAATACATGGTGGCCACAAAACACCCACAGACTGGCTCCTCTATTATTCATTGCAGTCATCTTGCTGAGCTGACTTCTCTGTGATCTTTGCTGGCTTTCAGCTTTTGCTTACTGGCCTGTCTGACTCAGCAGAACATATATAAATGCAATATAGAGTTTTGGGTTATTTCAAATTATCAGGGTCCTGGAACATGTGGCTGTCATAATCATTTGTTTAATTGTTGTGTGCCCTTTGCTAACTAGACATATATCATCTCTTCATCTATGCAAAATGTGAACAGGAGGCCATTCAGCGCCACCTCTTGCTTCTTGATTTCATTTGAAGCTCAGACTGGGTTTTGTTGTAAGTGAACCCTCTCCAGGTTTTCAACATTCAGCAGAGAAGAGCCACAGGAATGATAATGGAAAACAGTGTGGAGTTTTGATCCACTTAGCTTATTGAAAAGAAGGTTGAGTGATTCCATCTGGCTGTTTAATCTAAACAAAACTGTGAGATCCAATGACCAGTATTGGAAGCTTAACTTCAAACTCAAAGTAAGATACAGATTTTTAACAATGTGGGTAATTAACCATTAACTATGGGACAATTCGTCAAAGGGTGTGGTGGATTCTCTAGTGCATGAAACTTTTAGACCTTTCTCTGCTAGACTGAAGACTCCATTACCTTACCCATGTAGATATTTATAGACTGTAATCAAGTCACCCCTTAACCTTCTCTTTTGTTAGACTCCAAGGAGCTCAATCTGTTTAGTTTATCACTATAAAGTATGTTTTTGTAATCCTTTACTCATTCGCATGGTTCTTTTCTGAACCCTTTCCAAATTTGTTAAGGTCCTTCAAGAATTGTGGGCACGAGAACTGGAATGCAGAGTTCCATCACGGTAAGACCCAGCACAAAGGAAAAACAACTTATCTGTTCCTTCTCATGACCCATTGTTCATGCCTCCCAGGATTGCGTTAGCCCTTTTGGCCACAGCACCACACTGGGAGCTCATGTTCAGCTGGTGATCCTCCACAACCCCCAAATCTTTTTCAGAGTCACTGCTTCCCAGGACAGAGTCCCTCATAGCGTGAGGACGGCCTGTGTTCTTTTTGTCTAGATAGCTACATGTAGCCGGATTATAATGCACATTGCTTGATTGTGCCCCATTCACCAAGTGATCCAGGTCGCTCTGAATCGGTGACCTCTTGTCCTCTTTTATTTACTACTTGTCACCCCAATTCTTGTCATCTGCAAACTCTATCAATGATTTTTGTGTTTGCTTTCGAGACATTAATAAATGTGTGAAATAGCAGGGGGCTAAGAATCAATCCCTGTGGGGCCCCACTGGAAACAGATTTACTATCGGTACCTGTGGGGTCCCACTAGAAGCAAATTCACTCAGTGGTGACTTCTCAGTTTACGGATACATTTTGTGACCTCAGTTAGCCAGTCACTAATTATTTTAATGTGTGTCGTGTTAATCACTATAGGTTTTTAATCAAAATGCCACACAGCCCCAAGTCAAAATATTACCTCAACACTGTTACCTTTACAAATCACCACTTCTAATTTCATCAACCAACATCAAGTTAGTTTGAGGGGCTTTATTTTCCATAAACCCATGTTGATTGACATTAACTACATTGCCTTCCTTTCATTCTTTATTTAAGAATTATTAATTTATTAACATATTGGTCAGTAAATATGGGCAGACCAGAGAATATGGGTGCCTATCTGTTGCATGAAGAGAAGATGGGCAACTGTCAGCATCAAGGCTATAATACCACCTGCAGGATTGTAGTGGCAGCATAAACATTACGAAAAGAGCAATGCCATGAGAACTAGAGTGGTCACCAGTGAGAGCGCTTATTTTTAAATGTTCATGTTTACTTGAAGCAGTGATAGCATCTGCTTTCCAAATGCAGTGACATCCGATGTGCATGCCAGAAAAGAACAGATCTGTCATCTAGATTATTCAAATAAGCCTCCATCGGGGACTCATGCTCTCCTCTATTCCTCCTTGGTTTAGTTCTGCATCTCAGGATTACAGCTTACTTGTGCTGAAATGCACACTAGCTGTCCCTGGCTCTTTAAACCAGAATGAAAATGGCCTTGCAGGCAAACGTCAGATCTTCACAACTGGGACAGGAGCTGATCTCAAGGCGGTGGGCGGCAGAGAAAAAGTTGCGCTTGTGTTGCTTAACACAGCAGTTCCTAGAATCTGCCTTGTGAGAAGCAGTT
Source organism: Podocnemis expansa (assembly GCA_007922195.1). Classification (NCBI taxonomy): domain Eukaryota; kingdom Metazoa; phylum Chordata; order Testudines; family Podocnemididae; genus Podocnemis; species Podocnemis expansa. The sequence goes on along the minus strand of ML682056.1, from coordinate 14,175,306 downwards.
CTTTTGGGGACCTACATTTCTTCCCTTTGGGAACCCATGGCCAGGGCCATTCACCAACAGCCTTCTTGAAACAAGCATTCTTACTTAGTAGTAGGAACAAAGCATAAAAGGGATTTTAAAACTGCCTACAAGCTGGAGGCATTTAGTCTGCTCTGATATTCTGCTTCAGCACAAGCTAAATTAGAGACTTTCCCTTTACATTATGAGGACAGGCCAGAGCTGATTCACTTTCTTTTAGGAAGCAAAGTGCTGCTGTGGCCCAGCCTGAACTTGGCTTATTGCTGAGCCCATCTCTCATCTCTCAGGCCAGGCCTGCACTTTGCTGGTACAGATATAATCTACTGACACATCTCACCTACTGTGGACACTGCTTACACCAGACAAACTGGCTTGTATACCTTATTCTAAGCCAGTGGTTTTCAAACATTTTTCCTCAGGACCCAGTTGAAAAAATACCATTTATGCCCACAACCCAACAATTACTTCTTTTTGCAATGCTTTGCAATCTTTTGATGGTGGTAGCAGGAGGTGCTGCGACCCAGTATCTGAGAGACTGTGATCCAGTCCTGGGTCCTGACCCGTGGTTTGAAAACCACTGTTCTAAGTGACTCTGCTTTTCTTCCTTGAGTGAAATAATCAGCAAATTATCTGCATTCATTCACAGCTTTGGCCAGGTTAGCTCCATCAATGTTGCCACAGATGCTGATAAACTGAAGAGGGGTCAGAGAAGACTCATGAAAATGAGTAAAGGATTAGAAACCCTGCCTTACAGTGATAGAGATGGTTACAGGGTGACGTGATTTAGTCTATAAATATCTACATGGGGAATAGCTATTTAATAATAAGCTCTTCAATCTAGCAAAGATGGGATAACAATTATTCAGTGCCTCAAAGCTGAGGTTAGATAAAGTCCAACTAGAAATAATTACTCCGACCGTTAAAAATTTGTGCCATAACCAGTGGTACAATTTACATTGGGTTGCATTAGATTCTCCATGACTGATAATTCTGAAAATGAGATTGGAGGCTTTTCTAACAAGCTGGTCTAGAAATTATTTATGGGAAGTTCTAGGGGGTTCTGTGCCACAGAAGAGGTCAGACCAGATTCTCACAATGGTCCCAAATCACACTTCTGGCATAGCTCGGTCGGCAAAAGTTTGTAGTGTAGCCCTGGCCTTAGGGAACCCTCTGCTTTTGTTTTTGAAAGTCTGTCCTTTGCTGTGTGTGTCTGGGGCCAAATGTCATATTGCTCATAGGCATCTTTTTGTTACTGGGCCCAGATGAGGGCTTCTCAACATGGGGAGTTGTACTGGTATATGGGAAAGTGTGAATTTAAACTATTCAAGTTATACTGGTATAACATGCCTTGTGGACACTCATAATCCAGTATAAGGGCACCTTTTTTCCAGTTATGCTTTGTTGCTTCAGAAATAGTTTTAAGAAAATGTGGAAAAGGGTGTTCAAAGCTTCTGATGAAGTTGGATTTTCCCCCACAAAAGCTCATACAATAAATATATTTGTTAGTCTTTAAGTGCCACAGGACTCCTTATTTGTTTTACTGAACTAGACTAACATGGCTTCCCCTTTGGATCTTATTCCAAGTAAGAATGTTCATATGGGGAACTCATACCAGTGTAACTTGCCATGTGAACAAACTCTTAGCCAGCCAGTCAGGATAGGAGACTATCCTCCGGGTGACTGCTCCACTAGTTGGCAAGTTAAATCCATTCAGCCTTAGTGGTCTGTACCATGTGGCCTCGTGATGGCAATATGTATATGTGGGGTGGTGTTTCAGGACTGACTGCTCTCTGTTGATCATCTAACACTCCACTGTAGAAGCCCAGGACATCCATTACATTTGGAGAACCAGACCAATGAGTGCCAGCGCTTTTGTTACACATCACACTTCATAAATCATCACTTTCTGCAACCCTTCACAGAGGGGCCACTTCTCGGCATCACGTGGCGTTGGTTCATGTGGGCTCTGCTAAAAATCTGGGCACCTCCATGATTTACTTGGGTGGCAAATGTAATTAAAAGCAAATATTTTCATAAAGATATATGGAGCGGATTTGAGGCTGGCATTGGTCTCTGTCAATGGAGGCAGCATTAGTTGTTCTTGCTTTAATGAAAACCCATTTAGGTCTTCAAGGAATGAAGGATCCCTTTGGAAATGTCCATTTTTGGAAACAAAGATCATATTTGTTACTTTGGTCAGAAAATCTACTAGCTTTAGATATACAGGCCAAAACCATGAGATGCTGAGAGGAGGTGTGGTGTACAGTTAAATGCTTGTGCAACCTTTGGATGGGCTATGGGACAAACAACAGCTGCTCTCAACACAGTGGTATGCTCTGAGGGTGTTGGGACATGACCACAGTGCCATGAGAACAGGTGGTCTCAGCTTCCAAGGCCTTTGGGAAGCAGAAGGTAAATCAGAGCAGTGTTAGGACTGTCCCAGCTGACACCACAGGCTGAACAGACAATTTCATGGCCCCAGAATACAGAGAACACAGCACAAATGTGGCTTAAAATCACCTTCTTGCTGGAGGATGGAGTCACAGAGCATCACCTCTCAAAAGGAAATGAAACATTCAATTGGGAGAAATTCAGCACATCATTTTGACATTGCTCATTCTCCATTGTCAAACATCACCTTTATCCTCATTATTAACTTCTTCAAGCATGTACAGAGCAAAGATATAAATAACGCTTTTCAAAGCGGCTGTCAAAAAAAAAAAATCCCCGATCTTGAGCATAGCAGCTAGAGCCCTACTACTTCTCTCCTGTGAATGAAATGACAGCATTCATTAAAATGGAAATTATCTCACACAAAGGAGGTGATTAGCTGAGAAGTCTCTTGAATGGCTTCTGTAGAAACAGAAAATACGAGTGAGAGATACAGACCCCACAAAACTCACTGGAGAGGACATTGGTTAAGCCAAAGTCACATTGTCTGGCCTAACTGACAAAGGTCATTCAGAGTGAGCGAGATTTTCTTTCTCCAGGGTCTGAGAGCTAAACTGAGATCTTAAACCCCATGAAGAAATGAATAAACAGGTACATTAAGAGGACACTTACATCTACATCCCATCCTAGAAGATGATCCCACACTCTCTCAAGCCTTGGGGGTCAGGCCTTTCCTTGCTTACAGACAGCCTCCCAACCTGAAGCAAATACTCACCAGCAACCGAACGCCATACAAGAACGCTAACCCAGGAGACTATCCCTGCAATAAACCCCATTGCCAATTCTGCTTACATGTCAACTCCAGTGAGGTCCACAGAAGTCACAACTACATCAGTCACCCTATCAGGGGCTCATTTACCTGCATATCGCTGATGTGCTCTATGCCATCATGTGCCAGCAATTCCCCTTTGCCATGTACGTTGGCCAAACCAGACTATCTTTATGCAAAAGGATAAATGGATGCAAATTGGACATCAAAGAGGCAGCATCCATAAACCAGTAGAAGAACCCTTCAATCTCCCTAGACGCTCAGTAGCAGACTTGACAGTTGCCATATGTCAACAAAAAAACTTCAGACAGACTTCAGCATGCAACCACAGAGCTGGAGCTGATCTGCAAACTTGACATAGTTAGACTGGGTCTGAATAGGGACTTGGAATGGTTAACACAATCCAAAAGTAATTGCCTCTATTCACACATTCTCTCCCTTTAATCAACTGCTGTAAATGGGCCGCATCTGCCCTAAGTGAACTGACTTTGCTCACACTTGCCCTTTTCCATCCTGGCATATGTATATATACTTCTCAACTGTAGTTTCCACTTAATGCATCTGCTGAAGTGGGTTGGAGCCCACAAAAGCTTATGCCCAAAGAAATCTGTTAGTCTTTAAGGTGCCACAGGACTCTCATTTTTTTAAGAGGACGCTGACAATCAGGGTACTGGCACCCCCAGGGGACAAGAGAAGTTTTAACCTCAAAAATTAGCTGCTTGTATGCAGTTGTTATACCATGAAAATATATTAACTAATGTCTTTTACGGAAGCTTGCAGTATTCTAAACTTGATGGTCACTCTGAGATGTGTATATGGGCTGTTTATGAATTTATGGACATGTTTTATATGTAAAATTTGTGCTCCTAAGTTGTGGCACAACTTTAACTCCATCTCATAGCAGCCAGGGTGCAGTTAAGCAGGGAATGCAGTTTCTGGTGCCAAACTGGTATCAAGTAACTATCCAAATCCAGCCCAGGAAGGGACAAGGATGGATCATTTGAGTTAATGGAAAGACATTAAGACAACTCAAGGAAAAGAAAATCTTGAACATCAAGTCAGGAGGGAGTTTCCCACGCTGATTGATTCTGAGTCACTGTGCATTGGGGAGAGAAGGGAACCTTTTGTCTATGCTAGAGCACTTATGGCTGTAGGATGTCTCACGTCTATGTTGATGGGCGAGAGCTGTGTCTCCTGTTGGCACAATTAAACCACCCCCATTGAGTGGCGGTAGCTAGGTTGGTGGGAGAAACTCTTTCTTTCACTGTGTGACTTATGCGAGTGTAACTTATGTTGCTCAGAGGGGTGGAATATTCACACCCATAAGTAACACAAGTTTTGCTGACATAAATGGCCTCAAAAGCAGGCTTGGGGGCTGAGATCTTTTATCCAGAACCTGATGGACAGTCTGGAGGGGGGAAGCGGTCAGTGAATATTGGATTGCCCCCTGTAGCAGTGCTGGAGAGCTTGTTGTAAGGCAATAGGTAACTTTTATTAGAAGAGGAATCTTATCTAATATGGAAAAATAAAGCCTTTGGCTTTATGTTGGCTTTATGTTATGCTCTGTGTAACCTGTATATTGTCTGCTCCATACGCCACTTACTATTTCATCTTCAAATCTGTGGGGTTTTTTAGTAAACTTTGTGTCTGCTTTTTCATCCCAAGCAGATCTGCAAACTGTGAGACATGTACGTCCCAAAGTAAACTGGTATCTGGTAGGGGCGTAGCTATGAGTGAGCCCAGGCTCACTCGGTTGACCAGCAAGCCTGCCGACCCCCACCCCCTGGAGTGCCCAGCAGTGGCGTGAGCTTCGCCACTGCAGCCACAGACCGGCCAGCAGAGATGGGAGGGAGTGGGCTGCTCTCTGCCTCTAGGAGTGGGGTGAATCAGTCTGTGTGGGTCTCCTGCTGCCAAATGCTGCTGAGTCCTGCCCTAATGAAATGCCACCAAATCCTGGGCACTCGAATTCTGGGCCCCCTGCACCGCTGAAATGCTGCTGCCAAATCCCAGGCCTCACACCATGGTGCCCCCAGCTGCCCCTCCGCAGTGATGGCTCTGCTGCCTGCTTTGCCTCACAGCTCTGGGACACAGCAGGAGCTGGGCTGTCTCTTTCCTCCCTCATTCTTCCGTCTTGGGGAAGTTTTCTGCCACATGACCAGATTCAGGACTGGCCAGGCCCACCCTGGAGACTCAGGAGCCCAGCCAGAAAATGAGGGCTGGCTATGCCCCTGGTATCTGGAGAATGGGTCTCGTGCTGGGGGGGAGAGGTGAGGAGCCAGAGGAAAATGGTCAGAGTGTCTGGTAGTTACTGTATGTGCCCCCTAGGTTCTTACAGGAGGTGTGGGGGGCGGCAAGCGAAACAGGACTGCAGGGCTGTCGGTGTTCGCCTGCAAAGAGCAGTTGGGCTAGTAAGAGCCAGGATGGGACTGTGTGGACTAGCTACTGGTGTCAGGCCTGAACCATAGCTCTACAGCACAAAGGCCCCAAGGGTACAGGGCAGGCAGTGACAGAACCACTTACTGGTCTGCGTAGACCCCAAAAGGTCTCAAATACCCAACAGAATATAGCAAAACGTACAACACAATTGTATCTGGCTCCACCGTAGCTCTGCAGAACATAGAAAGGCGGTGCCTGCCTGAATGGAGGGCAGCCTGAATCCTCTGAACACTGCGTGTGGATTTACACATCTAACTACAGCTTGTCTGTCTCCCTTTGCACTCCTGTCTTGTCCCCTTATTTCTGCTCTCCAGTCTGTCCTTTTATACTGCGCAATTACTTTTGCTTCGTATGGTGTCTTTCAGACACCCTGCTTCAGAAAGTATATAGCAACCACGTGAAATTGGGCATGCTAAAGAGAAGACATGTTTTCACCTGCCTCAGTCCTGGAGTCAAGTTCCTCCATGGAGCATAGGTTTTTGAGCATGGGTCTCTTGAATCTATCAGAGGGAGTCATAGCAAGAGGCAGTTCCTGGAAGGTGAAGTTTAGACAACTTACAACTGGAAATAAGATACAATTGCCCTTGCGGTTAAAAATGTGCTACTAGAGTAATTGCAATGTAGGGATATGCTGGAGACTCCATCACTTGATGCATTTTAAATCAGCCTTTGATACAAGAGCTTGCACAGGAATAAAAATTTGGCAGAGAGGAGCACACCCATGGCCATGCGCTGGGGAAGCTGTCAGCTGTTGCTCCATCCCGGAGCTGGAGGAATTTGCTCTCTTCACACCCCACAACTGCAGGAATTCTTTGTCATTGCTTGCCCCTCTTATGAATCCTCCTGCCTGGAGGGTCTGCAAGAGGGTCTAGTCATCCCCAAATTATGCGTGATGCAGGAATCACTCGGTGGAATTCTCTGGCCTCTGTGCTCTGCAGGAAGCAGGTGAAATGATCATGATGGTTTCTTCGGCACTGGAAATAGGTGAATCGAAAACAAACGTGGTACATGTCAGATGCAGGGAGGTTGTTCCAGGCAGTGGCAATGGATGCAGAGGAGAAGGTTCTTGCCAGAAGCAGGGATGATATTTTTTGAGGGAAAGCAAGATCAGGCCCATGCCAGATACTACTTCCTTATGAAGAGTCTCACTGTTAAGAAGTAGGAGTGTAACACCCAAGGTAAATCACTCCTCATCCCCACACCTCCTTTGCTTTTCCAGATGTGTTAGAGCCGTATTGTGCTGGGCTTTGCAGCAGGCGGAGACAAAATGGGCCTTCCCTGTCTTCACCCTCCATTGTAAATCTGCGTGAGAGCCAGGCGTAATGACAACTCCATGGCTGCTCCATTCCTTCCCTTCACAAACAAGGCAGGATGAGGAAGTTAGCAGGTGTGCCTATGCCTCCATCCCTTTCCATGCACCAGGAGAAACTATGTAGACAAGGTAGGTGAGGTAATATCTTTTATTGCAGTGGTTTTCAAGCTTTTTTTCCCAGGACGCAGTTGAAAAAAATCATTTATGCCCATGACCCAACAATTACGTCTTTGGGCAATGCTTCCAGTCTTTTGGTGGCAACAGCAGGGTGTGTCACGACACAATGCCTAAGGGTCTGTGACCCAGTACTGGGTCGTGACCCTAAGTTTGAAAACTGCTGTTTTATTGGACCAATGTCCGTTGCCAGGAGAGATACTGTTAAGCTACACTGAGCTCTTCTTCAGACAAGCGTATCTTTTTCCCTCTCAGAAACCAGAGCAAAAAAAGATATCACCTGACCGATGTTGCCTTTTTAATGGCCAGGGTCCAACATGACAAGTATTCAGCAGGTTGTTATGCAACCAGTGGAGGCCCACGTGATCTGACATTACAGGTCTCACCGTGCTCATCGTATTTCCAGGGATATGGCTGATATAGGATTGCTGGGGAAGCAAGAGGCATTGAGGTTCGTGTTACTGCACATCTTGGTTTCCCTGGACATTGTCTCTTTTTTGAGCCTTCGTCCTCTGTCTCTGGGTGGATTTTTCGAGTAACAGGAAAAGTTGAGGGTTTTTGCAAAGCAGACAAGCTGGCGCTCAGCAAAGGCCCCAATTTACTCTGCTCCCTGATGGCTTTCTGCCCTGCTTCAGAATCCCACCCAGCCAGGCCCCAGCTCCCAGCCCTGGGGAGGGGTCGCACAGGAAGGCAATAAATGATATCTGTCACTCGTACCAGCCACCTGCCACCGTAGCAGGAGTGACACTGCCCCTCCCCACCTCCAGCAAGTACCCCTGCTGCTGGTACCCCTTACAACTCCCTTAACCATGGCCACCCCCTTTTTCCTTCTCCCCTGCACCATCCTTTTTTATTTTTTTTTGCAAGCCGGAAATATGGTAACCTTCACTGCAGTCTCTCCCCACTCTTCCTTATGCTGCCTGTGTCCTCAGCTCTTGTTTTCATTCAGTGTGACTGATTTAACTGTCCTAAGCCTTGGAAATAAAACTTGCCTTCCACTGTGTCTTTATGAGAGCACGGTGATGGCTATGGATGTATATTTTTATACCAGCTGTCTGTTATCTAGCTTGTGGTATCATTACCAAAGAACAAACCATTTGGTTCCTAATGTTGTGAAGATTGCTGTCCGCTTCCCTATTGCAATCAAGGGAAGTGGGGGGGGGCAATCAGCACTCGCTAGTATTGGGCCTAGGGTGTAGCGAAGTTACCCTGAAGCAGAGGTAAAGGTGCGTCATAAACAGTGTCTAGGATACAATTTATGCATGTGTGCCTTTAATTTAATGGCTGAGTGCATTGAACTGCTGTTTGTGCTATTCTGTGGGTTACCCAAGTGCCTGCAGCCCTAATTGGTAGGTTTTGTTTCTCTGGAAAGTAGAAGAGATTTTTCCAGTTCCAATAAGTGCAGAATTATTATTTATTTATATGGTAGAACCCACAATGTACAAGGGGATTTCCAGACAGTCAGAGATGGATATGCCCTATCCCTGCCTTGTGTTATCTGGTCTAAGGCAGTGGTCCCCAACTGTGGGGCAGACTCCACTAAGAGGATGCAGATCAATGTCCAGGGGTGGAGCCCGAGGACCATCACCAAGCCTCGCTCTGCTCGAGCCCTAGCCGCTGACCACAGCTGCAGCCCTGGCTCCACTCTTATCCCCTGCTCTTGGCTCCTGGCTTCCACTTTCAGCTCCAAGCTTCACCATGGACCCTGGCCTGGCTGTGACACTGCTGCTGGCCCAGAGGGTGCAGATGTCTTCTGTTACTGGGAAGAGAGCGTGCAAGAGGAAAAGCTTGATGACCACTGGTCTAAGGATAGAGATAGGCAAACATACAGAGGTTAAGAGACAAGGAACAACAAATACAGAATTTTTATACCAGCCAACTAGCTTCATTGTAAGGAGTTTATCAGAAGTGGATCTTTAAGAGGGATTTAACAAAGACAGGATCCATCTTTAACTTTAATTAACCATCTGTGTGGACCGTCCTTCCACAGGTGAAAAGTTCTCTAGTGCAGTGGTTCCCAAATAGTGTGCTGTGGCACACAGGTGTGCCACGGCGTCACCCAAAGTGTGCAGCAGGCATTCCTGAGATCTGCAGTTAAAGTTCCCTCCCTGCTCAGCCCAGCCATGTGGGCTGTGCAGGGCTGGGATAAGGCAGGGGGTTAAAGTAAGGGGGAAGGCACCAGATCACAGTTTGGGGGCCCCCTATTTTTAGGCAGGCAGCATTCTGTCCCCCCTAAAAATAGAGGAAAGCACTGGAACCAGAATTCCAGGGGTCCCCCTAAAAATAGCAGGAGCACCTGGAACGCAGCATTCCGGTGGCTCCACCTTAAGCCCAGCCAGCAGAGAGCTGCAGGAGGCCAGGAGTGTGGGAATCTCCCCTCTGCTGAGCAGAGCAGCTTGCGTCAGCCAGCCTGCAAACAGCCCAGGTAAGGGCTTGCAGGGGGAGGCTGCTGGGACAGATGTGTGTGTGTGTAGCAGAGATGGGCGTGAGTGGCTGGGTAGAAGAGGGTGTGTCGCTGCGGTTGTGGGGTGACTGTTTGGTTGGGGGTGTGTGGAGGGTGTAGCCAGGGGCTGGAGGCCTTGTTCTGGCCCCTGCAGTGATAGGAGGGTCCATCACAGGCAGCAGGGAGCCGGGGGAGGGAAGGACGGGACTCTCTGGGGCGGGAGGGAGCAGCAGCAGGGTGAGGGAACCACTGTGGAGAAGGGGGAAGGGGATGCTGTGCCATGCTCCCCTGCTGTACCTTCCCACTCCCCAGGTTCCCTCCTGCCCCCCCACAAAGCCACTCTTGTTCTCCCTTCCTCTCTCCTCTCTTGCCACCCTTGTGCTCTTCCCCACATGGCTGCCCTTGTCCTCTTTTCTCCCCCTGCCCTGCTCTGCTCCCCATTCTCACTCCCGCCACTGCAGACGACTCCTGACCTCCCCTATTTTGCCATCCCTGCTCTGCTACCCTTACTACCCCACATGGCAGCATTTCTGAAACACTGTGCCATGGTTCATGAATATTCATAAGTAATTTAAGTTAATTTGAACAGTCATGAGTTTTTTAATGGTGGTATGTCTCGAAAAATTTGAAGGTATTAAGGTGGCCATGGCAGAGAAAAGGTTGGGAACCACTGCTCTAGTGCTGATTGGCCTACTCCTGTTTTGAATCTGTGTCGATCGAAATGCACTAGGGAGCTTCTAGCACGTGTTAGTGGAATAGAATATTACTGTGTTGTAGATTTATAGCCCTGCTTGCTGGGAACTAAGCATTTATCTAGAAAAGCTCTCAGATCCTGTGGTCCCTCCTTTGTTTACAAGAAAGAAAAAGAGAAGTCAATAAATAGTGTGTGTACTTTGTCCATAATACAATTGCAATGAACTGTGCTGGTGTGGAATTATACAGCCAGTGGACCAATTCATCATCAGTGTAACTCCACTGACTTCACAGTTAATAGTTTTCACATATTTCAAGGCTAGTAGGGACCATGTAGGATTATCTAGTTTGATCACCATAATGCAGGCTGTAGAAACTCACCCAGTGATTCCTGCATCAAATCCATAACTTCTGCTTCAGCCAGAGCATCTCTTTTTAAAAGCCACATTGTTTAACTTTGCTTTATAAATAACCTATGTCAAAGATCTTCTCCTCACTGAGGACTATTAACCAGCCATGTTTCAGGGTACAGCAGGTTTTTCAATTACGTGGGTGGACAAAGCGTGTCAATAAACTTTATTATGGGAAATTTGATGTTTACTGGTACGTATCATGGACCATAAATCAAGAAGGACTGTAAATAGCTTTTGCTCATACTTTCCCAAGGGGAAAAAACAGACTAATCTTTTGGATGGAAGCCAAGGCTAAAGTTCACCCCAAAACATGAAAGTTTCAGACACAAGTGTATGAAAATGGGGAGGAGGGGTTACTCAGGAGCCTTAACAAGGGCTTTTGCTACAAGTCTGCTTCTGTCTTAATAACCACAGTTTGCTCCTTGACTGTGCTTTACATCTCAGGCTGCTGTGTTACTGCCTTCTCTGGTCTCTTAATCCCACCATGCTATAGTATTCATAGGAGAGAGGAAAGGAAGAAAAGCGAGCGATGATCAAGAGAGGAGAAAGGAGGAGGCAGTTCCAGTGCCCATGACCCTTTGTTTTTTAAAGATGACATATTAATCTACAGCAAACCTGCATCTGCTGTTCTGTTTTATACCTCTGTGACGTGAGGTTGCATGACCTCTGCATTTGTAGGACAGTCATCCAAGTTTTCTGCTGATGACAAGGTGTTGCTGGGGTTTAGGATTACAGGAATGCCTGTCATGTTAACTCCTGCCTGATGGCTTGGAGCTGGGGTGGGAGATTTCATAGTAATCCATCAATGTGGGGAGGATGCCTGGGCCTGGTCAGAGATTTTAGATATCAAGTCTGACCTCTTTGTTTTAGCTTGTACTTGCCATGAGCTATCCCACACAGGAGTTTTATATATGCAGTAGGAGCGTATGTAAATACAGAGTAGAAAGGTTATTGGGGCTCTCCATTGCCCTATATGTGGAAATAAAGAAGTGCCCAAAATAATTATGGGTATTCAAGATAGTTGGTTTTGGGTGTATTTTTAACATGCTAGTTATTTGTGCAGGAACACCTAGGCACCCCATTCAGAGCCTACCACAGATGCTTGAACAAGGGGTGGTGGGGTGCTATTGCTGGCATGAAGTGGCTTTCCATCATATATCACAGCTTGTTTCAGTAGCTCTCAGCATCCCTCACTGTATAAACTGTTCCAGCACCCCCATGGCTAGTGCACTAGGTGCTGTACAAACACAAAACAAAAAGATGGTCATACTGTATAGGTTTTTTATAACAACAGCCACCCTAGTTTCCGAATAATTTGCAGATAAACCAATTCTGCATAGTGAAGCCCCTACCCTGCTCTTCCCCTTCCCTAGTTAAAGAGATTCTTCATGTGTGTCCGGGGGGAGAAGGACAAGGAAAACAAACAGGGAACCAGTGGAAGGATTCAAGCACACGGGTCATGTGCCCTACTCTGCCCCATACATTAAACAGGCAGTTACTTTCTACTGCAGCTGCTGTCTCCACAGTACATCCACTTTCAGCTCCCTGTAGAGTTACAGTAATCAGGCTGAAGGTGATGAATATGTGTGTGTGTGCATGCATACATCTGTGTAACTATCACGTCATTGTGGCCAAGGTAGAGTCCATTCTGCAAATGATTCCAGCCAAGAAAAGACAAGAGCAGGAACACAGCGGAGAAACTGCTTTCTACCCCAGGGGCACCTGTTCCAACGCCACCAGAATGCATACAGGCATACTGGACTAGTACAATGACTATAGGAAAGGGAAATATTTATTTACAGAGGGATGAATGAAGAACAATGGGGGGAAATAGAGTGAGCAGTAAAACAGGGCTACATCCAACAAAAGCACTCACAGACCCAACGGTACCACAACATGAAAGGCCAGACACTGAGCAACGCAATGCATCTGCATTCAGAGTTCAGGAGTCTCAGCGACTTTGTTGGAAGGGAGTTTTATGGTCATCTTGTCTTACCTCCTTCCTGCACAACGTAGACTACAGAACCTCACCCACCCACTCCCGCAGTAGACTCCTAACCTAGAGTTACAGAAGTCCTCACATTGTGGTTTAAAGCCTTTAAGGTACGGAGAATCCGCCAGCAAGTGATCCATGTCTCATCCTGCAGAAGAAGGGAAAAATCCCCCAGGGTCTCTGCCAATCTGCCCTGGGGGAAAATTCTTTTCTGACCCTGAATATGGTATCAGCCAAACCCTGAGCATGTGGGCGAGTTAATTTTCAAAGGGATAGCTGTGTTAGTCTAGTCCAGTAAAAAAACAACAAGGAGTTGTGTGGCACTTTAAGATTAACAGATTTATTTTTTGCATGAGCTTTCGTGGGAGGAGATCCCACTTCCTCACTCATCAGTCAGACTAACTCAGAACTCACCCTATCTAACAGCCCATCACAAGCCTTTGGGCATATTTACTGCTAGTAGTCAAAGATCAGTTAATTGCCAAATCAGGCTGTTCCATCACACAATCCACACCATAAACTATCACGCTCTGTCTCAAAGCCAGGTAGGATTTTTTGCCTCCACTGCTCTCTTTGGAAAGATGTTCCAGACTTCAATCCTCTGATGGTTAGAAACCTTTATCTAATTTCCAGTCTACACTTCCTGATGGGCAGTTTATATATCCATTAGTTCTTGTGTCGACATGGATGCTGAATTTAAATAATTCCTGTCCCTGGAATTTATCCCTCTGATGTATTTATAGAGATCAATCGTATTTCCCTCAGCCTCAGCCTTCTTTTGGTTAGGCTAAACAAGCCAAGATCATTGACTTGTCTCCTCATAAGTCAGGGTTTCCATTCCTAGTAGCTCTTCTCTACACCTGTTCCAGTTTGAATTCAGATTTCTTAACCCCGGGAGGCCAGAACTGCACACAGTATTCCAGATGAAGTCTCACCTGCATCTTGTCTTACAGTACTAACACCTCCCAGTCTCCACAGGAAATACCTCACCCGATTCATCCTGGGACCCCATTCATTTTTTTCATACCACACCACATTGGTGGCTCCTAGTCATCCTGTGAACAACCAGTACACCTAGCTCCTTCTCCTTCTCCTCCGTCACTACCAACTGGTGTGTTCCCAGTTGATAGCGTGGACCCTGGGCAAAGTTCCAGCCCAGCAGTTGGTCTTTGGTGTTCCTAGTCGTCTTCAGCATCAATTCATTCCCCACCACAAACTCCTCCAGTCCTGCCCTGTGCTGCTCTCTGCAAACTGATGCAAGGGGACACGCTGCTCACTAGGTTACCTCCAGCCTGCCTCCTTCCCACACAGGGTCACAAGCCCCGGTACTCAGAGCCCCTGACAGCTCTGGGTGTGAGCGATACAGTCTGGCTCTGGTTCTTCTTGGGTGAGTACTCCCTGGGACAGCACTCCTTTCACTTCCTTGCCGGGTCGGCTTCAGCCCAGTTCTCAGCTGCTTCACACACACCCTCACTTTCCCTCTCTGCATCAGAGAGAAGTCTGTACGGGGTCATATTGGCTAAACCCCGAGCAGGTTTCATCCATCCATTGAATACACTTTGAACCAGTTCTTTTGTGCTGCCTGGATCTGGTCATAATGGCCCGGCCAGGAAGTCCTCCAGTGGGGAAGCTCCCAGGGAGCTACCTGGTGAGACTGGTCCAGTGCTAACCGCCCCACACACCCCCTTGAAGGGGATATGCTTGGGGCAGGAGAGGGCCTGGTGGAGGTCTGTACTGAGAGCTCTCAGCTAGCATGATTCCTTGGGGCTCGTATACCTTTGGCATGAGTTAGAGCAGTGGTTTTCAATTTTTTTTCCTCAGGATCCTGTTGAAAAAAATCATTTATGTCTGCGACCCAACAATCACATCTTCGAGCAATGCATTTCAATCTTTTGGCAGTGGCAGCAGGTGCCGTGGCCCAGTGGCTGGGAGTTTGTGAACCAATACTGGGTCCAGACCCTAAATTTGAAAACCTTTGCCTTAGAGACACTGTGACCTTGGGTAAATTGCCCAGAAATTCAGTGGCACAATTAGGATTAAAGCTCAAATCTCCAGTGTCCCAGGGCAGTGCCTTAAGACCACCCTTCCTTTGTGAAAATCCTGCTTCAAAGATCCCAACTGCTGTAGTATAAAATGCTCAGCAGTGCAGTCCTCCAAAAACCAGTGCATTTAGATAGGCCACCTAAAACTTCACTTGATTTCCTTCTTGTAGTAGATGTATTTATTGAAAAGGACTAAGTGTGATTATGACAATTCATAACGACAGGGAAAATTCTCTCTCTCAGCAGCACAGCTCTGTTTTCACCATATTCCTCCATTTACTGTGTATTCTGCTTTGTTCTCAAAAGGTTTAAAGATGATGATAAAATTGAATGGGACACAGTCAGGCACCAACTGGAGAGCGTGTGCGAGCATGGATTGTCTCAGGGCTAGTGCAAAGAGTGACACCTAATCACCAGAGGTGGCCAAACTTATGGAACTCAAGAGCCACACAAGTTGATTATTAAACCTTCTAGAGCCACACTGAGGCTTATAGCCAGATACTTTTACCTACTAAATTGGTTTGCTGACATTATTCCACGAGCCACGCTTTTTCATTCAAGAGCCACATGTGGCTCCCGAGCCGCAATTTGGCCACGCCTGTTGTACACCAATGGGAGGACTCTCACAAGCTCAGCTTTGTAGACGTGCAAATAAACATACACGTGTGTACATTAGTTTTTTTATTGCTTATACATAGTGCCAGAGGTGGTCATGGCACTAAACATATGCCCACACTGTGAATGTACAAACTGTGGACATGTCGGTCTACGGTGTCTACACTGTACACGCTTCCTGAACTCGCCTCTTCTTATGGCTGATCGCTCCCCCACCCTCTGAATTCATCTGCTTTTGTGTGCATGCATACCCTGATCTCACCTGTAGTCGTGTGTATGTACATACACAACTCCTGTCCTAGTGCCTACATTCTCTGAACCTCCTTACCCACACACTTGTCAGTTCTCTGCACTCCCGGCCCTTGTGTGTATGCACACACACCTCACTGCTCCTATGTGGATACACGCATGGAGACATTTCCAACTCAGCTGTCCTTAGGTGTGGGTGCACGCACACACACACTGAACTCCCTGCTCTTGGTGCACACCCCATCTCCTTTCTTTGAACCCCCTACTCTTGTGTGTGCACACACACTCTCCTTGAACTGACCTGTCCTGGGTATGTGTACGCAAACCTACATCTGTGCACATACTCTCTTTCTCAACTCCACGCTCTTGGATGCTTATACACAGTTGCAGCCTTTCTCTGAACGCTCCTATCATTGGGGGTGCACACACAAGTGCTCTCTCTCTCTCTCCCCTGCCCCTGTCCTTGGGGTGTATGTGTGTGTGTGTGTGTAAATACCCAGGCTCACCCCTCCCAACTTCATGTGCCCTTGGGTGTGCAGTGCACCCCCCCATCTCTCAGGACCTTCACTTGGGTGTGCATGTGTGCACACACATGCACACACCCGTTCTCCAACCTCACCTGTCCTTGGGTTTGCACACCCAAACATACACTCTGCCCTGGGTGTGTACTGGTGGGGCCGGATTTTGGTTTTTGTAAGCCCTAGGCACCTCCACTCTGAAATGTGGAAAAAGAGCAATAAACGCCAATGGAATTATGTTGATTCACATGATGCACTTCAAACTATTCTAATGCTAAACCACATGATTTTCCTTATTTTTCCTTATTTTTTCTGCTTATTTAATTTTTTCCCTTCTTTGTAGACCCTAAAAATTTTGTAGGCCCTAGGCACTGTGCCTACACTGCCTAATGGGAATGTGGCCCTGCATGCTGGCACACCTGTGCACATACTGCCTCAGCTCCATGCAGCCTTTCTCTGAACTCCTCCCTCACTGGGGCTGTACGGTGCACACCAGCTCTCTCTGTGTCTCTCATTGCCTGTCCCTGCATGTGTGTAAATACCCCCCCAACCTCATGTGCCCGTGGGTGTGCAGTGCGCCCGCACAACACATCCCATCTTTAACCTCACCTGCACTTGGGTGTGCAGTGCTCATGCATGTGCTTGTACACACACACCCCATCTCTGACCTCACCTGCACTTGGGTGTGCACTGTGCATATGCACACACACAGAGGCATGCCTCATCTCTAGCCTCACCTGCCCTGGGGTTGTGCACACACACACACACACACACACACCCGGTCTCTGACCTCACCTGCCCTGGGGTTGTGCACACACACACACACACACACACACACACACCCCCGGTCTCTGACCTCACCTGCCCTGGGGTTGTGCACACACACACACACACACAC
>ML682056.1:13897777-14157882 GCA_007922195.1 Podocnemis expansa | reverse complement strand
CACACACACACCCCCGGTCTCTGACCTCACCTGCCCTGGGGTTGTGCACACACACACACACACACACACCCCCGGTCTCTGACCTCACCTGCCCTGGGGTTGTGCGCACACACACACACACACACACACACACACACACACACACCCCCGGTCTCTAGCCTCACCTGCCCTGGGGTTGTGCACACACACACACACACACACCCCCGGTCTCTGACCTCACCTGCCCTGGGGTGTGGTGTGTGTGCGTGCCCGCGTGCCGCCCCCCCCGTCCCGCCACCTGTGGGGCGCGGGCCCAGGCGGCCGCTGCTGCCACGTGACCGCGCGGTCCCTTAGCGACGGGCCTGAGCAGACAGCTGTCACCATGGCGACGGGCGCGGGGCGGGGCGGAGCCGAGCCGGAGCCGGAGGAGGAGGATGGGGAACAGCCTGTCCCGCGCCCCCGCCCCGCCCCGGGCCGCCCGGGGCCGCCGCCCGCACCTCAAAGGTAGGGACCCGCCCGGGGCTGACAGACCGACCGACCGACCCCCATGTCCCCCCGGGGCCCTGACTCGGCCGGACCCTCCCACTGGCCGGCGGCTGGGGGCAGGGAAATCCCCCCTCACCCCCCGGGAGCCGCAGGCCCGGCCCCGGGATCCCCCGGCCCAGGAGAAGATCCAGGGCCCTGGCGCCCAGCCCCAGCGACGCCCCTGGCCAGGACCGTGCCCCTCGCGCCCCCACCGTGTTCAAATCCCTTTTCCCGGCTGGGTTCGCGCACGGCCGGCGGGTGACTGGGCTGGGTAAGGTGGTGGGGATTGGGGGGCTGTGGGGTTAATTCGTCTCCCTCTTTCCCCTCATGCGGCCTCCTGAGAGAGCAAATCAGGGCAGAATTCAACCACATGGACAACAGGAACCGGTGTGCACAAGACGCACTCGTGAGCTGGCTCTCGGGGCCCGTTTGCCAGGGCCGGCTCAAGGGCTTGTGGCGCCCCAAGCCAAATTTTGATTTGGCGCCCCCCCATCTCATTCATGGAGGTTGAAAACGGTTTCCCAAAGGGCATAAATCTCCAGCGTCAGAGGGATTTAAAGGGCACTCTGCCTACATGACTGAAGCTGCAGGTTGGCAAACAGGGCCTGAGCCGCTAGGAAAGAGTTGAAGAGGCGGGAGCCAGCCTGATCTTCAGGGGAGCTAGGCACCAGTGTTCCCTCTAATTACTCGTAGACCATGTGCGCAGACAATTTCTTTGTGTGCGCAAAAACGTTTCTTTGTGAGCACCAATATTAGCACTATTGAATTTTTTTGTGCACACTTTATTTTGTTGTGTGCACAGGTTTCATGACCTGTGTGCACACGCACATGCACACAGCTTAGAGGGAACAGTGCTGGGCGCCCCTAAGAATCGTCACCGGAAGCCGTGTCTGTCTCTTGCCCTGCCGTTTGCTGAATGTATTTTCACATCCCAAGGTGCTGAAGGAAGTGACCCACCCCCAGAATGGATGATGGAAGGAGGATGCGGTTTCTGTAGCCATTCTCCTAATGTCTGAAATCATCAAACTTGTTGCTGCTTCCCCTCAGGGAATGTGCTGTAGAATTTGCAGTCAGCCTGTAAAATGGGGACACGGGTGTCCTCCCACCTTTCCACTGAGCTTTGAGCACCGGAGTTGAAAGGCAGTATGGGAGGTGCAAAGGATTAAGGATGCTAATAATTACAGTTATTAAATAGGATTTTCTGACACCATAGTGAAAGCTTAGATTCCCCTCCTCTGCCAAAGCAGCTAATTTGGAACAGTTGTTACGCACACCAAAGCCTCTTATCCAGGCTTTTTGTAGGGGTCTGCATGAAGATGTGTGTGTCCAAGAGTGTTTACAGTCCTATCATGGACTGAGTTGATCAGAAATTCAGGGCAGGCTATTGCTGTGTTTAAAATTAGATTGGCAAGGAGGGGCCATGAACCCTAAAGAATAACCCATCATCCCCTATCAAGGCAAACAGGATGGCACACACAGTGATGTAGTAGTTGGTAGGCAATTGTAAACTGCCAGGAAGGATTTATCTTTAAGAATAATGCAGTCATCTGGAAATCTTTCTCGAGCAACCTTAAGCAGATAAGAATTTGTAAACTGTAGCCAGAAGGGACACTGCCTTCTAATCCATTATCATTAGCTTATGTGAGATTTCCAGGATGCTATTTATACATCACTTGATTTGCTTCTTTCGTGGTATGTTTGCCTGTTCGTTTATTTTCTATTTTAATTGAGTTGCCCTCCGTGCAAATGCAACAAGCAAAATTGTTCACACTTTTTAATGCAACAGAGCAGTGAAAATCACTTTGATTTGAATAAAGAGTTAACAAGGCACCGCCGTTGTTGCAGAAACCAAGCAACTGCCAGGGACAATATGTGCTTTTTCTGTCTTTTCTGAAACAAGACAGCCTCAGGTCCTACATTTATATGCAGAATAAACAAGCCTGATCAGATCTGACAGGTTGCTGTAAAATGCTTTGGAGGCATAGCAGCAAAAAGTATGAATGTCGCACTCTTTTGTTACTTAATCTGCCATTTAACATTTTGGGAAATACATTTTAATCGAAGGTACGCATCTCCTCCACCCCAAAACCTTGAATTAAACATTTGCGTTTGGGAGGGACAGAAAGAACTAACTGCTTTGGAAACCGCTTTGAGTCTTCAGCCACCAGGCGCCCTTGTGCTGTTCTATGCAGGTGACCTTCCCCTAACCTGGTGCCCCGGATAATTTCAGTTCCCAACTATGCACAGTGTTCAGAGATGCTGAAGTTAAAATTCTGGTGCCTTACAAGTGCACTTTTGCTCTATAGAGATGGTACTTTCATACTCCAAAGCTCTGGATCTGCTTTCTACATGTGCTTAGAGATTCAGATTTGTTGACTTGAGGGACCGAAGTCAGTTCTGACTACTTTTTACTTGTCTTAGCCCTCCAAAACAAATATGACTGTGGGAGAGTGAGCCAGATTCTGTAACATATTGTGCATCATCTGCTGCGTTTGCTGAGTTCTCGGACAGCTTTTCCTGAGCAAACCTACTGAAGTCCATGAGACTCCACAGCAGTCATTGAGGTGTAATTTGAGGACCATGGAAGTCGCACCGCTGTCCCTGATTTGGCCTGAAGAACGGTTTTGGAAGAAGTTAAAAACACACATGTCAGGTTTAATTTACAAGCGAGAGCAGTGGGAATAGTCATGCTGGTACTTGAGTTCCTTTGATGCAGAGTGTTTGCCAGATTGCACCTGGAGCCCCCAGTCACCATTCAGAGCAGAGCCACCTTTTAAAATCCCACCCGTCCTTCCCTCTCTCCCCTGCCCCGCATAAATTCATTTTTATTCTGTGGAAACCAATTTGCAGGTGACTGCTTTGGAATTAGGGGACACCAGAACTGTGCCTCCTAACGGGGTTATATTTGATTATTATTGACTAACATTAATATCACAGTAGCACCTAGAGAGCTCAGCCAGGTCAGATCCCCACCAAGCACTGAATGAACACACATGTGAAAACATGACGATCCCTTCCCCAAAGAGCTTACAGTCTATAAACCATAAACTGAGACCAGACAATTCATTTTAGTTACATTCTCAACTTGAATTTCAATTGAGCTCCCTCCTCTGGAGTCAGGAAACTTGCATTCTGTTCCCATCTCTGCCACTGACTACCTGAGTGACCTTGAGCAAGTCATTTCTTTTCAACTTCATCACCAGTAGATCCTGAAACATGCTTCTGCCTCTGTGCATGAGTCAGCTTTCTTCGTCCCTTTCCTGTGGATAATGGCTTGAACCTGCAAGGTACTGAGCACTTCCTCTGAACTCAGGGGATGATGAGGGGATCCAGGTCTCAACCAGATCACCTTGCCTTGGATGTTGAAATCCTAAAACCACAGACTGTGGAGGATCATTTTCCTTTGGGTCTGGGGTGACGGAAACCCAGAATGGGGCTCAACTACAGCATTGCCACGTTTTCACTTGTAACCCCAGAGAGGCCTGTATGCTAAAGCCTTCCAAGGTGAGATTGTACAGCCATTGTGCATCCCTAATAGAGGACAAAGAATTATGCTTATCCGGTAACAGTCTGTATGTGACACAGGCAGGCAGAAGGACAACCAGAAACTGTGAGTCATTTGCTGCTTGTCTCTCATACCATTCCTGTAAGCTACCAAGCCAGGTGTATGTCACTATTTGAAAGAAGGCCAAGAGAAGAAACTCCAGCCATCTCTGCTCTCATAGATTTTGCAAATGGAACAGCCCTCTTAGGCACTGTATCCATTCCAAGTTCCAAAGGGGTAGCCATGTTAGTCTAGTCCAGCAAAACAAACAAGGAGTCTGGTGGCACTTAAAGACTAACAAATTTATTTATCGCATGAGCTTTCGTGGGAGAAAATCCCACTTTCTCAGATGCTTTTTTTCTCCCACAAAAGCTGATGCGATAAATAAATTTGTTAGTTATTTGTTTGTCATTGCTTTGCGTCTACTGAGCACTGTACGAAACTCTAATTCCCATCCATGGCATACTTGTAATGGTTTTCTTACTCACCATTTCACAATTCAGTTCCGATGTGGCTTCAACACACATTTTACACCGGGGATATTGCCAAGGTCACACAGAGAATAAGTAACAGGCTGGTGATTATTACTCAGGAATTCAAAATCCTGACTTCTAGCCACTAGGCAGTGCTGCCTCTTAAAACACAGAGGACACTTCAAATTGCACAACACTCTACCAAGGAGATAGCAGATTTACTCCTTCACTGGCCAGGTGAAACTTCCAAAGCTTAGTTATTCTATGTTAGCTTACAAAACTGCAGAGGCAATACCAGCTGACAGCTACATATGTCATAGAAACTTTCCTATCAGCTCCATTTTCTCAGACCACTGGATAAAACTAAAAGTGGGGAGGGGACATTAGTGGTTGGTGAAAATTAGAATTAGGGCTGGAGGGACTGATCAGATATGGGCCCCACACTGTGGGGAGAGGTTATGCCTGGTGCCATATTTAGGAGGCTACAATGTGGGGAGGGAGAGAGGTTTTTGTGTCTCCTCCCCCACTTCTTACCTCACCTGGGACAACACAGGCCTTAATCTTACTGAACGTCTTGCACTCCCTTTGTTGTCAGAGTCAGCCTCTTTTCTGGATAGTGCTTCATTCTCTTCAAGTCACATGGGGTATGTCTACACTTACTCTGTAATTCAAAATAACGATTAATTTGATTTAAAGTAGTGCATGTCTACACTAGCTTTCCTTATTTCAAAATGAGGAGCGCCCTCATATTGAAATAAGGAACGGTCATTTCAAAATAATGAAACCTGGTTTTATATCAAAATGAGGGTTATAACGGAACTGTTATATTGAAATAATGCAGTGTGGCTGCGTTATTTCGATTTAAAAGTTATTTCGATTTAACACTTTTTGACCTTCCTCCTGCCAGGGTGCCCTCCTCTTTCTATATATTGGGTGAGGGCATGGCTCTTCTTGGGGGCCATGTTGCCACACCTTCCATGGTGCCCTTCTCCTAAATCGAATTAGCAAATCCTGTGCTTGGACCTGCTAGTTCGATTTGGGTTTCTGCTGTGACACATTAAACCAGTTTAACTTAAATTATTTTAATGATGATTAGTTCAATTTAAGTTAAATCAATTTAACAATCTAAGTATGGACGTAGCCATAGAGTCAACAAATTGCAACCAGCACCAGAATGGAGGTGAATGTGTCCCATGGCCTTTCCATTCAATATCTGGCTTCCTTGTCCAATAGCTTTGGTGGTTCACATGTACTTCGGCTTCTGCCCTTGGGCGGTGGTTTGTCTCTGTCCAGTCATTCTTCTTAGGTTGTGGGTATTTTTTAAAAACTTCACATGGTTTCTGTGACCTGCCCCCAAGCATTAGATTTTCCCTAAGCTCTTGAATTTTAAACTGCCTGTAATTATCCAGCTCTCTGATTACAGTGGTTTAATGACCTTCTCTTTTCATTCCCCTTTTAAGCCCAGGAGCCTGTGAGGGAAGCAGGTACAGGATCAGCTTGTCAAAGAGTTCTCAGACAGTCACATGCTACCTTACAGTCAGGTGATGCTGTTACCCTACCCGAGCAAGAATGTTTGCTTTTGGAGGTCACTTTGATAGGAGACTGCAAAAGACATGACCGTCCCACCTTCGCAAATGGCAGGAGGCCAGGAAACTGTGAGATTAATGAAGAACATAGAACATAAGTATTTAAGAACGGCCATACTGGGTCAGATCAGTGGTCCATCTAGCCAAGCATTCTGTCTTCTGACTGTGGCAAGTGCCAAGTGCTTCATAAGGAACAAACAGAATGGGTATCGTTGAGTGGCAAATTTCTAGCAAAGAGTTCCACAAGTTGACTGTGTGTTATATGAAGGAATACTTTCTCTTGTTTGTTTTAAATCTGCTGCCTAGTAATTTCATTTGATGACCCCTAATTCTTGTGTTATGAGGAATAAATAATACTTAGAATCATAGAACCATAGAATCTTAGGGTTGGAAGGGACCTCATGAGGTCATCTAGTCCAACCACCTGCCAGAAAAAGCAGGACCACTCCCACTAAATTATCCCAGCCAGAGTTTTTTCCTTATTGAAAAACAAAGAAAGAGTCCTGGGGCATTTCTAAAGACTAACAAATTTATTTATCACAGTGACTAGAGTGGTGATAGAACCTACCCTGATGACATTCACTCAGGTCTCTATAGTTGTTAACCTATCAGCTCCTTCTTTAGAACATACACACTTGGGTGGAAACAAAAAGGTGATTTACCAGGCCAAAACCTGAGGTCTCATCTAGACCAGGGGTCAGCAACCCAAAAGGGGAGAAGAGCCATTTCCTCCACACACTTCCGCACAACCACATGAGCCAGAGCCGGCCCAGCGGCCACTCCGCATCCCCCTAGCGCTGGCGGGGCATGGGGGTGGTGCGTTCACTCCATCCTTCCCTCTGCTGCTGGGGCAGAACAGCGCTGCCCCCCTGCCCCCAGCAAGCTGCCCCTCCCAAGAGTGGCCAGTGGAGAGCTGCAGCTTGCAGAGGTGGGCCCCTGCAACAGCCCCTCTGCAGAGTTCAGGCTGCTTCAACCCAGCCACTCCATGGCTGAACAGGCTCGATCCAGGGCCTGGGGGTGAGGTGGCCTCTGTTCAGGCTTGGAGCGGCCGGGGCAAAGTGGCCTGAACTCCACAGAGGGACCATTTCAGGGCCCTGCCTCCACAAGCTGCAGCTGTCTGCCAGCCACTTTTGGGAGGGGTGGCTGGCTGGGGGTAGGCAGGGCAGCACTGCTCCACCGTGGCAGCAAACGGAGGGATGGAGGGAGTGAGCGCCACCCACACACTCCCTGCCAGCGCTAGCAGCCGGGGTGCAGCCGCTGGGCCGCTTCCAGCTGATGCGGTTGTGGTGGGAGGGTGGAGGCAACCCCTGCGCCACGGAAGTGGGGACCTGCACCAGTCATGAGCTCCCTCATTCAGCTCTGATGCTGGGGCCAGCTGGGAGTCCCTGGAGCACACCTGGCTCCTTGGAGAAGATTGCCAGGGAACCACAGGTGACTCACTGAGCCTGCATTGCCAATTCCCAACCTAGACTATTTTAGCTCTGTAAAAGCCCTTGGGTTTACTTGGGGACTAATATAGATTATGATGAACTTCATAATACAAATGTCCACCACTTTTCTGTACTGGATAGAATCAGAGCTATTTAACTAACAAGGAGTCCTGTGCCATTTTTAAAGACTAAAAAAATTATTTATCACATGATCTTTCATGATCTTTGTCAGACACTTTTCTCCCATGAAAGCTCATGTGAAAAGTAAATTTGTTAGTCTTCAAAAGTGCCACAGGAATCCTTGGCCATGTCCACACTTAGACAGTTAAATCAATTTTAAGTTTAATCGATTTAATAAAATCGCTATAAAATAATTAAATCAGTTAAAGTTAAATCGATTTAACATGCCCCCCCCGGAAACTCAAATTGAACTAGCATGTCCATCAACAGGGCTTGCTAGTACAATTTAGGAGAGAGGCACCATGGGAGGTGTGGCAACATGGCCCCCTGGAAAGGACATGCCCTCACCCAACATATAGAAAAAGGACAGCACCCTGAGAAGGAGAAGGGCTAAAGTGTTAAATTGAAATAACAGTTAAATCAAAATAACACATCCACACTGTGTTATTTTGAAATAACAGTTTTGATTTAACTGCCATTTTGATATAATACTAGGTTTTATTATATTGAAATGACTTTCCTTAGTTCAAAATGAGGGAGCTCCATATTTTGAAATAAGGAAACATAGTGTGGACATGCAGTCTTTTAAATCGAAATAATCAGCATTATATCGATTTAAAGACTAAACGTGGACATACCCCTTGTCTGTTTTGCTGAACCAGATGAACCTGGCTACCCCTTTGGGACTTAGCTACTTGACTGCGGCTCGTGAGCCCTGTAGTTCTAACAGCTAAAGCAGAGTCACCTTTAGCTGAAGTCTGCGTTTGGAGAGGCAGATATGTGGAGCTGGGTGACCACAATGGGCAATCATGAATAGGGCTACGCTATCTAGCACCTGGGGTAATCAGCCCCCAAGGCGCCCCACACCCACCCTGGGCCCTGATCCAGCCCAGGGACATGGAACTGGATCCAGCCCCAGTGCCCTGGCCAGGCAGGTGCCTTCACTGCTGCTGGCAGATCACGGCCAGGGCCGGGTGGGGGGTGCTGTGTTTTCCCACTGCTGGCAAGCGCGGCCAGAGCTAAGTAGGTGGTGCAGGCTTTCCCTGCCACTGGCAGATCGTGGCCAGGCTGGGAGGTGGGTGTCTTCCCTGATGAGTGCGGCTCAGGGGCAGGACAGGAGATGACCTGGCACAGCCTGGCCCCTGGAGGAATGTGCCTTTGACAAAGATATTCCTCTTCAGGGCCAGGTAGGGCCAGTTGTCTGGCACCCTTTAAACTTTGTCACCCAGGGCTTTGCCCCGTTGGCCCCACCCTAGTTACAGCTCTGACCATGAAACACCTGGATGGCCACAAGTTTGTCACAATATTTTTCTTCCTAGATTATTGCACATCTTGGAAGTTTATACTGATAGCGCCACATCTGGGGAGCTTTCACATGCAAGCTTTTAAATCTGGCAGCTGGTGCAATTACTTGCTGCCATTAGAGTGTTGTTATGCACAAATCAGCCACTTAACAGTGCTGCCTGTTGTTTTTAATAGTACATACTCTTTCACTTAGCATGTATCACTGAAAAGTGCATGCTGAGATCCCTAAAACTTCAGGACAGTCTGAGATGGAGCAAACTTGGGACTCTCATATGCTTACATGTCTCCCTGAAATACTGGGTCTATTTCTGAGCCAACGGGGAAGGGGCGGGATGTAGAACACCTGTCCCCTGTTAGTGTGCGATGGGGTTAACCAGAGCCAGATGGACCAATTCACTTATTTGGCTGCAAGCTGGGGATATTTAGGCTGAGAGGGGAGCAGTGATTAAGGGAAGCTCCCCTAGGAAGGAAGAGTGTCTCTAAAACCAGAGAGTTGGTAGCAGAAAGAGAACTATAGATGTTCTTCCTAGGACATGGGAGAGAAAGGGATTTGAAATCAGCAGGAAGGGTTTGTTTACCTGAGCCAGGTAACAGGGCTTTAGTTAAAATGGAGGTGAATGTGAATCTGGGATAGGCAAGGTAGTGCTCATATGGATAATGGCTGCTGGGGATAGGCCCCCCTGGACTGAAACCCAGAGTAGGAGGCTGACCTAGGCATCTCTACCACCCACTGAGTAAGCAGGCCAGTTTGGCTAGTGAACCAGAGGACTGTCTAGTTCTGTTTGCCCTAACAACTGAGAGAGTAGCCCAGCCAGGGCAGTGGTGTTAAGGTTTGCCTTGGGCCTACGTGAAAGATGGTGATAGCATTGTGGAGATGAAGGACTCCTGTGGCACGACGGGGGGGGCTAGGCAACAAAGATGAGGCCTGGCAGCTCCTGAGGACCAAGGGAGAGGTCAGAAAGTGAGATGAGTGGTCGAGGAGCTGCGAAAAGAGTCTGTTGGGCCAAAAGTGCTAATTTCCAGAGCAGCTGGAAGAAGGAGTTTCTTACAGTGAGTAGAGACCCCCATGATGCAGAGCCTTTCCAGACAAGGTGAGTCCATGATGAGCTTAGCTCCCAGCATTGCCTAGGTACTCAGTTCTGTGAAAAAGCCCATAGCATCTGCTTGGATTTCTTTGGCAAAAGTAGAACCTTTATTTGAAGCACAAACATGCCAAAGAACTTAGGTCCGCATTCTTAGAAATGTCCAGACACTGAACTCTTGTTCTTTTCAGCAAGAGATAGATGCTTGAGGATCTGCAGCTGTCCAGCGATGTTCTGGGAATCTTTCAGCCCACCCTGTGCAGCTATGTTGAATTAAATTCCCCTGCTGAAAGGTAAATGAAGCTTCATCTTTTGGCCATTCCTGAGTGTTTCTAGTCAGTAGAAACACAGCAACCTATGGACTCTGAGTGTTTAACTCTTTAATTGTTAGCTTAAAATAAAATTCAGTGCTAAGCACGTTTTGAGGAATTCTTTCAGCCAGTCATTCTTTCCTGAGTGGTACGGCTCAGAATGAGCTATGTGAAGACTTCAAGGTCACCCCATTATTTGGAGTACTGGTCTTCCCTTCTGTGAACCTGGTTTTTTTTTCTCTTAGAAATATGTATCACTAATGAATTTCTTGTTACACTTGGTTACTTCTTCTCTCCCTGGCTGTAAGTTTTATGGCCACTGCATGCATTCCAATAAGGAGACACAAAATAGTTTCTGGCAATATAGGTTTGAACAACTTCTGCCCACATATAAATAAAATAGTCTGGGCATTAATCATTCTTGGTATTTATATAGTGCTTTACTCATGCTTGTGCCACACACTGACAACAGAATGTCCTGTGGGGGTGAATAATATTAAGGTAGGAAGGATGGTCTAGTGGTTAAAACACGGGGCTATAAATCAGGAGACCGGGGCTCCATTTCTCACATTGTGCAAACTATGTGTGACCTTTGACAAGTTCTGTCACATCTATATGGCTCAGTTTTGCTCTCTGTGCAATGGGGATGATAGTTACTGTCCCTCACAGACAGGCTGGGAGGTAAAGTCACTAACATTCTGCACACACCTCCAGGGAAGGTGCAGTCCAAATACGAAGTCTCATCATTGGGATGTTTGCCTATAGCTGCTGCACGTGGGTACTGCTAGCATCTGTAAATCTGATTGAGAAATACTTTTTCTTGTGTGTGTGTGTGTGTGGGAGGAGTGTTGGGAGGGAGAAGGGGATAAAGAGAGTGCTCACAGGTGTCAGGAAAGTGATTAGCTTGCACTGAAAGGCTGGAATTTCCAAGTGTTCAGTCAGGACTAGCCTATAAGAAAAGAACAATTCCTATTCAGGCATGAAATTGTGACCAAACGCTTTTTAAAAAGCAAAGCATGTTCGGGTGCTGAGTGCCTTTGCAAATGTGGAAGCATCACAGTGGGAGCTGATGGATGCTAAGCACTCTTGCAAATCTGGCTCGTCTTTCAATGCCTAAAAGGAAACTGAGGTCCTCTAGAAATCTAGCCCCAGCAGTGGGTGCTGAGCTTTTTCCAAACCTGCCTACAGTGCTGTTCATCCAAGGGTCTCAAAGCACTTTGTAAAGATACGAATAATGATCTCCATTTTATAGCTAGAGAAACTGAGGCACAGAGCAGTGGTCACTGGGTAAGTCTGATATGGGTCATGGATAGGACCCAAATTTCCTCAGTCACAAGCTGTCACTATACCATCCTTCTTTTCTGTATAAACACCCTGAAAATAATACAGATTTTCCTCTTGACAACCCCCACGTCTCTGTCCTCGAAGCTGTAGCTCACATGCTGATCCTGTCAGAAGAAACCTAATTATGTTATATTCAAGCCTTTCTAATACATCTTGGCTTTCTATGTGTCCACATAAAACTTAAAAACTCCAGTGATCATCTTTTATTCTCTGTTTAAACTCTGCTTGATTTTCCCTTTACAAGTTACTTGAGAGGAGATGTTCTCGGATGCTCTTCCATACTGTCTAATGCAAAGATTAGTATTAAGGTCTTAACTTGCTAGCGAGACAGGCTTTGGCCAGTTAAGCCAAGCAGCCGTAGAATCAGAGCCTGTTTACTATCCAGATTCCAACCTTATTCATCAGAAGATCAATTCAAATCTCCTTAAGTCATAGCTGTTTAATTTGTCATTTAATTGTATTTGTATTAATCCAGACTTCTTTTGTTTGAGCAGCTGGCGCCATTCTATTTTTGTATGTATTCTTCAATGTCAGTTTTTTGTGTGTGTGTGTGTTGGTTTTCCCCTCCCCCCCTTTCATGAAGGATTTTAAGTTTAATTTCAGGTAAGAAGCAGAAGTTTGGGGAGGGGGTGTTTTGTAATGCTCACAGCAGCACTTTGGGAGTCAGAACACCAGGTTTATGTTCACAGATCTGTCCCTGACTGGTCACTTGAACTGATCTGCTGGGCACTGACCTCGTGCAAAGGAAAATTGTACTCCATTGATCTATTAGAACTCTTTGAACATGTCAGCAGAATAATGGATAAAGGAGAACTGGTTGATTATAATTTACTTGGTCTTTCAGAAAGCTTGTGACATAGTCCATAACACAAGGCTGCTAAGGAAACTAAATAGTCGTGTGGTGCTATCTAAATTAGTATAGTAAATTAATACAGAAAATATCATGATACCATTATATGTGCCAATGGTTCATCTTTAGTTGGGATATCGTGTGGAATTGTGGTGCCCTGACCTAAAGCAGACACAACAGAAACAGATCAGAGACAGGTGATGAAAATTATGCTAATAGGAAGAATTCATATAGGAAGAGAGGCTGGAAGATTGGGACTGTCCCTTTTAAGAAAGGTGCATGATACAAGTCTACAAAATACCAAATGTGGCAGAGGAGGTGATTTGGGTGCTTCTGTTCCCTCTTTCTCAAAATATAAGGACAGGATACTTGATGAATTTGGAAGGCACATAAATGAAAACAATAAGAGGAAATGTATTTTTCTGAGCCAGGTATACTGTTCAACTGGGGAACTCCTTGCTGCAGATATTGTGGTGAAGATCTTAGCAGGATTTGGAATTTAATTGGACCTTAGGTGGCTGTTGATGATCTCTAGTTACAAGTAGTGGGGGTTTAAGAAGACCCCCTTCCCTTTTGCTCCAAGTTTGGAAGGGATGTAGCCCTCATGGTTCAGGGTGAACTTCTGACCAATGGGTTTGGGAAGAAACTTCTGTTATGGGCAGATTATTCCACAAGTGTCAGTTTGTGTACCTTCCTCTGAAACATCTGATACTGGCCCTTGCTAGAGAAAGGATAGTGGGGTTGATGAACTGCTGAGCTGATCCTGAATGGCAGTTTCTACATGCTTGGTGCCTTATTGAATGTATCTGTTCTATTAGGCAATACCTTGCAGTTGTAAGGCTGAATCATAAAGCAGCAGAAGGCTTTTGCCATATTTGAGCTTGCAACCTGCTTCTATTATAAAAACCTATTGTAGGTGGAGCAAAGATGAGAATCATGTGCTTCTCGTTCCAATCAGGCCAGCATTAGCTGATGCAGGAAGTTGTGACTGTCAAACAGCCTCTGTAAACTGAGTTTTTATTTCCACCTCATTCTCTATTGGACAGTTGGCCTCTGCAGTGAACTGGATAAGGATCAAATGGACCCATTGACTGGATGGTTAACTCAAGGCAGCCCTGTGAGCTGTTGTATACAGGAGATGAGGCCAGATGGTTACAGTGGCCCTTCTTGATCTTGTAATGTATGGATCGCTGAGACTGACTTCACAGCAGAAGAGCTGGGCTGTGTATGGAGGAAACTCCCCCTGCCCATGCTGTACCTGGTTTGTGGCTGTGCAGCTTCCAGCGGTTACCCCAGTGCTTTTCACCAGGATGAAATCCATCAGAAGAAATTAAGAACTAGGGGGTTGCAGAATGGATTGAAGCTGACCTCCAGATCTGGAAATGCTAATACCAAATCCTTTAATAAATGTGTTTAAAAAAAAATCACTGGAAATGCTGCTGTGACACAGGAAGGTGGCATACAGCATTAAAATTTCATACTCCCTGGTGTCTTGCAATCAAGGCTGATGATACAGACCCAGTAACACTGCTAAAAATGGTCTCGTTATCTGATCTTCCAGCTAGACTATGGCTGGCAATAGCAAATAGGAGAACAGCTCAACATGGCTTTTAGCTGTTTCCCCATTACTTTTCTGGCCTCCACTGGAGCATTATTGCTTTGCCCGTTGTAATTTGTATGGAGACAGCGCTATTCAAAAGTAAAGAATGTCACAGGAGGAGAAGTCAGATAAAGCACACAGATTTATGACCCAGCTTAGGGAGGGCCATGTAGGAAGAGGGGCGAGATGTTTAATGCTGATTTGTAGTCTAACAGCACTCTTCCCTGTGTGGCAAGAACTTTAGTGTGTGCCACATACACTATGCCACAAGCAGAGCAGGGGTTTGTTCACTAAATGCTTTAAATATTTGACTGCAGAGAGAACCAGTTTCCTAAGAAATAACTAAGAGCTGTAATGCATTATGGGCCAGGTCTGCGCCTGTTCAGGACCTGATCCAAACACACTGGCGTCAACAGAGATAATTGCTGACTCCACTGGGCTTTGGATCACGCCTCTAAACACTCTGCAACTCCACTGACTTCTCTAGATATTATTAGAGCAGAATTTTGGCCTTCTATGTGTGCACTGCTGATCGCATGTGGAGCCTCCATCACCCAAAACTCCCATTTTCTCCAGTGGGCTTTCCACATGTAATGGTCAGAACATCTGTTAGTGTATGTACCTCTTCAATCCAGTCTAATTGTGTCAATCTATCTCAGCATTGGGACTTCTTCCACCATGTGCTCTCCTTTAGAGAGTAAGGAAATAACCCAGAATTCAAATATCGAATACAATTAAATGTGCAGTTCCTAGAGACTGGAAAATAGTATCAGACTTGGTAGTTTAACGTGTAGCTATAACTCTGAGTGCCAGAGATGAGTCATGAATGGCCTTATTAGGGGAATTTAGTTGTACTGTAGAAGCATGTTTCTATGATGGGTATGTTTTCATGGTTTTTAGATGCCTATGCACAGGACATAGGTGCATTATATGAAAGTGATCCAACAGATGTCTGCTAACAACTGATTTGCACTCATTGCCCCTTTTGGCTAGATTCATTGCAGCAGCATAGAGGAGAAGGGTTCCTTTTTCATTACTAATCCTGGCATCATCCAAATTTTCCCCCACACAAACATTTATTCCTTTGCCTTTATTCACTTTGGTTTTGCCTAAATGGAAATAAATGAACAAGTATTTTACTGGGCTGCTTTTCTATGCATACGTGTGAGGTGGTGCAGAAAACTTGCCCCAACAAAAAGTGAAGTGATTAATAAAGTTCCTTGGAAGGCAAGAAAGCTCCCACTGTAGCTCAAGAGTACATCTGACAGTCCTGCAGGGAGAGATGCTGACAGCTGGGCCTTCCTAAGAAAGGAGGCTTTTCAGGGGATTGGTTTGGGCTGCACAAGAAGCCTTGACTCCCAGAGAGGGACATTCTGTTTCTGAATGTCAAGGTCCCAGCCTCCAGGGATCACCACTCAGCAGCATGGAGGGTGAGAGAGACTCTGCACTTTGATCCTTCTGGAGCTTGGACTGGGATGGTGTGACCTGGAGAACCAGGGAGGCTTTGTAGCAAGCACCCTTCTAGGAGGTAGAATTAAAACTCAGAATAAGGCCTGCAGTGGTGCTGGGCCTTAGCATTTAACCCCCAAAACTGTCTGCCTCACTTCAAATTCTGTTGTCTTGCTGGCCCATCAGTGGCAGGAAGAAAATGCAGGTGAGCGCCAGTATTCCTGTGCAGAAGTGTTTTGTTAATAAACAGCTTTGAGGGTGGGGTCTTGGTTCACTGTCAATCACATGGTGATGTCTCCTCTCTCTAGCTAGCCCCATCTCCTCTTCAGCATCTCCTCACTTCCCAGATTATCCTCTGGTAGCTATAGTCATTACTTAATATTTTATCTGTCTAAACCATGCAGGCTCCTACGTCTCCTTCACATCCTTGATGCAAACTTGGAGACTCTCTAAAAATAGGCTGCCAGAGAAATGAGAACTAAGAAACCAAACAGTAGGAGTCTGAATGTTTAAAGCAGTAGGGCAGGTGAATGGAACTAATGAATTCTCTTCTGGTACTTGGGAGTCAGGGTGACATCACTGGGAACTGTCTCTGCAGTGCTCAGTTAATGCTACCGACTTAAAAAACCTTTTAATCGTGTTTCTCTTGGAGAGGTGGTGGCTGGTGACTAAAGATAACACCCACACTGCTCTTCTGGCTAGCCGATGAGATAGTTGCACCATGGTATCTTGCCTGACACCTCTTCCTGCCTTGAATGCAGTCTGTCAACTTCCTGGATAAAGTGATCTGCTTCAACAGTGGAACTGGAGATGCCAAGGTTAGGCTGGCACTAAGAGTGAGATTTATAGCCCCAAAGAGTGGGACTTTCCAGGTGAAGTGTTAAGTCAGTGGTACATCTACCCCTGGGGGTGGGTATGCAAAGGTTTTTCCAAGGGCTAAGTCAACTTATTAGATGTTTGCCTCGTTTTGTAACAGGCTACATAAAAGGCATTAGTGAAGACTGTACAAATTAAAATGTCATACAGTGACTTGTTTATACTGCTCCTGTATACTATACACTGAAATGCAAGTACAATATTTATATTTCAATTTATTTTATAATTATATGGTAATGAGGAAATAAGCAATTTTTTCAGTAATAGGGTACTCTGATACTACTTTTGTCTGATTTTTTTTTTTTGGGTGGGGGGGGAAGCACTGAAGCAGGGAGTTGAGTCAGGTGAGACTTCGGTGGTGGGAGAGGGGAAGAAATGCAAGTCAGATCAGGCCTCTGAAAGACAATACAGTAGTCTGGAAAGGTTGGGAGCCATTGTGTTAAGTTATTGCTTAACATCCAATAGTTCAGGTTCTTAACCCAACCAGCACTTACTGGTTTGTTTTAAAATGTGCACCATTTAATATTACATATGAAATGCTTAAATGTCCTAATTCATACTGAAGTCCAGGACATGAGGAATTGATATATGGATATGTAATGCAAACTAGTAGGTGTTTAATAAAAATAATAATTTGCTGCTTCAGGGGGAATGGGACTGGGATGGCTGGAAATCCTGAAGATCTGAGTTAGTAGCGTATGTTGTAGGCATACAGGCAGTGGACAAAATTAGAGAGTAATAAATAAACTGATATAAAATCCTAACCAAAGAAAACTTTCTCAATATGTTTATCTTGTGTATACCTTCTCATAGTGATTATTCATTTGAAAAACACTTTACAGTACAGATATTAGGCTCTCATGTCTTATATTTACAGCAAACTAAAATAATCAAATTACAAAATAAACACGTGCTAAATTTTTATAACTAAAATGAATGTAAAAACAAGCAGTTAAATTTCTGAGTATGGTAAAGCTAACAAATCATAGGTCAAGGATTCAGATTCCCCATTTATTTTAATTTAATGTTACATTTTTATGCCTGTGGTTGGTTATATTTCTCTATAGCCCTTTTTTGCTGTTTTTATAACTGTTTTTGGTGGCTCAGACTTGAAACCTGGCACAGAATTTACCAGATTTACTTGGATGAGAGGACAGTGACTCGTGTAGTTCAGAGTTTGATCTGAACAGTGTCCTTTTATTTTGAACAAGACTGAAGGTATCCTTCTTTCCCACTGGGGTGGGGAAAAGCTAAGTCAAGCCTGTATATGGGGTATTATCAAGCAACCCATAGGCCATGGGTCACCAACCTTTGCTGACCCCCCCCCCCCCGGGCCAGCTCTCTTCCTTGACCCTCAGCTGGTGCTGGCACCCCCCTCTGCCAAGAAAAACCAGCTGCTGCCTAAAAATTCATTGGTGGCCGCAGTTGTGGTGGGGGTGGGGCAGGCTTCCCAGGCATGGTGCTGAAAGGAGCCACTCCTGGAAAGAAGCTGCCCAGAGCAGCATTTTCAGTGGTGGCATGGTGCTCCGAGGAGCTGCTCTGGACAGCTTCTTTCTGTGGCATGCCTGGGGCATGGGCCTGGGGGGAACCTACTGTGCCCTACCCAGCCCTGGAAGAAGCCTTCTGGAATGGCTTTTGGTGGCAGAAGCGGCAATTTTGCTGGTGTCACAGAGGGTGCCCTATGCTGCTCCAAAAGGGCTTGCATGCCACTCTTGGCACACGTCCCAGTGTTGCCTACCCCTGCCAGAGGTGATGGGGATAACATCCTGAATGAACTCTCCCCTGAACCACATCTTCTAATTCTCAAACAATCCCTCCTTCCTCTGTTTCTACAAGGTCTTCATCAGAAGCAAGCTCCTCACAGAGCAGGACCCAATACCAGAAAGGGACACCACTCCCTGCCGGAACTACAGCTATAAAACCAGTAGGTGTAGCTCCACCAGTATGATCATTAACACCCTCTCCAATGCACCCTTCATCATCCAGGCGTCCTGTCCAGGACTCTCACAACCAGTGGCATACCTCATCCACTGCCTTAAATGCCCCAATAACAACTACTCACTACTGCACCCTTGAAGGAACACTCACCGAAAAATAACAAAAACTGACACCAGCCTGTCACCAGTGAGCAAACCCTTTTCACAAAGCCTATTGCTCTACAGCTGACCTCTTAGCCAACAGTCTCAAAGGAAACTGGCACAACACCTTTAAAAGACAGGCCTGGGAACTTAAATACATAAGTGCGATAGGCACAAACAACCACGGCCTGAATAAAGACACTGGGTTTCTGAGTTACTACCACAATCTATCCCCAACCAACACCCTTCCCTGCAAGCTGCCTTTTTACCCTTTTCTTTTCTCCTGATGATGGGAGACCTATTAAAGATTCACTCCACCTTGAATGGTCTCCTTAGAAATGTGTGTTAACTCCTTTATGGTAAGCAATCCATTCCATCTTGTATTTAGCTGTAACGCAGTGAGGGCTTGTCTATATGTAAAATGCTGCAGTGAAGCTTCTACCTCCAGAAGCAAGATTGGTTCTCCCATCCATGTAGGTACTCCATCACCCTGAGGGAAGGTTGATGGGAGAAATCTCCCATTGACCTTGTGCTGTCTACACCTGGGATTCAATTGGTTTTACTGTATCTCTCAGGGCTGTGGATTTTTCACTCCCTTGGCTCTGTGGTTATGCTACCCTAATTTTCTAGTGTAGACCAAGCCTCAGTATCTGGAAAAGAGCTTTACATAAGCCTTCAAGCTTGTGTCTCTGCAACAGGAGTGGTCCAATAAATGATATTAATTCACTCATGTTATACCGCTGTCTTAGACTTGGCCTACACTATATAATTACTTCAGTAAAGCTAGGCATCTCAGGGTGTGAGAAATCCACGCTCCTGAGCAACCGACCTGATTCCCTGTGTCTCTTGCTGACATAACTACTGCCTCTTGTGGAGATGGAGGTATGAAGCCAACAGAAGAGCTCGCTCCTGTCTGCTTACAGGGTCTTCGCCAGATGCCCTGCAGGGGCACAGCTTGCAATGGTGCAGCTGGGCCAAAGTACATTTGTAGCATAAATCTGCTCTTGGAGCTTCTATCACTCCCTTCCCTTCAAGGCTAAAGGAGCACAGGGGCTTAGCTAGTGGGTCAAATTCTGAGGCAAGTTTCCCTCGTGTTGAGGCAACTAGAAAGTAACCTCACCAATTATTGTTTTGGACATACACATGAATAACACCTTCCATGTGAGACTCTCCAAGGACTTGTAAATCTTGGTTAGTTAATCAACTCTTCGCAGTGCTCGTGAAAGGGAGGTGTATGACTCTTGAAAGAAAATTGTGGCAACCTAGGATGTTGGTGAGTCTCACTTTGCTGCAGGCCATGACAGATTGGAACGTCATTCTCTTAGCTGGGAGAGTAGGTAGATCCTCCTACTCCAAAAGCGCTTGTAGATTCTTCTTTTAGCTTAACAGGGGGTAGTAGTGAGCCAAAGAAACGCAGTTGGGCAGTTCCAGTTCTGTCCAGCAAAGGACAGTGTTGTGCATATGCAAATGCCAGCTCTTTACATTAGAGGGTAGTAAACTTTTGCACTTCTATACCTTCTTCCCTTGGAAAAGGTAAAGTGGTTTCACAATAATTAATGAATAAAATATAA
Organism: Podocnemis expansa; assembly: GCA_007922195.1. Lineage (NCBI taxonomy): Eukaryota > Metazoa > Chordata > Testudines > Podocnemididae > Podocnemis > Podocnemis expansa. The sequence continues at coordinate 14,137,699 of ML682056.1, read as the reverse complement.
CAGTCCTGGGAGAAAAGTTATATCATCCCCCAATTTTAATGTATGTGTATGTGGGGCGGGGACAGAGATACAGTGAGTTTGTGATTTCTTCTCCCACCATGAGGTTTCACAGTGACTTAGAGGCATAAATGGGAAAAAAGGCTCTGATTCGCCAGTCTGTCATATCAGTGTTAAGCCCATTAGGAAATCAGATCAATGACCCATTTAGTCCCATGTTGTGTACGGTATCTGATCAGAGCTACAGGGAGTGTATGCAGGATAGGACAATTTGGGAGTCATCGCTTCTGGTAGTCAGAAGTTTAGGGTGAGTCCAACATAGGGCTGTATTCCTGACCATCTTGACTAATACCCTTTGGTAGACCTATCCTCCATAATTTACTTAGATCTTTTTGAACCCTGTTATATTTTTCACTTTCATAACATCCCATTGCAATGAGTGCCACAGGTTAATTGTGCCTGGTGTCACACCAGCATAATTCCATAGATTTCACCAAGTGGAGAAGCAGGCCCAGAAGCCACTCTTTCCTCTGTGCCTTTCTGTAGCCACTACTCCATATTCTTTTCCTTCTGTGGACCAAGTTCAGCAGGGCACTTAAGCAAACATTGAACTTAGTTGTCCACCAAGATCCTGATTCTGTAAGGTGCAAAGTCCACTTGCTGTCCATAAGCTTAAGCTGGAGTTGGTGATGCTCAGCACCTTGCAGAAATGGGTACCTTACACACGTGCTTAAATCCCATTACAGTCAAAACAAATAAGGAGGCTGGTGACACTTGTTCATTTTGCTGAACTAGACAAACCCAGCTGCTCCTCTCGAGCTTGTTAAAAGCAAAGAAGCTTAATTCTAATTATTTCCTTGTTATTTAAGCTTGTAATTTAAGCATGTGCTTAAAAGTGTTTTGCTGAACTGGAGCCTGAGAATAGTAGAAGCTACTTCGTCTGCTCAGATTCTGATTTTTTTCTTTATTAATCATTGATTATGAATCTTTATGGTAATGTGTAAGGACCAGCCAAGAATGGGCCCATGGTGCTAGATGCTGTACAGGCTCAGAACAAGAGCTGAGCCCTGCCCCAAAAAGCATATAATCCAAACAGACGAGAGACCCAGGGTGGGGGAAGGGACGTCTAGCGTACCAGCGGAGTGAGCAATGTGATGGAGGGAAGCAGTGTGGTGGTGCTGGGATTTTCATGGGGAGGGGAAGGTTAGTTAGGTGGAGATGAACTAAATGGAAGGGAAGGAGGTGATGGGAGCAGGGCAGGGGAGAAGAGACACGTGCTATGGGGGCAGGCGTGGAGTGAAGTTTACTGTTGGCACAAAGAGCTGATCAGTACAGGGAAGAGGTCTCAGTGTCTGGGGATCCAGAGTCTCTGCTTCGGCTGCTTCTGCCCCCGCCAGCTGGAGTCTCTGGTTGGTTCCTCTCCTTTATTCTCCTTCAGGGCAATGGGTTGGAGGAGGGAAGGCATCATCTAGGCCCTAGTGAGGCCCAGTGTGTGTGTGGCTGGGGGGGGGGTCCTCCCTTGCACAGTTTTGGATCCAGTGAACTTCTGGGGGAGAGGGGTTGTGCCCACTGAGCCCTATTTTACCCCCCAATGCATTAGTCCCTGCTTCGGCTGTTTCTGAGATAGACACGAATGAGATGTCAGTGGAGCTCGGCTGCAATGCTTTTATGGAGGTTGGCCCTTTTGAAACCATTCTCCCAGCAATGAAGGTTACTGTGTTATTCTCTTGACTGGTGCTTGGCAACGAAGCATGGACTCGGTTGCGATGATGGAGCTAAAGGGAGGTCAGGCCTTTGTACTCTTTGCCGAGCTCCCAGAAATGCCTCACAGGAGCATTGCTACGTTGGAATAGAATCTGTTAATAAAAAGCACCCAAGCCTTATTGCAATCTGTTTGTTGAAACAGTTCTGGCAAGGGATGCTTTCACGCAGTTCTGACGGCCGACTGAGTTCGATGAAGAGTGCCAGGTATTTGTGTGTCCTTGCATGAGGTTGTCTAATAAATTAAGAAGCATTAAAAGAATGCGTTATCTTTGGAGGACACATATTAAATAGTGATGTTGAACTCCTCTTAGCTTTAGTGCTGGCAGGAGAGTATTGTAGTTGTGTGTTAACACCACTATAGTTGAGGTTGCATCATGACTTCTGTTTAAAAGTTGACCTTTCTAAGTCCTGTAAAATCAGCAGGCTTAGTTGGATTCCTTAACATTTTCTGTGCTTCAGGAGAGTGCAGGTTTGGGGTTTGTCCCTGAATTCTGATTCTGGCTCTGACCTCTAACATGGACTTTCTTGCCACTAGGTCTGACCACCTCTGATCTGACCGTCAGGTGACAGTGCCCATTTCCTGATCCTGAAAATAGCAAATTTTCAAGACATTTCTAGGTGCCCCTTCACCACCCTTAAGGGGTACAGATCAAACTGCTGATGTGATGTTCCAAAGGGGCAACCGTGTTAGTCTAGTAAAACAAAAAAAGCAAGGAGTTTTGTGGCACTTAAAGACTAACAGATTTATTTATTGCATGAGCTTTCGTGGGAGAATATCCCACTTTGTCAGATGCTTTAAAGAGGGAGAACTTAACAGAATTGGATCAAAATGGCGTCAATCTGTCAACTTTTACCCAAGGTAATGGGTGGCACCCATCTAAGAATGGTATTTAAGACAACATCCCTAATTTTTTTTCCCACTGTTTGAATGCGCCTGTGCAGAAAAATAGCTAGATGGTTTGCATTTCTGCCATTTTATTTGCTCTATAGCTTGACTCTTGTACATGGTCTGAAATCAGAATAATTACTTGGATTGCTTTAAAACTTGGTGTGTCTCAAGGAGGAACAGCCTAGCTTTAGTAATCCAAATTTAGGGCCATTTAACCACGTGATTCCTGAGCAAGCCCCGTCACCTCCCCCCGAAAATGGTTTCCTTTGCTGTGTTGTACTGTTAAACCAGGGGTCTCAAACTCAAATCACCATAAGGGCCACAAAAGGACTAGTAGAGGGCTGCATGAGGGCTAGCCCAAGGGCCACATCACTGAAACCTCTTCATACAACAATATTGCAAATATTGGTAACAATAGCGTTGTGGGCTGCAGGAAATAGTTCTATGGCTGCGTGCAGCCCACAGGCCACGTGTTTGAGACCCCTGTGTTAAACTGAGAGGGATTAATAGTGATTGGATGAATCACGAATCTGAGAGAGATTGATGGGTGTGAACTTCCCCTTTAATTAAAATAACTGAAGGTAAATTGATCACAGCCCCCCACCCAAGATAAAAGGTGTCTTGGATTGAGTAGCCAGAAATTGCTGAAATTTGTGAGTTATGGTTGGCAATTTTATTTGTTGGCAGGGGTGGGGGGGATACAAACAAAGTTATTGGGGAAATAGATGTGTGAATGCATCCTATAGAGGAGTGTGGGACTAGGAGGCTGAGGAATGGAGGAGAAGGTTTTGGGGCTTCAGTGAGGAGAAGGGGTAAATGGGGGATGTGGGAGGGGAGAGAAGTTGAGGGGTCAGGCAAGGGTAGTTCAAGGACTGGGGAGAGTGAAGGGTGGGATCCTGGGAAGGAGGGAGTGAGGATGAATTGCAGAGACACTCAGGGAAAATAGGAGCAGGGGCATCTATCAACCACATACTTTCTCCTCTCTGTCTACCTAGATTTGTGGACCTCAGATCTGTGGATCTCTTGTGAGAGGAACTGAACCACCTTTCTTGTCCTCATCATATGAGCTGGGGGGCTTTGTCTCTCTGGTGATGTCTACCCATCTGTGTGCCAAGATCTGGGAGAGCTATGGCTGTCTATAGAGGGTTGGAGTTACCTTTGTACTCTTCTCATTTGGTTCTGGTGGGATTGCCATTTTGGAAAGGTCTTAGGTCTCTCACCTGCCCCACGTGAGAGCCAGGGTCTGGATAAGTCCTGCCTGTTGAGGTGGAGAGCTGAGGATGGACATACTCTATGCATACAGAGTGTTCTAAGCACTCAGAAGGCTGCTGGGAACACATTGTGGGATGAATGGAGCAGTTTACACATCTCCGAGATACTGTTTCAGGCTGTATTAACTTCCACAGGTGGTTTTCATTCAGCTGAGAACAGTCCACTGAGATGAATGGGCCCCCTCACACCTTTCAGAGCCTGCTGTGCTGCAGATGGATGTGTAGAGGAGCCTTTTCCTCCCTACAGTCCCTCTCTCCTTCCTGTTTAAAGGATGCTGCTGCTTCAGGGTAGGAGGACACTACAAGCACTTAGACAGGAGAGAGCTCTCCCATCGGCTTAATAAATCCACCTCAGTGAGAGGCGGTAGCTATGTCATTGGGAGAAGGTCCTGTCTACAATTTGGGTGAAGGTCAGTTTAACTATATTGCTCAGGGGGGTTGGATTTTTCACACTCCTGAATGACAGTTACACTCAAGTGTGTAGTGTAGACCTGGCCTATGTCCTTTAAAAATCTGCATCTTTCACATATTTTCTTGAAGTTAGCTGTCCCTCGTGTGTGTAGAGTAGAGTTAATGGCTCAAATTTGGGATTATTGGGTGTTCCAGATATACAAGCTTGGCTAAAATTTGCCATTTTCCTTAAAGTTTTTTTGTTGCACAGAGCTAGAAATAAAACTATTGCTATGGTGGAGATCAAAATTGCTTCCACTAGTCAATTTTTACCTAAGGTAGCATGTGGCACTATGTCTTGGGGGACTCGAAATTGTGAATGGCATTGAAGAAAATGTTCATGTCTTCCTTTGCATATCTGTGCTGTCTAGAACGATTACAGCATGTGTGCATCACTAAAAGGGGAAAAAGATTTCTGTGCAGCCACTTTATACTTGCCTGGGTAAGTGAAGGGAATCTGCCACTACCATTGCCCCAGTTAACACCTTGCCACCGATTTCTAGTGTGACCTTTACACACCTGTGCAATACAAACTGAATAACCCAGTGCTTCTCACAAGTTCTCTCTGTTACAGTAGTGTGTCTTAACTGATGAAAGATTACTGTGAACAAAGCAGACCAGCCAACCGTTTGGCTTGACCAAAATTCTTGTTATATCAGACAAAGGACAGAGATGGAAGCTGTGGCAGAGGGTGTGGGAAATGGGTAGTGGCAGGACTTGGGACTGGTTGATAGAGGAGTCTGTATTTCCCTCCAGGGGAACAGTGGCTGGGGTTGGGGCAGGGGGTCAAGGCTGTTCCTTTGGGGCAGATTGAAATGTTTTCCAAAGATGGGCAGCATGGAGGTTTGGAACTCCTAATGCACGGACCTTGACCACAGAGGGAAAAGAGTAGGATTGCCAGCAACTGAGTAATTCGTCCATCCACAAGGTTGCAGAAGTTTCAGGAGAGCATGGAGGTGGATATGACATGAGGATTGCAGACTGCAGGCAGATTTGGGAAGAGAGTGGTGACCTTCGCTGGCATTGTGTTTGCCTACTCCACAGCATCTAAGAGGTGACTTAGGTCGTGATCTACTAGACACTGGTGAGCCACCAAAGTAGAAATGCTCTGCGCCTTCCTTGCTCCTGGTGTATACTTCACCCAGTGCAGGAAAGCAGGTTTGGACTGCATCAGAGTTTTGTGTCCAGGAGCTGCAATCATTTTCTCTGACTTGGCTGTGTCTGAATAACTGCTACAGATACACAGTGAAACTGTTTATTAATAATCATTGGAAGAAGGTTAATTGGGAAGCTGAAGGGTTCATGGCTGAGAGGAAATTGTGCACTATACGGAAGGGACACTTTACAAGCTTTGACACCCCACTGCTTCTTGCAGATGGGATACATCTCCTGGACAGGGCTCAGAGGATCCCTCTTGGACACGTGAAACTGTCTTTGTTTTGGAACAGAAACCTTGTCTGCAACTTCTCCCGTCAGCCCAGATACAAACATCACCCTCCAGCCAACCATTATGAAACATGGCCTGGAAAACCATTCCACTATAATGTCTACGACCACTGTAGCTGGCACATCATTGATGATGTTGCAGCTGTCTAAGGGGCTGGCTGACCAATCTGCTAGTCCAGGTATACATCATTCTCTCCATGAGAGACCAGACTTGATCCCTGTTTCCTTCTCTATTCATCCAGAAACCTCTAGAGCACTCTCTCCTCATGGACTGTGTCCCTCACCTCCATGAATCTCTTTAAAGCAACATGGTCTTCATTGCTCCTTGCCACTATCCTGAAAAGCTCTTTCATGGTCCTTTACTATCTGACCTGCTGCTGGCCAGTTGTAACCAGTGGCATGACTATGGATGAGCACTCTGAAACCACTCCACCCAACTGGTTGTGGAAATTCTGCTGCCAACATTTCTCTTAAGCCACCTTGGCATCTAAAGTGTCAGCTGGCTTAGTTTCTTGGCTGGTTGCTTCCCAAACTTCTGGCTCCCTGTCACATGAGCAGAAGCAGAAAGTTTGGGAAGGGTTGGTTTTTTGTTTTTTTTTTGTTTTGTCTTTTTTCAAATGGCCCTGCCAAAAAAAATCACTTCTGTCCTTGTAGCACCCAAAATCCTAGATAGGGGAGGTTTGGAAATGCCTGCCAGTGGAATGAAACAGACAGTATATTAATCGATTTGCTATGGGGGCAAGGAGGAAGGCAAAGTATGGGAATTCCAGCTGTACATAAGGCCATGATTTGCAACATTTTGGAATGCTTAAATGTCACTCTTTTACGAATTCTCATGGATAGTCACTCTCACCTCCACCACCGGAAATCTCTCTTGCCTGCACACATGCACACACTATGGTAAGTAACAATTGTTTTTTTACTTGAAATAATGAAAAATGAGCTGAATCTGGTTCTATGGGGAGTGGACTGAAGTCATGTCTTGGGGACATTTACCAATAGAGGCTCTGACTTTGTTTCAGGCAGAGAGTTCTGAAAAACATTAATATTTTAGAAACGCCAGAATGGAAGAAAGAAATAATTTTCCATGTAAGTGATTATATCCCACTAGTGACTGAACAGCATATTAAAGAGCGGTGTGGTTTAGTAAGCTACCAGGTGAGGCAAGAATGGTTTGCTTACCTAGAAATCGTAAAAATCATCTTGAAGGCTGGCTCCTTTGGAAATTTTTTCAAATATCACCTTCCAGGAGTGGAAGAAAATCAGGACCAAAATTAACACAATATTTGATTGTAGTGTGGACTTGGGCAAGTCTCAGTATGGATTTTCTCCAGCTTTGCGCAGGAAGAGCAGGGCAAGACAGGGGAAAAGCATGCCTGCTACCTGATTGTCCCTGTTGTGTGGAACAATGATTTGCTGCCCACAGTGTACACCTCTAGCATTGAATAAGTGTTTCTAACGGAACAAAATGCTGTACTTGCAAAAATATGCACTCATGTCACCTAGGCTTCTTAGTCTTGAAAGGTTTTGAATATTGTAATTGAAAGCAAGGTTTGAATGAGATATTTTTGCGTTTTCCCTCTCTCCACTTGGTATCTATCTTTGAAAACATGCAGTGGAGGGGCTAGGCTTTGGGAGGAGCAAGTAACTCTCTGGGAAAGTATTCTGTGCTGCTTTAGCCCAGAATAGACACACCCTCTAGTACTGGATTGTTCTCCTCCAAAACAATAATGGTATGCCAGTCCCATCCTAACAAACCAAAGGTTAATCATAATAATGCATGTCATGGTTGACTCTTACCGAGCTGGAGACTGCCCTGACCCTGCTGTCACCAGGTTGATCCCTGGCTTCATCTCCAACGGATGTTCAGAAAATCAACTCCTGTGCTGTGCAGAATGAATTGAAACTCAAACTCTGAGGTGTGCTCCTGGGACTGACAGTCCCATTGCTGCATTCAGCTTTCCTTCCAGCTTCACAATGAGACCCTCCGCTTGCAGGAAGGTGTCGTGTGAGATGGAGAGTTTTAGGATGAGGGTTGCGGCAAGCACTCTGTCAGGCTCCTTGTAACAGGGCCATGTGCTGAGTGTACACCAGACCCGCTGTTCGAGGCCATGGCTTGCAGTAGAGGGTCATCAGAGATCTGATCCATTTCCTGCACTGCACGGCTGTCCAATGAATCCCCTGCTCTGCCAGCTTCTGAGAAATGCTCTTATAAAAGTATATATTCCTGGAGCCTTTACTAATGTCACGTTTTTGGTGATACTCTCAGAAGCTGTTTAATTGGCCCTTTGGCATGGTTCGCTGGCCAGCTTGCTGCACACAGGGGTAGATGTTTTCAAATCATGGCATGGGGGTGAGGCTATAGTGAGTTGCAGAGGAGGAAGAGCCTTCCATGTCAGCAGCTGTGGAATAGATGGAGTGAAGGTGTGTGGGTCAATGGGGTGAGGTATGGCTGGCTGATGGCAGAGTTGGGGTTTGTGTGGGTATGGCTAATGCAGTAGGGGGCCATATACTGTCTTGCTGATACTTGAGTAAATGCAGAGCACATCTATGGAAATGAACAGTGATTTTTGCAGATATTCATCAGTGTGAGTATCCAGTCCAGCTGAACATTTGCAGATCCATGGCTATGTGCTGCAGTCCAGGTCCTTGCCTGGTATAAATCTGTGGACTTTGATGGAAAGTCAGCTGAGCATCTGATCCCTAGGGCTGTGCAAAAAGAACAACTATATTTTAATTAGATTTTGCAAAAATACATTTTCAGTTTCATTCCAGCCCATTTAGTGGGCCCAAATGTTGCTTTGTGTGAGCTGTTGTGAAATGGAAGTTGTCATAGTGAAATATCTGCCTTTTTTTTTTTTTTTTTTGGTATGGAACACTGATCTGCTAATTTTTAATCACTACTTTTTTTTAGAGTGTCTTGCCGTCAAGTTGTGGTTCAACCACTGGGGGATGCTGTGACAAATATCATGGTCCCAGTGTGTTTTTTCCCCTGGCACTCTATTTAAACAATGATTGTTTACTTTACTCTGTTACTCCACATCATACAATCCCTCTCCCTCCTTGTTTTTTATACTATTTAAATATTTATAGTTTGCTTTGTCAGCCCTGGCTAGTTGTCTCTTACCAAGTGAGACATGATTCAAGTTTTTTAAAAATTTTAGCCATGGCAAGAATGGGATGAATTTGAGCTAGAGGTGAAGAAGTCTGTCCTATTACCAGTACCTGTGAGCTGTCTGGTCCCTCAGAAATTTAATAATAGTAATTATTATAACAAAAACAACAAGAGTCCTACGGCACCTTAAAGATTAACAGATTTCTTTGGGCATAAGCTTCAGTGGGCTCCAACCCACTTCTGATGAACACAGACTAACATGGCTACCCCTCTATTATTTATAAATTTGCCTTTGGTTGGGGCACGTTCCAAGTCCCAGCGCCTGAGCCCCAAGTCTGCTGCTGGGCTGCCCATGGTGGCAGCTGCAGCTGTGGTGTGTGAGCCCCGAGTCCCAGCACACCGAGCCCCGGGTCTTTTACCAACCCAGTGGTGCTTCTGCAAATGATATCGTATATTCTGATGATAGAAGATAAGGGATGAAAGGGACTTCAGGAGGTATTTAGTCCAACTCCCTGCTCAAAGCAGGACCAGCCCCAACAAGATCACCCAGCTAGGGCTTTATCAAGCTGGACTTCAAAAATTTCTAAGGGTGGAAATTCCACCACCTCCCTAATTAACCCATTTCAGTGATTTACTACTCTTCTAGTGCAACAGATTTTCCTAATATCCAACCTAGACAAGTGGTTCTCAACCTTTTCAGTAATATGGCACACTTCAATGAGACAAACATTTCCACGGCACACCCACTTTTTTTCAGTTAATTGGTTACTCATAAATGTCACATTTACTTACATTTACTACAATAATTGTCTTACTAGAAACTTACTAGGACGTGGACAAATTAGAGAGAGTCCAGCGGAGGGCAACAAAAATGATCAAGGGGCTGGAGCACAAGCCCTATGAAGAAAGACTGAAGGAACTAGGCTTATTTAGCCTTCAGAAGAGAAGACTGAGGGGGGATTTGATGGCAACCTTCAACTACCTGAAGAGATGCTCCAAGGAGGATGGAGCTCGACTGTTCTCAGTAGTAACAGAGGATAGAACAAGGAGCAATGGCTTCAAGTTGCAGCTGGGGAGGTCGAGGCTGGATATTAGGAAAAACTTTCTTACTAGGAGGGTGGTAAAGCATTGGAATGGGCTACCTAGGGAGGTGGTGGAATCTCTGTCTTTGGAGATGTTTAAGGCCTGGCTGGATAAAACTCTAGCTGGAATAATTTAGTGGGAGTGGTCCTGCTTTTTTTGGCAGGGAGTTAGACTAGATGACCTCATGAGGTCCCTTACAACCCTATGATTCTATGATTTGCAACATAGTGTATACAACAAGCTAAAGAAGGTCAAACGCATTAATGTTTCAAATCTACCAGAAAAAAATATACGTCATCTCAATTTTGCCCTTTGGCCACCTATGTTTAGAGTGTCCACATTTTAGAATTACAAGACCAATGCCTTGTGAAAATTAATCATCATATTAAAAGCAAGTTTTATGAGTTGTCATTTTGGTTGGATAAAATAGTGTTTTAAGGTGAAAGTGTTTGTTTTACATTTTTTCGTTAGCTTTGTATGAAATTTCACTATACACTTGTACACTTCTCATGGCATGCCAGGGTACTGGAGCACAGTGGTTGAAAATCTCTGACCTAGACCTCTCGCCCTGTAACTTGAGAATATTGCCCTTTATTTTGTTAACTGCCATCACTGGGAACCGCATAGTTCCATCTTCCCTGGAACCCTCCTTCCTTTCATAATAGCATTCCTTTATCATGTGCCACAGTGAAAGGTGTGTTAGAGATATCTAAATAACAGATATGCTTAATATAATGGGGAAAAGTCATGATTACTGTTCTTGGGGTACTTTCAAGCGTTCTGATGGAAAAAACAGACCTAACAGAGTGTAAGGCTGTGACAGTTTCATTTTTATAACAATGAAAATGCAATATGTAAAAGCCAAGAGCTCTACATCTAATTAAGCTGTGTTTTTTCTGCAACACCTTGCAGGATGCAAATAGTTTCCTTGGTTACACTTCCTAAGCACTATTAGATGAGAGAGACGGTATTAAACCTGAAAAGAGATCATAATAAGAGACAGACTCCTGTGCAGTAGCTTTTTATAGCCCCAGACATCATGATTAGCAGGATGGCCAAAGGAGACAGGAATGATGTTCTAAAAAAATCTGAGTTCCTCTCTTTCCTCTGACTGTATTTCTTGTCTATAAAATCCCAAATAGAGTCCAAGTTGGTGACTCTGAGGTGCTCTTTCTTGGATGGTGTAAATATGGAGACGTTCCTCTCTCCTGAGAGCCAGTGTATCACAGAGAAGAACGTGAATAAACCTTCCTGCAGGAAGGGTGCAGAGGGTTTGGTCTTCTCTGATAATGTATAAAGACAAGATCTATGCCACAGAGGGGTGATGATCTATAGACCAAGTACAGGGGCAGGGAGCAAGAATGAGTTACAGATGGTTGGATTTAGTCTGCATTGTGTTCATTCTAGGTCTTTTTGGAAGAGGTCAGTGAAAGCTAAGGTGGGAGAGAGAGAGGAGTAAAGGGGTGGGGGAATGGCATACGTGGTCACTAAAGTGTCATTCAGTGAATTTTCCCAGGTGTATTTAAAGAGTAGAATCGTCCTCTTCCCTATTAGGCCATTTTTTTTCCTGTAAATTTGCACCTCTCTCATAGCAGGTTTGGTGCTGGGCATGCGCTATTGAGGCAGGATTCATAGTGAGCAGTAATGATTTCCTTAGCGCAGACCGTAGGGCAGCATATCTGGCCCACAGAAGAGCAGATTAATTTGAATGGCAGTCCAAAAACATTTCCCTTGGGTATAACACTATGGAGTCTGTTATGAGTCTGAGTAGTCTACCTCATTTTACAGTTATGTACTAGAGATTTTCTCTTTAGTAGTTAACACTATCAGGCTTGTGTATGTAGATCAGAGGCACAAAGACAGGGAAATTGTGAATCTGGAACCACACCTTCCATAAGCGATAACTGAAGCTCAAGAGGTGATAAGGTTCGGTTGGATACACCCTAAATCTTGTAAGTCTGAAAACATGGGTTTCAGTCCTTAGAAGAACAGGCTTTCTTAGGAGATCTCCAGTGATTGCTGCTGGCTAGCAAAACCCACCATGATATTAACAAAGTTGGTCAGAAAATGGTTTTCATTCTCCCAGGGAAAACTTTAACTTTTTTGGCCAAAATCCCCCAAAACTTTTTGGTCCAAAAATTGCAAATTTTGAGTCAGAAAGTCCCCCTTGTTTCCTTGTTACGGGACTGTAGATCCTCATGCCCCCATTCTCCTCTGTGGTTGGGCTCCCTATGCAGGCCATGAGGTGCTGTGGTCTCCCCACCTGGTGAGCCACCATGGTGCATCATGGGAAATGTAGCTGAAAGAAATGGATTTTAAGGAGGTGTTTGAGGTTGGCTTGGAGTTGCCACCTCTTGTCATAATGATAGGTTTTTTTTTTTTCCCCTGTAAGTCTTAGCTGTTAGAATGAAGAGTTTGGATAACGATCGCTACTTTGATAATTTTTCTTTAAAAAAGTAAATTTCTTAACTCCATGGTTGCGGAGAATAGCTTGAAAATATGAATGTAGCCTGAAGGTGAAGAAAGCAAATATAAAGAAACTCAAATATATTATTTTAAAGAAATCTCATGCTTTAAGCCAATCTTGTGGGTTTTTTGTTTTGTTTTGTTTTGTTTTGAGTCCTCACTCATGATTTTTGAATGCCTGATGTTGGCAATCGTATGGAAGAGACAGTGCAAAAAGACAAGCGGGGGAAACCATACCTACAGGACCTCAAAATGATTTCCTTGCAAAAATTAGGAAGTGGGGACACTTAATTTGATGAAAAATCTGATTTTTACTCAGGTCTGAGACCACCTTACTGGGGTTCAAAATCTGAAGCCGAATCTAAATTTTTCCAACATCCTGTGTCTTTATGGGCTGGACAAGAGCTCTGGATTCAAAGACCCTCTGAACTTTAATGCATTAAAGATCCAGGTGGATGTTTGGCTTGGGCCTTTCTCTCTAATTTTATGCTGACAAGTTGGTACACTTGACAGCATCTAAGATCCTGGGTGTTAGGTGACTGACAAAATATAGTTCCAGCCATAGCAACTCTTTCCTGCTCTGTCTGTACGGAGTTCAGGCCCTTGCCAATGGACTCTCTCTTTTTCAAGAAGGTCTCAGCAGAGAATAATTCTTTTGGAAAGCATCCACCTTTATGTCACTTTTATCTCCTGACCTACATGCTTCATGTCAGTGCTAATTAATTTGGATCCTTCAACCTCCATATATTTATAACTGGTTGGAAGAGTCACAGTGAAATGTCTGTGTGAGAGAGCGGGGCCCTTGGGCCTCCAGCTTTCTGGGAAAAGGCAGAGTGATGGTATTCTTTGTGCATAACCATAAGAGGCCTACAAGAGGCAAATCCTGCCTCACCCCTAATCTAGCAAGAGTATCTTGCTGTGTACACAAAACCAAAGCTCTTCCAAAGTGGGGTTATGAAAGCACTCTTTGGAGCTTCATTAGCTTAAAATTTAAAGACGGGTGCCTATCTCTATGCTGTCCTATACCCTGATTCTGTAGTGAGTGGCTGGATTTCACTGAGGGGCTGTGGTGACTTTCTGAATCACGAGAGAAGAGTCACCGGATCCCCAGATGTCATGTTCCTCAGCCACGGAAAGCCAGAATAACTAGGTTTGAGACAGAGGATCTGGGGAGGTGTTTGAGGGAACAAATTCCCTCCCCCATTCCCAGTGACTTTAGGGTGAGTTACTGAGCAGCTTCTCTCTTCCTGCTGTGCTCCATGAGGCAGAGAGGTGTGGGGATTTAGGGGTGTAGCTCTGCCAGGCAGTAGTGCAGTCCATCCGCCCATAACACTTCTCCTTTACTCTGCTCTTCTCAGCTGCAGACTCAGGGAGCGGAGCACCTCTGTATGACACCCCTGCCTTCTCCCCCGGCACAGCAGAACTGCCACTTTCCTGCAGGTAGGGTGGTATGCATCTGCCAGTAGAGGGAAGCATTTGGATACAGAACTCATACATTTGCAGGAAAATTGGCTTTAAAATAGTTGGGAATAAAAACACCCTCCTCTCTGATACTATTGTATGCATCTTACCGACCTCTAAAGTTCATTTGGCTCCACATGTGCTCCATTCTGTATCCTGGATCCCCATCAGGACCCTTCTTGAAGGCCGTATAGTGCTGCTTTACTTGCAAGAGTGCTTGGTCCACCCCAGTTTGCAAGTTGAGCTTCTACAACAGGATTTGTTACACTAGCTGCTCACTAATTTGCGTTAATGACAGGGTGACTCGTTATCTATTTTTCATATTTGCAAACTAGTAATTGAGCAAATACCATTGCAAAACCCCAGGTACTGCATCGCAAATCATGCTTCGGGTAATCGGGATTCTACACGCTACTTGGTAATGTGAGACTTCTCTATGGAGCCACGAAGCTCAGACCTTAGGGGTTCAGGAACCAAATTAGTGATCAATGTTGCCAAAATAGCCCAATGTTTTCTAAGCCCACGGCATATCTGTATGTGCACTACATAGAGATGGGTGCTGTTTTGGTTTTTGACTGTCTCGTTAGGTGGACATGGCTTTGAAAATCTAAATCCAAAACCATTTGAGGTGGTTCAGATTCAGTTCTGAGTGAAGCCCAAAGTGCTGTAGTTTAAGAGGCTACTGGTAAATTGGGCCCATCTCTAACTATAAACATCATAGAATATTAGTGTTTTTGAAAGATTAAACTGCCAGGCCCCCATTGAGGAGTTTGGCCTAAAAATCAGTTATAAAAATGTCCAGTAGGGATGCCAGCACCCCCCCCCCCCCAAATGCCACCCCCGTTTCCTAGTTCTTACTGCACTTGGGTTTTCCTTGGTGGTCTCCCATGCATGTACTGCCCCAGCTTAACTTCTGAGGCCTAATGGGATCACAGACCACTGTGGTATGGCTGCAGGCCAAAACAAGCAACTCTTCCTTACCAGAAATGAGTGCAACTTGGCAGATGAGGGTCTGGCTGCCTGCAGCTTGAACCTTTCCTTAAGTCAGCATGTTGATGCATGCACAGTGGCCTGAGGTTTGTTTTTTCTCCTGACTCGGCTCCAGACTTTGCATCATTTTTTCCACAGTGAAAATTGGGAATTTCACACACAGCTCTCGGAAGTCTTTCGCCCAGGGAATCCCTTCTCATCTCTGCTGTTCCAGCGCCACAGTTGTTAATCTGGGTGTCTGCTATTAATATGGGGGCTGGCCTGGCACCTTGCAGTCCAACTGGAGGAAGGGGTGGCAGCAGGGGAGCAGAACCCCAATTATGATGGAAAATGACAGCTTCCCCCCTGTGTAGGGTTACCAGGTAACCATGGAAAGGAGGACAGGGAAGTATGAAAAGGAGGATTGGAGGACGCATGGAGCAAATGGAGTATTAATGTAATATTCTTCTGCTTTTAGGGGGCCCTGGAACGCTTCCCCTAAACACAGGGTGTTCCGGGATGTTCCAGCATACTTTAACCCCGTAAGTAAAAAGCCAGACAAAATTATGTATTTTTAAAATGCCTGCCGGACAGAGGACTTGAAGGTAAAAAGGAAGACGTGCTCCTTTTGCCTGACATCTGGTAACCCTGCCCCTGTGAGATACAAGATACACACAGTCCTTCCCCCACGCGCAACTTGCTTCTCCCACAGCTCCAGCAGGCTTGCTTTGGGAAAAGCTTTAGCTCCAGGAACTCCTTCACCGGCAGCAGGGGAGTGGACGTTGTAGGCTTGTGATGGCTGCTCTCTGACTTCCCTATATATCTCTCTGCAGTGTGGATCACCCGTGCAGCGCAGTTTTGCCCCATCCTCACCCCCTTTTGCAGGAACATAGCCAGGGTCAGAGTCTGGCACATGGGGTCAAATCAAATCAGTTGTTCCCTTTCTATAATTCCCTCAGCTCCAGCTCTGGTTTTGGCCCGGTCTAAATGCACACGTTCTCATGAAGGGTAAGAATACGTTTTAGAACAGCATTGATTGCAGACAAAAATCCTTCCAGGGCCATCTGAGCAGCTGTCAATAGATTTTCATTCTGATGCCACGGTCTTGCTCCTGCAGCACTCAGCACTGAGCGTAGATTACACTTTACATTGTTCTTTCTTTCTAAATGCATTGTTTTGTTCCTGAGTGTGTATTTCCTCTCCTGCTGACGGCAGTCTGCTCCTCGCACTGCAAGTGTCTACTGGCTACAGCACAGATTCTATCTTCACCTGCACCGCTTTTTTTATATTCAGAACAGAACTTCATAATAGTACTTGGCACCTAAATCATGCTTTTTATCCAGAGATTGAATTTACTGGAGAGATGCATCTCTGGAAATAAGGCTGCTTTTGTTCAAGTACATAAATATGGATTGAGGTGCCTAACATAGGTCCACACAAGAGAAAGTAAAAGTGGGGAGGTAGCAGGGAAAGCGCCTCCAATAACTGTCAAGGAGCACAGAGCTTCTCCAGCCTTACAGGGGAGGTGTGAGCTTCTTCAGCCCCCAGGAAACCAGCAGGAGCACAGAAGTCCCTCCAAAAGCGCTGGAATGTCAATGTCAGTGCATGGCCCTGCTGAAAACATTGACTTAATTAAGCAGCTTAAGGTCACAGAGGATGTTGTTGACATGGCCTTGAAGAAAACCCACGTTTCCCAACTCTTGGTCTGTGCTTAAAGTAGCAGACAACATTCAGTTTTAATGCCAGTTTTGGGGACTACTGTTGGGGTGGTGTTTTTGTTTTTTTGTTTTTTCGTTTTTTTTAATCATCTCTTTTGAGCTGGGACAAAAATAACTCAGGTCTCCCTAATTAGCTGATACCCTCCACTTCTTTCGACCAACCAGCAAAGATCCTTCAGGATCTAACATTTCATGGGTTGGATTTAAATGGGCTCTCGTGACCCCCCCCCAGCTTTTATGGTTCTGGATTACCCACAGACTTGTCCGCATGTAAAACACTACAGCAGAGCAGTGTAGATCCTAGCGACTCTCCTGTCTGTCTAGGCACCCCATGTCCCGGGGAGGTGATAGCTAGGTAATGGACAATTCTTCCTTCAACCTAGTGTTCTCTCTGTGGGAACTTAAGTTGGCCTAACTGCACTGCTCGGTAGTGTTGATTTTTGACACCCTTGACCAGTATTGTTAAACTGACCTACCATAATTTTTCATTTAGAAAAGCTGTATCAAACAGGAGATGGTACCTAATTACAGCTGGTGTGACAGTATGATTGGCAAATGTATAATTGTGTATATGGAAAAAAATACAGCCCTGTTCTGTTTCTCTAGCCTCCCAAAGAAAGGTTATCCCCAAATGCTTTGGAGAACTAAACAATAAATAATAGCTTTGTATTGTTCAAGATTGCTGTTTTCCTAAAAATATATTGAGCCTCTAGAACCCAGCTTACACCAATTAAATTTTGCAGTTATTGTCCACTGTTGCTAACACTAGTTCTGCTCTATCAGTGTTGAGTGTCAGGAGCACCAGTTTGTATGAGCTCATGGCATTTTAAGTGAGGTGTTTTCTGCCACAGTTTGGAGCAGTTCTGGTGTGGTGCTAAAACACCACAGGCCCATCTATGTATAGGGCTCCCAACGTTGCTAACACTGGTGAAGCTGAGTGGATACAGAAAATTCTTGCAAAATTTTAAATCATTAACGTTTATAAAGCAATTTTGTATCTACTTATAGAAGTGGTAGAGGAGTTTAAAAGTCTTATCATGTAAAATGCAAGGAGAGAAAAATAATCCTCATTCTAGGTATCTGAGTTCCTTTCTGCATTTATATTTTTATATATGAGCAGATTTTACAAAATAAGCTGCAGGTTATCATCTGGAGTAGGAAGCCAAGCGCTTACTCAGATCTGGGACTGGAGTGAATTTGACTCTGTTTAATTAGTGTTTACACAGTGATAATTTGCAAAGTGACAATTTCTGAAATTGACACACTCCATCCAATTAATATTTGATGCCTCCATCTGCCATTGTTAGGTTAGTTACCAGCCTTCTTAGATAAAGTATGTGAAGCAGTTTCTGATTCCGACAAGAAGAAAATATTTAAAGATCTTACTGGAACAGAAAGCTAGAATATACACTGTCTGGCATTTAGGATGTGTCAGAATAAAGTAAGATTTTTTTTAAACCCTAGTGTAGTCCATTGTATACACTAAACATACGTCATATTTTCCCTGTGAGTTGGAGAAGGACTTGATGTTCATATGGCAGTGACTGCTTCAAATAGTAATTTTACAAAGAGGAACTATGTTTGATTCAATCCTACAGGGTAAGAATATGAACCATGGGATTGATGCTCTAGCATGGTGTAGTTGGGAGTAATTCCACTGATTTCACTGGAGTTACATTGATATAAGACTGCTGTAAGTGGGAGGAGAATCAGGCCTTATTTTACTGGAACTGGACTGATCTTATTAGTGTAATGAGAATATGGGACTGACCCTTCTAGCATCTGTGGTGAGCTTTTGAGCATGCCCAGTGTGAACTAAATGTTTTTGGAAGATAATCCATGCAGTGAGGTATTGTGCTTAACTTTTGTACACTTAAAAACATGTATGCACATGCTTAAATTTGAGCATGTGAACAGCCCAGTGACTTCACTGAAAATAGTGACATGAATAAATTTAAGCACTTATATATTTGCTAGATTGGTCCTAAATTGGCTATTAGATCTACAGTCAGGAAGTTCTGACTTCTAAACCCATCTCTAGCACACGCTTCCTAGGTGATCTTGGGCAAAGAATTTCTGTGCTAGGCAAAACAAATAATGATGCTTGTGTACCTGAGTTTCCCCATTTGCAAAAAGGAGATATTGGTAATCACTTTGTTAAGCTACTGCAATGATTGATTGATGTTTGTAAAAGTCTTTGGGGATACCTTGTATTAACTGATTTGAAGTACACAGGGTTTTTGTTTGTTTGTTTGTTTGTTTGTTTGTTTTTTGAGTAGGAGAAGCCTAATAAGATGAAGAGACTGATGGTCATCCTCAAAAAACAAAAAACAAAACAACCCCCCCCCCCAAAAAAAAAACCCCCAAAAAACCCAGACCCTCAGATACAGGGCAAGTGAATCTGGTTTGTATCAGGTGGTCTACACTGCAAAGTTAGGCGAGACCAGCTGTGTCACTCAGGACTATGAAGAATCCGCAAACCTAAGCAAAGTAATTCAGCTCAGCTAACCCCCAGTGTAGATAGCGCTAGGCTGACAGAAGAATTCTCCCCACAAAAGCTCGTGCAATAAACAGGACTCTTTGTTTTACTGAACTAGACTAACACGGCTGCCCCTTTGGAACTACAGTAGAATTGATATGTATTGGACAGTAGAGTATCACATAGGGCAGACTTTCTCAAACTTTGGTGCCTGACTGCCTCAGCGCCTTGCCTCAAAGTAGTACGTGAACAGCCTTATGGGGAATGGGGAGTGGCAGAGGTCTTGTGGAGAATGGGCATTCTGAGGGACATGAGACTGAATGGGGTGGGTGTATGAGTGTGTCCACACAGGCTATGTCTACATCAGCAAAAGTTAGTTTGGACTTCTTAGTCCAAACTAAGAAGTTCGACCTTAGTTTGAACTAACCATGAACTTCATAGTTTGAACTAACAACATGTTCTAGTTTGAACTAACTTAGTTCAAACTAGAACACATTTTTAGTTCGAACTTAAGTTCGAACTAAGCATTAGTTGCATCTACATCACACTTAGTCTGAGCTAAGCACCACTACTATCTAGTTCAAACAAACAAATTTCTTAGTTTGAACTAAGGAAAGCCTAGTGTGGCCATGGACTAAATTAGTCTGGATTAAGCCTCCATAATTCAGACTAATTTGCCACCATAGACATAGCTAACATGTCTGAAGAGTAACAGACTGAGATGGGACAGAGTCCTGTGGTCAGGGGGTGCACAAAGGGCTCTGAAGGAACAGCCTTCTGGCAAATGGGACTGTCCCTGGGGAGGAGGGGGCAGTGAAGCTAGGGAGGAGGATGGGTGATGACGCTTTTGTCCAAGTTCCCACTTGGTTCCCTGAGGAGATTTGTGGTTCACTCCAGAATTTCAGTTTGGGTTCAGCTCACTGCCTCTGGGTAAAGTACCTGCACTGATGTGACACCAGCTCTTCTCTCCGATGTGTCAGGAAAACCCTTTGACTTGGAAATACCTGGAAATTATTGTCTGAGTATTAGATTATTAGTTGGTCTGTCTGAACATTGCCCCTAGACAATGGAAAGTGAGGCCAGAGCTCATCTGCTTTGATGCAAGAGGGGCCTCATGTTTATGAAGTTTGAGATCCCCATGCCTCACGGTTAGAGCAGTGGTCTCAGGATTCCTAACTTCTGTGTCAGCCTCCATTGTTGAGTCTCTATATATGTGTAGCCAACGGTCTGTAAAATAGAGGGTGATAATATTTACATAGCTCACATCTGGTATAGTGAGGTTGTTATTAATATTCATAAAGCACTTTGAGATCCTTGGAAGGGAGGACTCTGTATCAATGTAATCAGCACGACCCAGAGGCCTTGATGAACACTTCTGCATTACTATTTGTTTGACAGTGTTATGTTTAATTCAGGTGTTTCATCCAAGTGTCCGTCGTTCTGGGTTAGCCCTATCTTAAACAGCTGGATGCCTGATTACAATGTATTCCTCCAGTAAGGGTGTGTTTCCAGAACCTCATACCAGCTTTATGATGACACAGAGTTTTTTCAGTTTAACTAAGGCATTATCCTTGTTATCCACATTCTCTCTGTAAAAATCCACCGCTTGTTTGGTCACCTGTAGGGGAATCACATCCCTCTGAGAGATTAGCAGGTGGGTGTGTGCCCCCACTGTTGTACCATTCAGGGGCATAGCTATGGTTGGGCCTGGGCCTGCCCACCTCCTCCTGTAGCAGCAGCAGCTTCACCAGCAGTGGACAGCTGCGGCTGTGAGTGGTGGCGTTATGGGCAGATGGGTGGGGATGGACAACTCTCCACCCACAGCTCTGACCCCCGGAACCTGCTGAAGCCTTTATGCATCAGGGGCTAGGCTGTTTCTCCCCCTTCCTCCTAGCCTGATGCTTCAGTTGCTAGGAAACTGGAATATTGTCAGGAAGCTTCTGGTCCCATGAGCAGAAGCAGGGCTGGCTGGGACCACCCTGGAGAGTCAGTGGTCTGGACAGAAAACAGGCTGGCTATGTCTCTGTACCTTCTGCGATACAGTTGCTGTTCTTCTCTCCTTTCCCCGTCATCTGGCTGTTTTTTCCTTTGTATTTTGGATTGTTGTGTTCTCATTTTCTGGCTTGTGCTTTTTCTGTACCCTCCTCCATTGAAAGTCACATATTAGTGGAGATGGGGCTACCAGCTAGTAAATCCGTGGAGCCGGGACTGGCTCTAGAGGCAGCTTTCAAGGAATCCTTAGCTAAATTATCCTTAGTCACACATGTAGTGTATGTGGGTCCAGTTTTGTGCAGCCTTCTGCAGCCCCTTTGAACTAGTCTGCAGACCTCCGTGGTTCGGCAGCCCCGTGGTATCCCGAATAGGATATTGTGTCTAAATGTGCCATTGTTTCCTGAACAATATGATTAGATTTGGGTAACTGCAGTTCTGATGGGAATCCTTTGCCTGTAAATATGAATTCATAGCTTAGTCTTCATAGTAGTGTGCTCAGATCTTTGCCCAAAGCTGTTCTCTAGCATTTTCCTGAGTGGAAAAATGCCAGCCTGCTTAATCCTTAACAGAGGTCTAATGAAATTGTCTCCAATACCTTTCATGCTGAGCACTTGGATGTAAAAATTCCAGCAAATGCACTCAGTTCATCCAGCTTCCAAGTCCGTCTAAATGCACTTTACAGAGTAGCTGAAGTATTGACTAAAGGGACATCTAGGGTGGGTGTGACTAATGAGGGAACAATCCAAATTAATCAGCAGCTGCCCTGCTACAGTGGGTGACTTACAATGCTTTGCTGAAGTGGCTCTTACGTAGGTGGCTGACAAACAGCCTATCAGCATGCATGAGAAAACAAGAATAGCCATAATGAGTCAGACCAAAGACACATCTAGCCCTGTATCTTGATTTTTCACTAGTGGCCAATGGCAGGTGCTTCAGAGTGAATGAAAAGAAGAGGCAATCATCCAGTGACACATTCCCTGTCATCCCCTCTCACCTTCTGGCAGTCAGAGGCTAGGAATGCTCTACCCTTCTTGAACTTATCTCATTCTTTTTTGAACCCCATTTTTTTTGGCCTTTACAATATACCCTGGCAGTGAGTTCCACAGGTTGACTGTGCATTGTGTGAAGAAGTTCTTCTGTTTACTTTTAAAAAACCTGCTGCCTATTAATCTCTCCTCATATAGAAGTTGTTCTTCATAACTAATCTCTTTTGTTGCCCTTCTCTGTACCTTTACCTTTTCCAATTCTAATGTGTCTTTTACAAGATGGTGTGACCAGGTCTGCAAACAGTATTCAAGATGTGGGTGGACCGTGGATTTATATAGTGGCAGGATGATATTTTAATGTTTTATTATCTATCCCTTTTCTCATAAATCCTAACATTTTGTTAGCTTTTGTGAGTGCTGCTGCATATTGAGAGGATATTTTCAGAGAGCTATCTACAATAATTCTAAGATCTTTCTTGAATGGAAAAAGCTAATTTAAATCCCATCATTCTGTATGTACAGTGGGGTTTTGTTTGCCAGTGTACATTACTTTGCATTTATCGATATTGGATTTCATCTGGCATTTCGTTGCCCAGTCACCCAGTTGTGTGAGATCCCTTTGTAACTCTTTGCAGTCTACTTTGGGTTTAACTATATTGACTAATTTTGCATCATCTGCAGATTTTACTACCTCACTGATTATCCCTTCTTTTGAGTCATTTATGAGTATGTTGAACAGCACAGTTCCCAGTATAGATCCATGCAGCCCACACACACAATATTTTATGTAACTGCAGCCTGCCAGCCACACACAGGTTTCACCCTGGCTCTCATCCTCCTTGGCTCTACAGCAGGGTGACCCCAAAATACCCCAGTCTTAGATTTGTCCCCAGAAATGTCCTGTACTGCCCTGCCTTATCATGGATAAGAAAGTTTATATAATGTTCACTGTTAACTTGCCACCTCAAATGGAGGTTCCCAGCCACTTCACTTTAGACACATTGGTTTAGATAAAATAATATAGCAAGTTTAAAATGGATCTTTTTGTAGTTAACAAGTGAGCACAAACAATCAGGCATACAGATGAAAAATAGCAGATTAAATATGCTTGGTGCCTAACTTAAAATACGTTGAATTCAAAACAAATTTCTTCTACCACATGCTTTCAACAGGTCTTACTGACCAAACTTCGTAGGTCAAGACCTCTCCTCCCTCCCCCAGCCAACAGCTGCTTCCTTTTGTCCCTGAAGATGTAGAGAAAAGCTGGACAGAGAGAGGGCACCTTGAGGTATTTCATAGAATCACTTGGCCATACCTTGAGGTATTTCATAGAATCATTTGTCCCTACTTTTTACAGTTTCTGTTCACTCTTGAAAAATATTTCCAGCCAGATACCAGGAGACAAAACGTCTATGAGAAAAAATATAAATAAGCACCTTGGATTTTTTTTTTCTCATTACAACAGGGTGATTTGGCCTCATCTTCTTCTATATGTTGTTCCCCGGTGTTTGAATCTTAACAACTGTTTTGATTTGCTATTACAGTGTGTCCTGATCCCATGACTTACACTTCCCTGCATTTGTTTTCTCCTAGTCTGTAAATTCCCCCATCTTCAAAGCATCTGATGAAGTGGGATTTTTTCCGATGAAAGCTGACGCGATAAATAAATTTGTTAGTCTTTAAGTGCCACAGGATTCCTTGCTTATTTTGCTGAAGTAGACTAATATGGCCACCAGTGTTCCCTCTAAGCTGCGCTGGCGCGCTGCAGCGCAGCCCGCCGCAGCCGCCAGCGCAGGGAAGGCTGCTGGCAGCGCACTGCCGGCAGCCAGAGGCCCTCCATAGAGCTCCTGTGGAGCAGGGAGTTTTGAAAACTCCCACCCAGAGAAGCTCTAATGGAGCATGCCCAGAAAATCTGGGCATGCTTCGTAGAGCTTCTCTGGCCCCAGGAGCTATGGCTGGGCCGTGCGGCTCCAGCCACAAGGTAAGTTTGTGGGGGTGGGGAGGCTGCTGGGGAGCCGGGAGTGGGCCGGGGGAGGGCGGCCGGGAGCAGGCCCACGGGGGTGAGGAGGCAGCCGTGGGCGGGGGGGGTTGCTGGGCTGCTGGGAGTGGGCCAGCGGGGGAGCGGGGGCGGCCAGGAGCAGGCCCGTGGGGATGGGGGGGCTGCCGGGAACGGGCCACGGGGGGGTAGCGCAGCAAGCGGGGGGGGGGCGCAGCGCAGCGAGCAACATGAGTTGCTCAGCTGCCACCATCTCTTAGAGGGGACATTGATGGCTACCCCTTTGGAACTCAGAATTATAAGATGCATAGATGTTGGAGGAGTCAACATGGTTTTGTAAATGCAAATTTTGCCTCAGCAAGCTACTAGAATTCTTTGAGAGGGTAACAAGAATGTGGACAAGGGTGATCCAGTGGATATAGATTTTCAGAAAGGTCAGTAAGGTCACTCACCAATAAGGTCACTCACCAAAGGCTTTTAAGCAAAGTAAGTGGTCATGGAATAAGAGGGAAGGTCCTTTCCTGGATCATTAAGTGGTTAAGAGATAGGAAACAAATGCTAAGAATAAATGATCCATTCTCAGAATGGAGAGAGGTGAATAGTGGTGCCCCCCAGAGGTCTGTATTGGGACGAGTACTGTTCAGAATATTCGTAGATGATCTGGAAAACAGGCTAAACAGTGAAGTGGCAAAATTTGCAGATACAAATCTACTCAAGATAGTTAAGTCCAAAGTAGACTGAGAAGAGTTACAAAGAGATCTCACACAGGTGGGTGACTGGGAACAAAATGGCAGATGAAATTCAATATTGATAAATGTGAAATAATGCATACTGGAAAACATAATACCAACTATACTATACATATAAAAACTGTGGGGTCTAAATTAGCTATTACCACTCCAGAAAGCAATCTTAGACCATTATGACTAGTTCTCTGGAAACCCACATTCAGTGTGCACCACCAGTCAAAAAAGCTGACAATGTTGGGAATCATTAGGAAAGAGAGAGGCAATACTGACAAATATCATATTGCTTCTTTAATATCCATAGGATGTTCACATCTTGAATAGTGCATGCAGTCTGGTCACCCCATCTCAAAGATGATATTAGAAATAGAAAAGGTAAAGAAAAGAACTAGAAAAATGATTAGGGGCATGGGACAGCTTCTGTATGAGGAAAGATTAATAAAACTGGAGCTTTTAAACTTGGAAAAGAGATGACTAAGTATGGAGATGATAGAGGCTTATAGAATGAGTGGTGTTGAGAAACTAAATACGTGGAAGTGTTTTTTACTCCTTCCTGTAACAGAAGAACTAGGGGGTCACCAAATGAAATGAATAGGCAACATGTTAGAAGAAAAGGAAAGATTTCTTCACACAAAGGACAGTCAACCTGCAGAACCCTTTACCAAAAGTTGTTTTAAAGGCAAGACTGTCAGATGGTTTAAAAAAAAAAAAAAAAAGGAATCCCACCCCTTTCCCAACCTAGATAAGTTCATGGAGGATAGATTCATCAACGGCTATTAGCCAGGATGGGCAGGGATGTATAATTATGCCTTGAATATCCCTAGCCTTTATGTCAGAAGCTGGGTGTGGGCAACTGGATGGATCACATAATGATTACTTGTGTTCATTCCTTTTGAAGCACCTGGTATTGGCAATTTTTGGAGGACAGTATGCTGGGCTTGATAGACCATTGGTCTGACCCACTATGGCTGTTCTTATGTTCTTAACTAAGACATCTACTCTACTGAGCTCATTTGGGGAAGTTGAGTATTTTTTGGAGAAAGGTATGGGCATTACTCGTAAGGGAGTTTATAAAGTATTTACCGTATTCATGTTGGTAAGTCATGCTGTTTTAAAAGTTCCAGGGGGTAGCCATATTTGTCTATTTCAGCAAAACAAACAAGGAGTTCTGTAGCATTTTTAAAGACTAACAAATGATTTATCTCATGAGCTTTCATGGGCACAATCCCACTATGTCAGATGAATGAAATTCATTGGATTTTCTTCCAGGGATGAGCTGGTTTTTCATTCTACGTGGCCTATCTTGTTGAGAATGCTGACGAAAGGGCCACCTACAGTAGGGATTTCTTCCTGTATTGTGAGGTTGTAGTTTGACTGAGACCACCAATTCAATTCATGCAGGCCCCCAAACTAGCTGTAGCTGGATGACACCTGCCCTCCTTGCCTGGATTCAAACTGCTGACTTAGGCATGATCTGCCCTAGGAAATCAGGTCGATTTAATATGGTGCTCGAGGTGTGGGTTTTTTCACATCCCTAAAGCAACCTAATCCCTTGTGTAGACAGTGCTATGTTGAAGGGGAATTCTCCTGTTGACCTAGCTACTGCCTCTTGGGGAGGCAGAATACCTGTGCCAAGGGGAGAAACTCTTCTGTTGGTAGATTACGTCTTTACTGAAGTACTACAGTGGTGTGGATGCAGCATTTGAAGTATAGACATATTACACTTCAGTAATAGAAAAATTTAACCACTAATCTTGTTTTGATAAAAATTAAACTTTACTGAAATTCTCATTTTAAAGACTGACACTGTGTTTGAAGTATTTATAGAACTCAGTCTATGATTCAACAGTCTGTTGGCTTGATTCATTGCCTTCTGGTACGTTTGGTGCTAGATTCTGCTCTCAGCTGCCAGAGTGTGAATATGGAGCAATTTATGTAAATCTGAGGAGTTAATCCAGATTTGCATTGGTGTCACTTAGATCAGCATATAACCTTTGGAGTTTTCAGAACTCTAATTTTCCTGGTTTGCAATAGGGATTGAGAACCCTGATTATATAACCTAAATCTAGCAGATAAAGTCAACAAGGCAGCGTTGTTACACTGATGGAAGCAGTACATTTCCACTCTAGGAAATGAAGTTCTGCTTTACAGAAGGGTCACAGTATGCGATTTATTTTATGGAAGAAAGGCCCACTTGCAAGATACAGTACATTGACTTCTTCATCATCAGTAGTCCTGCTACACTGGCTTGATTGTGGTGCCTCTGTAAGTTTCAGTCAAGGAACTTGTATAGACTGAATTAGTATTCTGCAAAGAAAACTGACGTGTTCTCTTCACCAAGTCATTTCAAAGGACTAGTGTTCGAGCTGTTCCCTAAGACAAAACATGAGCAGAAAAAAGAAGCATTTTTGTCTGGTTTTTTTAAGCCCTGTGTCAAAGGTATTAATTATTCAGATTCAAAGGAATGGACTTTATTTTAAAACAAAGGGGCCTGATCCAGCCAGGAGCTGAATGCATCAAACTCGGATAGACTACAGTAGGAGTTGAGAGGACTTGGAATGGTGCAGGATTGGCCCTCAACAAGCATGAATGGGCAAGTAGGTGAATGATAGCTCTTTATTAATACTGCATGCCCCAGATGTGAAAACAAGTCTCTGTTTCAGAGAGGAATTTAATATTCCATATCTGGATGATAAACCTTTCTGTAAATAACACCCCCCCCATCTGACAGTTCAGCTCTCTCCTGATTAGGTCATGATTGTATCAGTATTTAAAATAAAAGGGCCATCTGCTCTTCTGTTACACAAAAAGAGACACACAGAAAGATTGATGGGCAAATAATGCAGATCTACAGAACAGCCACAGGTGGGTCTTCATCAAGATGGAGAAGAGATTACATCTTCCCACAGGACCCTGATACTGAACTGGAACCGCAACACAAACTACAACAATATTTTATTTTGCTCCCATTCTGCAAGTTCCCAATCTTAAAGTGGGAATGAACGGAGAGTTCCTCTCTAGCTTTTGCTGAGCCTGTGAAATGGTTTTGTTGGATGACATTCATTCTTGTACAAACCAGCCCATAGCCAAAGCACTGCTTAAGCGCTCTTAAGTTGCACCTAATACTTACAGAAGACTTCCGCACTGGGGTGAATTTCAACCACTGTGTGGAAATAAAATAAAACTGGCGCCTTCCCATGCTTCTAGCTTAATGTGGCTGCTCTGTAGGTATCAGGGAATGGTGAAAAGCTGGGAAAAGGAACTGGGGAAGCCAGGCTCTGGTAGATGTGCTGTGTACTGTAGGATAAATTGCCCTCCACAAACAAGTAGGTTTTTGTAGCTCTAGATTTCTGTTTTCTCATGTTGGCTCCAGCCAGGGTAGTTTCTGAGATGGACCCAGACATGTCACTGTGAATGGACTGAAAGAAGACGGGATCAGATGCCTAGCATGCATCCTCCTTCTCCTTCATCAGACAGCATGACAGTGATCTGGAATGTGATTTTAGTTGCAAACATGGATCTCCTTGTTTGCAACTCAGCAGACGTCCCCCCAGCCCTTGTCTCTTTTCCATATTTTTTTCTAATTAAAGAAAGAGGAGGAGAACCTAGGATTGAGGCTGGCAATTATAGCCTGCCTGAGTCTTTAATCAATCCTGCCAGATGTTCTGGATGGTGGCCTGGAGTATGGCTGCCCCTCCTCAGCCTTGCCCCTTCATCCCACAGACCCATCAGCATGCTGGCTGAAGAATAGTGACCACTTCCCTCAGAGTCCAGCTGTTTTGGAAATTTATTTTATTTTCCCATGATTTTTATTTTATTTCATTTACTGTTATGAATAAAATTTGTTTAGTTATTTTTTCTAGCAGCCCTGTCCCTTTCCTACCCGTGGCCTGCCATACAGGGGATGTGGCCCTCGGGCCAAAAAGCTTGCCCAGTCTTATCTAGGATGCAAACCAGCTTTCATTAAAATCAAAAGTAATCCTGAATCCTGGTTCAACCTTAAACACTGATGTTGGTTTAATGTCATTGCTGCGGGGTGTGGAAAATCCGTGACCCTGAGCAATGCAGTTATGCTAACTGAACTGCTTGAGGATGGGGAACTTGCAGAATGGGAGCAAAATAAAATATTGTTGTAGTTCGTGTTGTGGTTCCTACGCAGGATCAGAGTCCTGTGGGAAGATGCACTCCCTTCCCCATCTTGGTGGAGACTCACTTGTGGCCGTTCTGTAGATCTGCATTATTTGTGTGTCGTCTTTTGTGTAACAGAAGAGCAGCGTCAGGTGCCTAGAACTTCAGGATCCCTGTGATGTCATCTTATTAAAAGCAAAAAATAAACACACAAAAATAACCAGTTGGGCAAGGAATGGAATGTTATTCCCAGCTGTCTTAGAAAGCAGTAGAAACAGGGGAGCCCAAAACATAACCATATATGGCAGTTTCCTTTGAAATGGTGTTTAAGTACATTAAGAATAATACTGTCTGGCGGTCGCTTTGGAATCTGGAATTTCAATGCCAATAACCAAACCGACATCACAGATTTGCTTGTCTTTCTCCTTCATTAAATTTGAAATTATACAACTTTCAGCCTTACTAGTCAGTCAGTGCATTTGCAGAAGAAAGAAGCTGTTCCCCTTCAACTTTAATAATATCTCAGGTTTACTTGTCCCTTCCCCACTCTTTACCCAGCTCTGTAATTGGGCTGGTGCTTTTGTCTGATAGGAGGTGTCTCTCTAAGTAAGCTAGTCCTGTTACCAGATTGGTTTCGGCTTTTCTTTTGATGCCTGCTGCTACACGGTCTCTGGGGCTGGGATTTCGTCCGGGCTCATAAGTAGAGACTGACTCGCGCTGCAAAGTGTGAATTTTTGCAGAGTTCCAGAGATTTGGATTTGGGTTTTGGTTTGGGCCCAACTCTGTTAATACCTGCGTAGGTTTGGGCCTGGTCAGTAAGAACACCAAAGCAAAACTCAGGTTATTGCAGAAAGTGATGGGAATGGTTAAGGAGGAGAGCTCTTTATTCTGGGTGAGCGGAGAACCAATTTGTGCTGTTGGAGATGCTCCCATTAGAATCTTGTATTATCTGGGCCTGTGGGCCATCTAGTAACATTATTTGGTAAATACTCATTGGAGTGTCAAATTTGCTAACTTTTCAGCATGGTTGATAGGTGATCTAATAATCATTTTAATGGCTGACTGAGCAGCTGCCCTATAACACAAAAGGGATTTGCTCTCTGGTAAGAACGAGGACCCCTAGACACTATTCCTAATTGTGTCAGTGACTGTTGCCAACTTGGGCAAGCCATTTAATCCCTCTCTTCTTCAGCTGCTCCCCCTGAATTTGAGGTCATGCTAGGGGTGTTAGGTGTTGTTTTTAGTCAACATTTATGAAGTGCTTTGAGATCCTTGGCTGAAAGCTGACAGACGTGTGTGGTGTTGCGGCTGAAGCCTGTTTCCATTTAGTCATGTGTGTAAACAGAAGAGCCCAGCAGAGCTGCTCCACATCACATAGTCTAACGAAGTGCGTTCAGGGTTGGAGCAGCTACAGTTCAGTTAGCAGGTGTCATTCGGAGTGCCATGAGCCTCCTCTCCCATGGGAACTGAGTGCCCCGCCTCCTCTGTTCAGCTCCTCTCTCCTGATGACAACATAATTGATGTTTGGGTTTTCCCCATTCTGCTTCCTTGACTAAGGATGATAAATGTTAAATAGGAACATCCCTTGAGGGCATGCTCGACAGCAAGAGGTAAATTCTTTCCTTCTGCTCTCTTCAAGAGTGTTTAATGTTAATGGCAGTTCTGCATGAAGTGATGGAAAAGGGGATATAACCCTATCTTTGTGCTTCCGTAGTGTTTGCACCCAGTGCTTTTAGATTCCATCTGCAATCATCCTACAATGGCTGGAAATGTCAGGGGCCTGGAACAGTGATGTGACCCCTGGCTCCAAATATCAGGGGAAGTTAAATGAACTTCTCCCATTAGCTTGATCTCTCTATAGGATGATTTACTGTATTTGTGCAATTGCACGGGGGCTGCTGCATTCAATTCTGGACACATCATCGGCGGAAAGATATTCACCAGGTGGAAGAGTTCAGAGACAAGCAATCTGCAGTTATCAGTGGGATTGGCTTGGGAACAAAGATTAGAAGAATTAAATCTGGTTAATTTGGCCACAAGATGAACAAGTGGGCATATAAGACAAGAAGGAATTGATGGGTATAAATATAAAGGAAGAGGAATGGCTCTTAATGTAGTTTGCCAGAACATAACTAGGAGGAATGGAGTGAAATTAAGAGGCAACATTGAGTTTGTCGGTAAATCTTTCTAACGCATGTATTAGGTTGCAGAGCTCTCGGGGGAGGTGGCACATTCTCCAGGTTTCACAGCTTTTTAAAAGTAGATTGGCAAAAAGCTTAGAAAGTATACCATAGGGTTCAATCCTCCACTGGGAGGTATAAGGGCTAAATGACCTAGTAGGTCTTCTACATCTCAGATACCCCCAAATCCTCATGGAACTTGAGAGCATAGCTGTGGGGTCTGGAGTCCTTTTTCAGCAGAATGAATGTGGTGAATACAAGTGCACTGCAGATTTCTTCTCTCCACCCCATCCCACCCCACCAATGTGCCCAGTGTTAATCTCTAGAGATCATCTTTACAAGGGAGATTGACTTCCAGGCCTGTTGAGTCGCATGGCTTTATCAGCAAATGCTAGCTGTGGATGGTGGTGTGATGTCTGCTGTCAATTTCTAGTGCCCTTTTATTTTTAATTAAAAAGAATCTCAGCACTTTTTGATGTGGCCACTCCTGTATTGTACCTCTTTATACAGTCATCTGCTTTCCCAAGCTCTGCGCTGCTCCCTTAACTCCCCTTTTCTTTCCTCACTACTCCGTTCAGTCCAGCCCTTACCCGTCCTCCCATATTATGGTCACGATGGGATGGACCGTGGGATATTTTACTTCTCATATTTAGGGGCAGATTCCAGAGGCTTTTTGGCCTCACTTCACTTTGTATTGTTCTGAGACTGGCATTAGCTGTTTTTTTCCTCCTTTCCTCCCAACATAAGAGCAGCCGTGCTAGGTGGGACCAATGGTTCATCTAGGCCACTATCCTCTCCTCCAACAGAAGCCAATGCCATAGACTCTAGAGGGAATGAATGGAACAGATAATCATCAAATGATGGATGAGTATGAGGATGGAGGTCAACTAATTCCCATCCTCTTTATTATACATGGTCATAGGGGTAAGAATCAGCTGATCTCTCCCTTCCTCTATTTAATCTGATTCAATGCAAACCCTTTTTAACTCTTCCCCTAAACAGCCTTTTGGAGCTCTTTCAGCCTCCTGCTGAACTTCCTCCCTTCTTTCCCCCATCTGAATTACATTTCCATGGTACTGTCTGCCTGAAGGGGAGCTTGGAGAGCTGTAGGACACCACAGGGAATGGAGTGGTGTCCTTCTTTGACTTTTGTTTTAGCAGCCTTGGGGGGGGGGGGGGAGAAATTTGAAGATGTGGCTCAAATCCACCCTAGGTGTAGCTCATCTGACTGTAGGGGAGTTGTATGAGGTGTGAACCTGGGCCAGGGTCTTTGAGGAATAGCTATGTTCTCTTTCTAACATGCCCATGCTGCCCCTTCCTATGAAGATATGAATAGAGTGTTTTTTCCAGGGACGTATTGCCTATTGTGCTGTGGGAATAAAACCATCTGGAGGCAAACGACTGAGTCATTTACATGAGTCACTACAAGGGGGCTGAAGGGATTGTATTTTGTGAATCAGATGTAAAATGAACAGGCTTGTTTCCCTCTGGTATGTGGGGGGAATAACGGACCATTTCAAACTGCCTTTGCTCTCTGAAGAACAGGCTTCTGAATGTACCGAAATGTGTAAGAGTGAACG
Organism: Podocnemis expansa; assembly: GCA_007922195.1. Classification (NCBI taxonomy): domain Eukaryota; kingdom Metazoa; phylum Chordata; order Testudines; family Podocnemididae; genus Podocnemis; species Podocnemis expansa. The sequence continues at coordinate 14,104,984 of ML682056.1, read as the reverse complement.
TGCCCAATCTTCTCTGTATATAGAGGTGCCTTGTGTATCGTGCAATGCTTTGGCCACATGCTGCACACGGTCTTTTCAGAGAAGCTTGGGGCATGTGGGTGGGATGGGGTGGAGTGAAAAACTTCTTTAAATGCTTCAGTGCTGAAATGCAGGTCATTTTCGGGATGAGGGATGCAATATACAAGTAGAGTGACAATAGGGGCCTGTTCCATCTGTTCTGTGGTTTTTATGTAAATTAACTATTAAATAGATTTTTTGGTCTTTAAATGTGCCACCAGACTCCTTGTTTATTAAACAGAAGAAATGGGTGGTGTGGTTCCTGTAGGGCTACTCAAAGCTTATGTTCTTATTGTGACCACTAGCTGTCGCTGTTGCTACACAAAAAAACAGATGCTAATGTGATTTATCTGGCTGTGAGTGACAGCAGGTGGTCCTTTAAATACCTGGTTGTCATGCCTTGCAAGTACCAACTGTTCTGTGCAGAAAGGGAATTCATTGTGCCAGGTACTGTAAAAGTGTGACAGCATTCAGGTCGCTCAGGTGTGCAGCACCTCGTGAAGCACCACAGCTGAGCTCTGCCTTGCTTCCTTTCCCCTGCGTTAGACGGAAGACCAGACAGACCCGTCTTCCCCACTTCCTGAAGGTCTTTCATTAATGGCTCATACACACAGGGACCTGTCATCCCAGCCTCAGTCTGACTGGAGCCTCTGGCTTTTTCCTTCAGGAGATTTCTCTTTCCCATGTCCTAAACCAGTCTCTTTTTCTGGAACCTTTCCTAATCCCCTCTCTGGGTTGCTTGAGCAGAAACACTCAGCTTCCCTCTGTGCATTAGCTAGCTTTTCCCTTTGCTGGCCCCCTTTCCTTAGTTATCCCTCAGACTTCAGGATGCTCAGCAGGCCAGCTTTTCCTGTGAAGGTCTCTGCTCTTCTGTGAGGGAGGAGGAAGGTCTCTTATGCAGGTCCTTTTCTCCCAGCTTATCCCCCATTGGTGGGAAGAGAGGGAACCTTAGATCATCCTCTCTGCCAAGGCTCCTGGCATTTAAATAGAGAGTAATGAAATTTCCTCCCAATCATGTCTTACTCTCTGGACTTGTTTTCTCTCTCCCAGTTTCTCTCACATTTTTGTGTGTATATAACTGGACATTTAAAACTCCTGAAGGGCCATGTAGTGCCACAGGATGGGGAGGACTGGCTTCAAGGCTCCACTGTCCATAGAGGGAGATGACCCCATCCCCATCACAGAGACTCTCCTTGCCCAGATAAATATGGGTATTTGTTGAAGTTCATATTTCAGTAGATAGAAAAATTGCCCTATGTACACTGGGAAAGGAGACACCTTCTAAACAGGGTATCCAGTCTTGTGCTTCAAGATGCCAAGTGGTGGCAGCTCCAGTTGTTCCATAAGGAATTTCAGATGTTACAAAAGTGTCCCCAGAAACTGCATGGATTTGCTTTTCTGTGTGAACAAAATGGAAGATCAAACCAATAGTATTTTTAAAAAAAGACAATTTCATTGTACTGAAAAATTGCAGACATCTGCTGTCTAATTGTGGGAGTTTTTAGCTCCGTATGTATTTGCTCTCTGAACCACAGCCCAACAGTTCTTGGTCAGAGTTGTGGTGTGACCTCAGAACTGAGTCCTGGAGTTTTACGGCAAGGCTGAGATATTGCAGTGATGGCATTGACACAGACCCCTAACGCCGAGAGAGTTGTTTAATCAGGCCACTCGAAATTGTCAGCTCTGTGTACTGTGGTGATGGGAACCAGGGTTGGGCTTTGCCTTTTTGAGAGGACTGGAAAGATTGTACAGAGTGGTGCCAGTTCCTTCAATTTTCATTCTAGTTTTCTCTGCTGGAAAGCTTCTGCATAAGGCTTTAGCACTTTCATCCCTTCCACTGCACTTGTCTTCTTAAATTGCTGTATTACCCTGGCTGTTAGCCTGAGGTCAGGAGACTCTGCTGTGGGTGCCAGGTAGCCACACTACTGGGACATCCAAAGGACTAACGGCTGGATGTGGTATTCAAACCCAAGACAGACGACGGTAGTTAAGGGAAAGGCAAAAGTAGAACAAGGGGCTGTAAGTAACAGCAGGCTGGATCAAGGTCTGTGGGGGCCCTGGGCTGCCAACCGTTGTGCCCCCCTCCACTGTGGTGGTACCCCGCCTGGGGGACCTGTGAGCCGGTGCTGCTTGGGGGGTCCCTCTGGAGGCTGTGGGACAGAGGCTGTGGTTTGTGGGGCTCCTGTCCCACCCCACCCCACCCCACCCCACCCCACCCCAGTCTTGGATGGTCTGGAGCTGACCAGTCAGCGCAAAGCCTGGCAGGCAGACTGGCTGAAATTGGGCAGTGGCAGCATGCTGCTGAGGCCAGCCAGGGCTGGATTTTTGGCTGCAGCCCCTAAAGCCCCTGCCTTAATTCAACCCTGGCCTGATCCAATGCCATGCCATCTAGTGCAGGCCACAGTCAGCAGAAGTTATTAAAATAGATTAAAAATAAGCCATGTTGGTAATTGTTCACATTCACGCTCTGACTTATTTGAAGTTTCTATCTCTAACTTGCTGAGTTGCAGTGTTTGCTCTCCACCTGACATGTCAGCACCCTAAAGAACTATTTCCCCTCGCCCCCACACATACCAGCTTCCATCGGATTTATTCCTCTTCAGGGCCTCTTAAATGTGACCAAGTGGTTCTACAGCTGCACGTGAAGTATTCCTCCACAGGAGTCTGGACTAGGGGGGCATGATTCATAGAGCACATCAGTTTGCTGTGATCCATTCCCCCCATGTGGACCTGGCTGATGTGCATGAAAAATTCATTAGTTCACCGTGATGTAGCCCTGTTTGAAATAGGGCTGTATCAATGCACGCTAGCGAGGTGTGTGTGCGTTGGGGGGGATGAGTTACAGTGCCACACAAATCACACCTCCTTAGTGCAGACTCTGTGGTCGTACAAACAAGCCCAAATATTCATGGGAAGTCTGTGAGCCAGGTGAAATTGTCGTGCAGGCCATGCCATAAGTTTGAGGGACTGGTTTTAACTATAGATTAGGCCCTATCCCTATGGGTTTGACACTCCTGCCTCTGACTGTATTGAGTGGGAGGGTGGAGTGAAAGCAGAGAAGCTGTAGTAATTTTGCAGTGCAGATGTGAACTAGGGGAATAGATTATTAGAACGAGATGAATTCTAATCTGGTCGGTCTAACTGATACCTAGAAAGATACTCTAACAAATTATTAAATAATCATGTTTTAAGCATCTAGAAGATAATAAGGTAATAAGTCAAGAATAGATCACGTCAAACCAATCTAATTTCCTTCTTTGACAAGGTAACCAGCCCAGTGGCTAGAAAAGAAGCAGTAGATGTGATGTATCTTTTACACAGTTCCATAAACAAACTAAGGAAATGTGGTTTATGTGAAATTACTAAAATGAGAGTGGGTGCATCAGCCACCGAAAAACTTCTCAAAGAGCAGTTATCCATGTTTGTTGTCAAACTGGGATAATGTATTGTGTGGGATCCCACAGGGTCTTTTCTGTGTCTGGTACTAGTCAATATTTATGAGTTGGATAATGGTGTGGGGAGAGTTCTTATAAAGGTTTCAGTTGACAGCAAAATGGTTGTAAGCACTTTGGAAGACAGGGGTAGAATTCAAAATTACCTTGATACGTGGAAGAATTGGTCTGAAATCAATAGAATGAGATTCAATAAAGATTATGGCCATACAGTAACACACAGACTTTCACTGCGTCCCCAAGGTGAATCTTGGTGTGTAGACAAGCCCTTAGTCTGCAGCAAGGAAGATTTGGCCTGGCTATTAGGAAAGACTTTCTAACAATAAGTATAGTTAAGGCCTGAAACAGTTTACTTAAGGAGATTGTGGAAGGTTAGATTTTTAAGAACAGGTTAGAAAAGCACCCATCAGAGACTCTTTGGGTGTATTTATTCCTGCCTCAATGCAGAGGGGTGGACTAGATTAGTGTTTTTCAAATTTAGGGTTGGGACCCAGTACTGGGTCGCAGACCCTCCAGGTACTGGGTTGCGACTCCCCTTGCTACTGCTGCCAAAAGACTGGAATGCATTGCTCAGTGATGTAATTGTTGGGTCATGGGCGTAAAAAAATTTTTTTTTCAACTGGGTCTCAAGGAAAAAAGTTTGAAAACCACTGGACTAAATGACCTCTTGAACTGCCTTCTAGGTCTACATGTCTTGGATGCCATGACAAAATAGGAATAATGGCCACACAGCATGATCTGTGAGACTTTCTACTAACAACATGCTTTCGTTCTTATTCCTATCTTCTACCACCTCATGATTTGCTTAAAAGTTTCCATATGATGATTTGCATATCACCCCCCCCCCTTTTAGGTGAAACTTAAGAACCACTTTTGTTTGTAAATGCCCATGCCCTGTGTGATGTGGAATTGGGAGGGAGAGAGCTCCTGCTTGCTCTGAGAGAAGGCCACTGTAAAGTTATTAAAAACAGCAGTTTGAATGCAACACTTTGAATATATTTTTAACTGCCTGGGCTAAGGAGGCCAAAATTTAATTTGTGATAATCAACCCAAGGCCAGAGAAGCATGAAATTAACTAGACATTAATTTCAGGTTTTAGGGAACACATCTATTGTGCAATCATATTTTGGTTGAGTTTAAACTACTCTAGAATATGATACTTGACTGATGAACTGAATCAACTTTATAATTTGGATTAAATCTTACTTTACTTTATGGGTATCAGGCTGCAGTTTATAAACATTTTTATATGTGATCTGATTCGGGATGTTATTTTAAATGTCACCTTACTTATGGGACCAGATTTTGCTTTCAGCACTACTGCTGTAAATTGATGATAACTCCACTAAATCATTGGAGCTATTTTGGATTTCCACTAGCATCACTTAGACTAGAATTTGACCTGTAATATTAAATTCCAATAAAAGGAAAAACCTTGCTGCAGTTCCCAAAATTTTAGATTAGATCCTACCTGAGGAAGAATATAATTCAAAATTGAAATTGAGGTGTTGGCAAAGAGATTGATAAATATAAATTAGGAGAAGATGTGATTATTTATCTAAGTCAGAGTTCCCCTTCACTAATAGCTCATTGGACTGATGCAGGTAATAGTGACCTGTGTGTTCATGACAGTCAAGGCTTTCATCAAATAAAATGATAGCAACAGCATTTTTTTTCTTTCAAAAATAACCTGCTCAATTCCTAACTTAATTAGGAGCGTTGATTAAATATGGAAAAATTTGCAGGAACACTAGAATGCACCAAGCTAGAAACTGCATGCAAAGTCTTATGGGAAGAAGTCAGCTGCTGTTTAAACCCACTTTCTCCTGTTACACCTCTTGACTGCACAATTTGGAACACTGGTTTTTTTGTTTGCTGGGGAATCATGTGGCTATAAGAAAGAAGTAGCTACGTTGTCCCCATTTCTGTTTATAAAATGAATATTTAAGGACCTGGTTTTTCAAACAGGTGCAATTGTAGCTGCAAAATATGCATGTGATTATGTCCTTGATTTGCCCATGCAATTACCATAATTGCATGTATGAAAGGCGTATTTGCACATAGAAATGTCAAGTTATGCATCTAACTGGCCATTTGTGTCTGCAAATAGCCTAGTTACATGTATTATTACAGTAGATGCATACAGAAGTTAGGCTCCCAACTGTGTACGTCTTTGAAAATCAGGTATTAAATCTTTGAGCTTGAATGCTGAGAAGAACTACAATAAACCAACTGGACTCTGTTAGTGCTTGGTATGCAGAACTTACTTTGGTACACAGAGTGGTTACAGGATCGGGCCCAGAGGTTTTTTTTTTACTTCTGTGCCGACCTGCTGAATTTTACCATGGCTATGCAGAAGACTCTTGCAGCACAGACTACATCCAGCTTTTCTGACACAGCTCTGCCAATGCACCTCCAGTCCTGATCTGAAACACTGCATGTTTGTAAGGCCCCCCATAATTAGACAACGGTTGATGCAAATCCTAAAATACATTGTCCCTGGACTTCTATCCTGCTCCTGAACAGACTGCCAGCTAGGCTGAGTTATGAAGGGGTTTGGCACTGGGAAGGGCAAGATTTTAAAATATATTTTGGATAAATTTGATTCTGAATGCAGACACCTGGTTCCTATGGAATACAGTTGATTAACTTAACTGGGATTACTCTCGATTTACACCAGTGTAACTGAGAGCACAGGTGTCTGTACATGGATAGATTTGTTCCCTTAACCACTCTCATTGTCTATAGAGTCTTTGATTTTTCAGGATGTTCTTTTAAACCACGGGTACAGTATGAAAATTCTGCTGCCAAATAAAAAACAAAGGGTGTTACAGTGATGTGTCCTGGGCAGGGTTTGCATCTGTTTTTCATATTGCACTGACAGCATTACCATGCTAATTTATCAGGGCTGAGCCAACAGCATCCAGGTGTTTGAAAGTGGTAATCACAAAGCTAGGGTTAACTGAGGGACTCCTAGAAACTGAAGGAGACGGTATTTAATAAGAGCCCCTGTAAGGACATATGGGTATATAATGGGCCAAATTCGGAGGTGACATGAATGGGTGATTCCAAGTGAGGTGTGTGTGTGTGTGTGTGTGTGTGTGTGAACTGATCTTGCTCCTGTTGAGGTCTGACCCCATTGACTTCAGTAGTTGCAAAAATGGGCACTGGATGTAAATTGATTGGCAGAGTAGCTAGCATAAATTGTCCTGGTGTGGGGCATTCAGTAACCCAGGATAATAAATGTGAAATAAGCATAAGGGGAAATGTCAGTGAATATAGCGGGAAAAGCAACTAAAATGTAATGAGAAACTGGTGTAGTTCAGGAGGCACTCTCCTGAGGCCAGTGGAATTAGCCAATGTGAGATAAAAACAGGCTCTTCCATAGGAGGCACACTTGTTTATTCTCAGCTGAATCTGACTCAGTGACTCTTAAGAAAAAGTAGATAACTAATGGTGGGCGGGTATGTTGTAGTTTGGGTTCCAAAAGGGGCCGCTGACTCTATAGAGCTTTCCTACATCTGTACTATGGAAACAAACAACCAATTTTTCATTTTTAGTGGTTAATACTGAAAATGTGAAGGCCTGTTTAGTCTTGTCTCCCTAACATAAACCAGCCAGAACAAGGCAGTTCAGAGAAGTTTGCAACAAGTTCCCTTATTTGGAATAACAGTCATTGTTTTAGTGGAGATGCTGCAGAACACTTGTTAGACTGAGCAAAGCTCGCAGATCTTATTGTCTGTGGGACAGTCAACAGGCTGGACCCATGAAATAAGCAAATGGCATCAAAAAAGTGAGGGTGGTGATGGTTAAATTTTTGGAAACACACTGGACTGAATTCAGTCCTCTGTTATGCCTGTGGTTGAACCAGAGTAATTGAGATCAAAATGTGTTCCAGAAAGAAAGGAATGCAAGGGAAATGTGAAATTCTGTGGAGCCAGACTCAGCGTACATGGGAATCAAAATGTGTATGTGACTCCAGATCCAAATTTTCGTCTTGTTGGAGGACATTTTTGAGATGGTAGCTTGTGTCTAGTCAAAATGAAAATCTTGTGTGGTCTTGACATATCCTGGTGCTCGTGTTGTAATTCTGCTTATAACAAATCTCTGTGTCCAGGGCAGAATTTGAAATATGGTGGAGTTTGGCACTGACTAAAGGGCAAAACTTAGCCCTATACGAGATGAATTTCTCTTCAGCAAGTGTCACTTCCAATGGGATAGTCTTTCATATAGTCATGCTGGTACCAATGAAGTCTGAGCAGCTCATGGATAAGACAGGTTCCACTGCAAAGAGGGGAAATTGTTGTTTGTGTGTCTGAGAGCAGTGGGTCTACTGGCCCTAACCCTCACATGACTCTCTGCTAAGTTCCAAAGAGGCAGCCATATTAGTTGAGTAAAGCAAAAAATGCAAGGAGTCTTGTGGCACTTAAAGACTGACAGATTTATTTATCGCATGAGCTTTTGTGGGAGAAAATCCCATTTCCTCAGATGCTTTGAGCGTCTCTGGAAGTGGGATTTTCTCCCATGAAAGCTCATGCGATAAATAAATCCGATAGTCTTCAAGTGCCACAAGGCTTCTTGCTTTTTATGACTCTCTACAGTTCCTTTAGGGCATCTGTAAAGAACTGGAATTTGTGCTCTATAGGTTGCCTCTTTCTACACCATATGGCAAAACAGCTTACTTTCTAGTGCCTATAGAGCTCTTCATCCTGTAGAAGAAGGGGCAGGAGTTGTCCCACCATACTCATCTGGCAATTGAGCAGTGAAGATGATCTGTTTGGTTCGGAAAATTTTATCCATAATGTACTTCTTTAAAAAAATCTTTAAAAGTTTGAGGGAAATTCTATCCGTTACAATTATACGACACCCTTACTGACAATATCTTTTTAGTGAGGGGTGCTGCCCAATACAGAGATGTCCAGGGAGGAAACAAAGAGGATGTAAGTGACAGCAGAATTTGACTCACAGTCTTCATTGAAAGAGGATTTAATGGCATAGTTATTTTTGATGAAGTGTTGCATTTAAGTGTTTGTGTTATAGTTTTATTAGATTATGAGTTTGCAAAGTGAGAAGTTGGTGAATTGTGTTTAGATTTTTTGCAACAGTGTTTCTAAAAGTCCACCACATTCTAGTCTGCATCTCCTTTTGAGATTTGTATATTGGATAGTCCCTAATCTGCATTTCTTATTATTTACCAGCATTTGGAAATGGTCAGTAATTTATGCATGATGCGCATTTGTAAATCTTTAGTGTGTGCATCTTTATCCAGTCTCAAATGACTTCAGTCCACCCCCCAGGTGAGAGGATGAGGTGGGTTCATGGAGCATCTGGGAATTAGGTTCTGATGAGCTGGCTTTGGTTTCAACTGTGGCAGATTCCATTTTCCTGAGGGCCTGGTACTATTTCTCCATGACACCTACAACAGAATAAAAGTTTGAATGCGTGTATTTCATTTCTACAGGTATTTTTATAAGTTTTTAGGGTCCCTAATGCTGTATTCTCTTCCCACTGCTTTGCTCATGGAGTGCTAACCTCTTTTCTTTCACAAAAATCTCCCTGCTATTGGCTTTGCCTCTGCAGCTCCTATTGTGTGGAAGTCTTTTCTGTATCTTTCTCCCTTAGTGATTCTCCTTCTAAAAGCATCTCTTTTACCTCCCACATGCCTTTAAATATCTCTCTCCCATTTTTTATTTTATTTTTAACTGTTTCATACTCATGGTTTGCGTGAAAGATACTAAACACATAGAATTGTATTGTAAGATTCTTCTCAGGCAGCCAGCTTAAAATCTCTTGTGCATTGAAGGTATCTGTAATTTCCATTTATATGGAAATAAAACACTGACAGGTTGAGAGCCCAGCCTAGCTTTTTGCAGTCCTCCCAGGAGCTTCTGCAGTATCACCAGAATTTGTATTTAGTGCAGCTGTTTTTACTAACTTTGTTTATAACAATGTCACTTATCTTTGCTCCTGTTGGCAGGTGTTTATCATTTCATGCGGTCATCTTACTATATTTCCATAAGCAGAGGTTTAAGCACCATCTAAATTACAGTACTTTGCTTCCATACCGTATAGAATTTTTTACAGTTGCTTTTAAGCATTGATGATGATTCTCTGGCAGTAGAGATGTGGATTGCTGCCGAACAAGTATTTTCTTTGCATATGGCCTTTGTTACAACTAGGTCTGTGCACCTTGAACTTCCTTTGCAGGTCATTTACAAACATTGGTCCTGTTTCAGCTGTCCATCCCAATTCAACAAAGCATTGATGCAAATAGTTACCTTAAGCGCGTGCTGAAGTCTCATTTATTCAGATTGTTAAAATGAACTTTGTAAGTTGGTCCATATCTCTTTTTACACCTGTGCACTGAAACACCTGCCCATTAACTGATCTGAAAGAGCCATTAGATTCATTGCCCTCTTTCTGAAACTGCCCCTAACTGGTGGCAGCAATAAAACCCAAATTATTCGGGATTACTTTGCCATTTTGGTTCTAACATAGGCTGTGAATACAGAGATGATTCCCAGCATTCTTTGAACTCACCTGGTTGCTGACTATCATCGCTATACATAAGCTTTGTGTGTTTTGCTCCTGTATTGGTAAATACACACACCTTTTGCTGCATGGATTAAAAGGCCAGCTTGTCAGTATGATTGTGCTCTGGTAGCTGCAGTTTATGGTGGGTAGAAATCCTCATTCAGGTGGTACTAGTCCTAATTCCAGTGGGCAAGAGTAACTTGTTTGTAGGGGTGTGCGCATGGGCACGTGCAAGAGAGAGATGCACACAATCTCTATTACAATCAATATATAGTAAAGATGAACGGCTTTTCCCATTTTTTTACTGTGGATCTTAGCCCTATTGTGGGTATGCTGTGTTCATGTACCACACAGAAATCCAATCAGTCTCAGTGAGAGTTCCTTGCTAGGGTCATGGATAGAATGTTACACGTTAGAGAAACACATCACAGATCAAAGAGGAGAATTGCTCTTAAATATCAACTGTAAAGCAGTTCATCTTAAGAGTTTTTTATTTTTAGGTGTTGAAGGATGAGGGTGTGAGTCAGATACAGGCTATTTTCCTGATTTATTCTGGTTTATTAATAACTTTTTTTAAAAAAAGGGGTGAGAAAAGAGATCAAGTCCTTTCTAATGGAGCCTGAAACTCCAGAGTGTCCATTTTGAATCAGGAAGAATTAAGTGATAAGATAAGGTTGGTTGGTTGGGGTGTGTGTGTGCGCGCGCGCGCGTGTGCATATGCACACGTGCACTGGAGGTTGCTTTTTGGTGTGACACAGAAGAACTTGGGAAATGAAAGGGTTCAAACTGAGAGTCAAAGATGGCTGGAGATGGAGGGTGAGTGTTTCACAAATGAAAGTCCTCCCTCATCCCTATGGAAGGGAAGCTGAGACCCAATTACACAGGCTAGATGGGAGATATAGAATTGGGAATGCATTCTGCTCATCCATACAGAGATGCGTGTATGGTCCCTACAATAATTTACACATATAGCTAAATTTTAGGCTCTTTCTACCTTTATAGAGAAACTGATGGATGACTAATTATTTCAAATATACTTTAAAAAAAAAATCTGCAACCCTTATGCCAGGCTGAGATAGCAGCAGCAAAGGGCCAAGTTCGAGGGGTTCCCAAACAATGTTACAACACCAGCTGGCTCAAGCCCTCAACCCAGTCTGCTGGGAGATCACACCCTAGACCCTGGGTGCCGTAGAGGGGCAATGCTTCTTCGTTTGCAAGCACGAGTCTGAGAGTACTACATAAAACTTTTCATAATAGCATAAAAGAATATGTAGAGAGGCAATATCAAAACCAGCACTGGTTTGGAGAATCAGTGCAGGGTGGGATTCCCACCAAACTTACTGAGTCTATCCCAGTGTATGTAGAGCACACCCTTAATTTCTCCATTACTCTCATAGCGGCCATCAGTCTTAGTGTCCATCTCAAAAAGGCAGGAGGGAGGTCCTCAGCACTCCCCTCCAGTAGTCTTCTGCCACATCTTTATCCGTTCACACCACCCGCCATCTGCTGGCACTGCTTACTGGTCACTCACACCCTCTGCTAGCTGCCCACAGTCCAGTGGCTCTGCCCACTGACCTTTGGCACCACCTGCTGATTGCTCACATCATCCAAAAACAACAAGAGTCATTGCTTTTCCTGTCCACAGACTAATATGGCTACCCCTCTAGAAATCACACCATCCAATGGCTCCTCCAGCTGCTGCTGCCACTGCCAGCTGATCACTCTTCACTGAGCTCTGTTCTTGGAGAAGATTTTAGCCCTCAGTGATTTTAGCTCCAGACTTTAGTATACCAGAGACTGCTCCTCTGATCACAATGACAAAGGAGACTCCACAATGAGTCATTGAGTCCATTTTTTAACAATGGGCAGGTGTGAGGCATTGCCTAAACTTCTTTAAGCATCACTCTTTAGCAAAGCTGATGCTACTGTACCCTCTTCTCTCTGATCTTACAAAACTGAAAAAACAGAGTTGCTTGCTCTCCCAAGTTCTGTGTTGCTGATGGTGACTTTTGCATCGAATTGGCTAAATAGAGTTTATACAGTCAAAGGGTAGCTTATCATGAAAAAACAATATTTCATTTCCCTCTTCAGCTGAAATATAGATATTGACAGATTTGTGATCAAATCAGCCCACATACAGTTTAGTCTAAGTACCTAATTGTACCCATGCAAAGACAAAGCTCATGCAGATCAGTTGTCCCCCCCCCACACACTTTAGCTGCTAACCATCAGAAGTGCCCAGCCTCGAGACCTGCCTTACGCATCATTCCTTTCCATCTCCTTAAGTCAGTTAACATTCAGCTGGGATTTATATGTCAAAGCTGAAGAACTGAAGCATGTTCTCCAGAAGGGAATATTTCATTTTATTTCCGTGGCATATTTCATAGGTTTCCATACTCTCTTTGCTTTGGTTGTGTGTATGGAGAGAACTCGTAACTGCCCTACTAAGATACTGGAAATTGAATCAAGTCTGTCCTGGAAAAGGGCATGACAGTGAGTTACTCACGGGTTCTAAGAAACTTCCCGTTCTCTCAGCAGAGGACAGGTCCACGGCACACTTCCTGACTCACTTGTGCCATGTAAAGGTATCGCTGGAGATGATGCTGGTGCCAGGGCCTTGCTCTGGCTTGGAAAGTTCCTATGGCCTGGTTATAAATCCCAAAGAGAAGTCTCTAGTGTGTAAAAGCAACTCTAGAGATTCAGCTCTGCCAGAGAACAGCAAAGGCTGAGACAGGAAACCATTATCCAAGTGTATCATATTGTGATATCTTCTGTGGGGATGGGTGTGTTAGAAATTCACAGACATGCCGACAGTGCCGGCGTGCACAAACTTTATCCAGCTGCGAGGCATGTTGGCAGATTCCCAGGAGCGTAAAAGCTGCAGCTAAATGACATGAAATGAATCAGGCTGCTTTGGCCGGCTACTCTGCATGATGTTCTCTGCAGTCTCCACTGGCTTCCTCATCGCTGAGGATAAGAGGCAAGACAACAGCTGCATTTTAGATGTCAGATCTGGTCTGAGGGACCTTCAGTTCTGCCACCCCTGAAGCTCACTGCCATGCATCTGTTCCTTAGATACTACTGATAAGATCTCACTGACAAAGGGATAGTTTTGTCTTCAAAGCCAAGCTTTCTTGTCCATAGACTTGAGAGTCTGAGTCAGCTGACCTCGGCCAGGCCTGGGTCTTTTTCTGCAGCGTTGATGTACCGATAGTCTTTTGCTGCTTCGTCCTGGAATCTACAGGAATCCATTTCATTTGCAAACACCACAGATGACGTGTCTCAGAACGTGGTCATAAGCTTTCTCTGGATCAATGAATGCTGTGTTCAGGGTTTTTTTCTCTTTTCTCCATTTTTTCCCACTAGCAATCTTAACAGCACATGCTATCTTTGCATTAACTTGTCCTAAATCCAGACTAATTATCACTGATATTTGCGTGTCTTTGTAGTCTCTGTAAAAAAACTTTCATGTTTTCATCATGTGACTCATGAGTTCAACATAGCAGTAGGTACCACAGACTAGTGTGTTCCCTTTTCTCTTAAATATTGGCACTTACATGGCCTTTTTCCAGGCATCTTCTCAGTCTTCATGCTGAAGTTAAACAGTTGTGTCAATACGTTCATACCTACCAGCTCCAGGCAATTCCATACATCTGCTGGTATGCCATTACGTCCATGAGTTTTTTTCTGTGTCATGTTATTTGCTGCTTTTTAACTACTACTTCTAGGACTGGTGCTACCAGATGTGGGTCTAATTTGGTCCTATGGCATGGTTCTCTTGGATTCTTTTCTTTTGTAAGCCTTTCCAAGTAATTTCTCCACCGTTCTCCTAGATTAAAGATGAAAGGGGGAGATACGTTAACGATTTTGTTCTTACTTGTGTCTTTTGTACTCTTATCATGGGTTTTTGCCAGTCTGTATCTTCTTACTCACCCTCCTTCATTTCAAGACAGACATACAGGCCTCCCTTGGTTTTCTCACCTGCTGGCTCTTTCTTGGCTATCTTTTTGGCCTTTTTCTTCTAAAAATTCCACTGCTAGACAGTAAAACATTTTTTTTCTTTTCCTTCACAGCCCTACAAACTTGATCAGTAATGATTCATTTTTTGTTCCAGGTAATTGATAAATAGCATGGGACTCCAGAAATGATTCCTGCCAGGTCCAACTAGAAACACACTCATTCACCAATGCATTGGGACACCAGCTAGTCAGTTTTAACCCATTTAACATATGTGACAAGTTAATATTTTTTTGTATTTTTCTAGCTTTTTAGTCAAAACATCATGTGGTACCAAGTCAAATGACTTTTAAAAGTTTAACTACATTACATAAAAACTAGATTTGATAAAAATAATAGTAAACTCATCAAAAGAAGGTATCAAGTTAGTTTGACAAGATCAATTTTCAATAAACCATGCTAATTGGCATTGATTATGTTACCTGCTTTTAATTTTTTTAGTTGAGTCATGTAACAGCCACTTTGAGATTGATGTTGGGCTAGCAGGTTTAATTACCTGGGGCATCATTGTGTTTAACCTTTTTTAAATCTTAGGGCGGAACATTAGTTCTCTTCTAAATCTCTGAAGTTTGCTGAGTCTTCCAAAGTGGGCTGAAAATCAACATTAATGGTACAGAGAGTTCCTTGGACACCCTTCTATTACTACTGGATACAAGATATTTTGATCCATTTATTTAAAACTGTTATTCAGTAAATCGCAGCAGTAAAACTGATAAGAATGATCATTTGATATATTTCCATTTGGGAGCAACCATGTTTCAGTATTTCCAAAACAAAATTTTCAGAGGAGTCTTTGCTTCATGAGAAATTTTGGTAATGCTTTCATTGCAATTCAAGCTAAAGCAAATTGCAAAGTTTCTTGCAATCCAGCACCGGCACTAAGGTTTCTGGCACCCTGCTGCAGCGCAGCAGGTTGATTATGGCTGGGCAGACGAGTAACGTCAGCAGTGCAGCACATTTTGGCACCCCTCAAACGTCAGCACCTCCCTGCAATGCTTACTGTGCTTGCTGTATTGCACCAGCCCAGTTGCAATCCATTCACACTCTCCCCCCACTGAATTTCAGCCAGTTTTATATATAAGGAATTCCTTCTAATATGACATAGCTCTGCTGGCTATAGATTTCTTTTGTTTCCCTTATCATTTTTACAAATTTCTAGTTTCTAATTTATATTTGTGGTTATCGTCCCTTTTTCCATCTGCTATAGATATTTTTTTTATAGCTACTTTCATGTTCCCTGGAAGCCACGTTAGTTTTTAACCAGTGTAGCTTCCTTCTCACTTGTGGCTTTTTGGATATGTACTAAAATGATCCTAAATGGTTCCCAATTATTATTCATATTTTTCTGTTTGAAGTCTTTCTTCCAACTGATTTGACTTACAAGAGAGCTCAGCTATGTGAAATTTGGCTCTTTTTATTCTGTCTGCACATAACAAATGTAATCATGTCATGGTCACTTGTGTGTAAGCAACCACTGATTTTTAATTTAATTTCTCTTGCTCAGGAAAGGTGAAGTCTAATATAGAATTTTTCAGTGTTGGTATTTGGTCACTGAAAACTTCATGGCATTTTCCACAGAGGTAGGGCTGTTAGTTATGATGCCCTGGTTATTTTCTAGCTCACTATTACTAGATTGCTAGCATTTCTCCTGTTGTTTTAATTAAAGGTTTTATTCTTTCTTTTCCTCCCTAAATACTTGAGAGGTTGCTGAAAGATCAGGACTACCAGAAGATAGTGACTGCCTAGGTTCACCACAGAGAAGTTTGTATTTCAGTGGTGGATTAGTGTCAGAAGAGGGGAGAACTAGGCAGGCTGAATGTAGAAAAATAGAAATGCAGGGCTGGCAGGGACCTTGGTGGGGTGCTGTGCTGTGGCAGGACTAATTATATCTTTAACATCCCTGATGGGTGTTTATCTAACCTGCGCTTAAAACCTCCAATGATGAGATTCCCTTAGAAGCCTATTCAGGTACTTAACTACCCTCATAATTAGAAAGGTTTTCCTAATATCTCACCTAAATCTCCTTGGCTGCAAATGGAACTCATTTACTTCTTGCTGTCTTCAGTGGACACGGAAGAACAACTGACCACAATTCTCTTTATAGCAGCCTTTAAAGTATTAGAAGACTTATCAGGGCCTCTCTGTTGTCTTTTCTCAAGTCTAAACATACCCAGTTTTTTTAACCTTTCTCCATAGGTCAGGGTTACCTAAACCTTTAAGGATAAAGGAGTCCTCTGGACACTCTCCAATTTGTTCACATCTTTCTTAAAGTATGGTACCCAAAACTGAACACAATACTCCCACTAAGACACCTTAGCCTTCTTGATATCATCTCTGATTTGCACTCTTCTCCAGTTCAGCAGTGGACCTGCACTTTCTTTCATCTTTCTCTTGTTCTGCATGTATTTATAGAACCTCTTCTTGTTGATATTTGGGTCATTTTGTGCTTCAGTCTTTCTGATTTTGGTCCCCCCCCCATGCTTGCACTACTCTTTAATGTTCATCCTGAACAATTGGCTTGTTTCCACTTTTTGTGGGATTTCTTTTTGATTTTTTTTTTCAGGTAACCAAAGAGCTCCTGATGGATTGCTTCTTGCTGTTCTTCCCATCCTCCCTTTGCATCACAATAGTTTGCTGTCATGCTTTAAATATTGTCTTGTTGAGAACCTGCCCGTTAAGACAGACTGATGAGATCTTCCAGTTCCAAAACCAGACATTTGCAACACTAGTATTATTTCCAGGAAGGTATTTTCCATCTCTTAAGATCTGTGCTGCAAGAAGGCTTCCTCCCTCTGAGCCCCCAATAGCTGATATCTTCAAAGACATTATTTATGAAGCTTGCCTGCCCTCTGAGCCTGTATCATCTACATTAGGTAAAAAATTGTCTGTGTCTTGCCATCTAGGCCAGTGGTTCCCAACATCTTCTCTGCTGTGGCATACCTTGATACTTTTAATTATTTTGAGGCACACCAACATATAGTCCCTGAATGAACTCATGAATATTCATGAGCCAATCCAGAACTCAGAGTAATTTTTCAAAAAATTCTGTGGCATACCGGCTCAGGCTTGACGGCACATCTGTGGGCCATGGCACACTGGTTGGAAAACACAGATCTAGGCCATCTTGTCAGGAAGACTGATAACCAAATCAAGCTAACCATAAAACCACAGAGGACAATGTTCATTTCACAGCATCAGAGTAATTTTGAAGCATCTATAGTAGTAGTAATAGTTGTAATAACATTCATTTATATTCTTCCTTTCATCCTGGGATTTCCCCAAATATTAAAAAATATTAGTGTTGTGCTGTCCTGCAGGGGCTTTATGATGGCATAAATCACATTGGTGGATGAGCAAATAAATGAGCTTTTGATGGAGAAGCTGGCTTGATTAGGTCCTGCGATAGTGTCTTTTGTGCAGATATGTGGGCAAAGTTGGCAGTGTGGTTTCTTGCAGGGATATGTGCCTGCTTTAATGGTTCTGTTATTAGGTCTGTAGTTGCTAATGAGTCTCTGCTTAAGGTTGGGGGGCTGTCTGTAGGTGAGGAGAGGTCTGTCTCCCAAGGCTTGAGAGAGTGAGGGATCGTCTTGTAGAATAGGGTGCAGATCCCTGAGGATGTGCTGTAGAGGTCTGACTTGGACGTTGTAGCTGATGACTAGTGGCTTTCTGTTGTTTTCTTCCCTGCATTTATTTTCCTCCCATTCTGTTAGTTCTCCCATCTTCAAAGCATCTGACAAAGTGGGATTTTCTCCCATGAAAGCTCATGTGATAAATATATTTGTTAGTCCGTAAATGTCACAGGACTCCTTGTTTGTTTTGTTGAACTAGACTAACATGGCCACCCCTTTGGAACTTAGTACGGTGATCTGTCTTGTCACCTGCACAAGCTTGCTTTTATGTTAGGTGGACCCTTACACGAAAAGCACAATCTTCAGATTGTCTCCAGTCTCAAAGGACAGTCACTTACTCTGGCGTAAAGTGCACCTTAGATCTCACACCAAAGACAATGTTTGTAGCCAATCCTATTATAAACTCCTTAAAGATTTATTAACTAGGAAAAGGAAATAACAGTTATTTACGAGGTTAAAGCAGATAAATACACACATGCACACAAGTTTCATTCTTAAGTTTCAAAAAGAAATAGAAGCTTCTGCAAGTGCTATTTGTCTTTTAGGGGTAACCTAGACCAAGCACTGAGGATCTTTAACTTATGCTTAGTAACTCTTGTCTCTCAGATACAGCAGCATACAAGATACCAATGCTCCCTGTTAGGGATTCCATTTCTTCCTTTCCTCTGCTTTGAGCTGCAAATTCAGTTGTGGTAAGGAATTTGCTTGAATATTGGCTCTTCATGGGAGAAGGGGAAGGAGGGATGGAAGCAATCAACCAAGTCTTTTGTCCTGTGATGTTCCACAGTGGTTCATCTCAGGGCCATAACTAGGGTGGGATGACTGGGGCAAAGCCCCAGGTGCCCCATCTTACAGGGTGCTGGAGCCCTCTGTCCTGTCCCGGCACTGGGAAGGGAAGTAGAGTGGGGCTGGCTGGCCTGAGGTTGGGCTCTGAGCTCCTGCCCCAATGTGCCCCCAGGGGCAGAGTGAGCCAGCCCATGGGCCAGCTCTCTCAGCTGGGATGGGGTGGTGGTGGGAGGGCTGACTGTGTACCGCGTGAGCTATATGGGCTCTGGTGGGGCCCAAAGCCGCATCACGTGTGGCAGTCAGCCTTGCCTCCCCCTAGAGCTGACCAGCCAGGCCATGGCTGGCCTCTGGCTCCAGTTGCCTCCCCCCCCCTCCCCCAGCACTGGCTGGCTTGCTGGAAGGGGGGATGGCCCTCTCGTGAGGGGAGCCACCGGTGGGGAGGCCAAGGGGCCATGCAGCCCCTGATCCACAACAGGTGGCAGGGGCTGGATCTGGCTCTGCTGGTGGTGTGGCACCAGACTGGGGAGAGCACCTTTGGGGCTGCTTGCCCTAGGCACCAAAATGTGTAGTTCTGGCACTGGTTGATCTGGTGTTGCTGGACCTTTTGCTGGGCAGGAGATGAGACCCTTTGTTGAAAATGAGAGCAACAGAACATTGTTTATTTTACCTAAATGAAATTGGGGTCAGTTTGGAAATCAAACATTTGGATAATGTGGAGAATGGGAAAGCTTGAGGCTGCAGCACTGTGTAGCAGCTGCAGGAGAGGTCACTGATTTCTGGACTCATGTGTCTGGTTTTTCAGTTAATATGGAGAGCTAGATAATGGCACGTCAGATAAACAGGGTTCTACTGTATTTCACACTTGTGATGATTTCCCACTTATCTGATTCTTTTTAGTTACTGAGCAAACACTTAAATATTACCTGATAAATAGGATGCTGACCTTCCACTTCAACTTACAAGCTTTCCCTAAAGTCTGAACACTAAGCACATCTTTGTAACACTAATACTTGTTTTGACAATATTAACATGCAGGCGAGACTGGTTCCAGCTCTGCATTTGTCAGTGTTCAATTGAGACCTATGTGTTTGGCATGAGCTGGAACATGTCACAGTTCTGCTAGAATCACAATTTCCTTAATGAAAGGTTTCTGGATTTCTACCATGGTCCCCATATTGGGCCAGATCCCACTCTTGGTGATCACAGTGTATAATCTAGAGCAGGGGTCTCAAACTCAAATCATTATGAGGGCCACATGAGGATGAGTACCTTAGCCTGAGGGCTGCACCACTGAAACCTTTTCATACAACAATATTGCAAATATCAATAATGATAGTGTCATTGTGGACTGCAGGAAATAACTTCCAGAGCTACATGCAGCCATGAGTTTGAGAGCCCTGACTGAGAGTCACTTCAGACTTTGGAGCCAGATCTTCAGGAGGTAGAATTACAATAATGGTCAACATTTGGAGAGCCAGCTCTTGGTCCTTATTTTAAATAGGTAGAGGAGGCTGCTTCTACTAAGTGCAGGGACCTATGATACTAATAAACTCCTGCAAGAGTCACCTGTTACTGACTGCTCCTTGTTATTTCAGGCCTTTATACAGTCACCATACTTCCACTCGCTTACCTCTTTTGAGCAAATCTTCCCAGAAAGGGCAAAGTGAGAGGGCATCATTCTCTTCAGCTGCAACACAGCGATGGATCATGTGTGTGTCAAAGGCCACAGATCGCCAGTGGTACCTCCGTACACTGAACCAGCATAACTCCCATTAACTTAAGCATTTGCTGTGGTAAACTCAGGCACAGGGCCACTGAAGTCAAAAAGTTTTCTAGGGAGGGAGGGTGAAGTGGCACAATTGGATGGTGCGACCTGTGCTGTCAGGAAGTAAATTGAATTCAGCATTTCCTTGGAGCAGCACCTGCTAGTGCAGTGGTTTTTAAATTTAGGATTGTGACCCAGTACTGGGTTGCAGACCCTCAGGCACTGGGTTGTGGTGCACCCTGCTGCTGCTGCCAAAAGATTGGACTGCATTGCTCAAAGATGTAAGTGTTGGATCAGGGGCATAAATTATTTTTTTCCACCTGGCTCCCAAGAAAAAAAGTTTGAAAGCCACTGTGCTAGTGAGACTCCCGGGCAACCACCAGCTTAAAAACCCTTAGAAAGGGTAGGCACCTGTTCTGTTTCTGTCCTTGAATCACTCAGGAGCCAGCCTTCTCATTTAAACAGACTACTGGTGTAACCCATCAAAGCAATTTTTAGCTTCCCATGGATCTTTGTTCTAGGGCTTCACCTTGTCTAAGAGTGTTTCTCTTTTGATGGCAAAGACAGTCCCCTAAAAACAGGTAGCAGCAACCCTGAAAAACTCTGTCAAAGGGAAAAATTTGTTCTTATTTGTGATGCAGTGAATTACGTTACAAGCGATTGAATTGCTGGTGAGGAAAATCAAGTCTTCTATTCAGACATCCCTGTCAGTTCATCACACACAGTGACATCATGCAGAGCTGTGAGATGCTGAAATAAAAAATGAGGCATGACTGGAGGAGAAGAGAATGAGAGATTCTCTAGGAAAATGAATCTTCAAAGACAACTTTTCTGAAAATGTTTTAACTTGACTGTATTTTAAAAAACCTGCTGCCTGCCAGTTTCCTGTGGCTGATATTTGGTACCTTAATCCTGGGCAGGTTTAAGATGGTGTCATTGCTGTTCAAAGGGAATTATTTTCTTTGAGCTAATTCTGGAAAACAGCTGGCCCCCTCTCTCTCTCCCAACCCTGACTTATTTTTCCTTTTTCAGGCAAAACTCTTACTGGTTTAAGTGGTAGTTCTGATTTGATTAAAAACAGAGTAAGGACTTTTGGTTTTGAGCCATTAAGTTCAACTTTGTATTTTGGATGAGCTCATTTGGTAAATCAGATCTCGTGTGTCCGGCCTGCTTCAACTCTGTTATTGACATGCTGGGTTGACAGTCTGTGCAGCCCTTCGCTTATCCATACAGTGGAGGTATAACAGGTGGTGGGAATGCAGTAAGAGGAACGTTAATCCTGACTGGAAGGAGCCACTTCTCGGGTGAGATAGCAACAATTCTCTATGCAGTTGTTATATGCTTTATGTATTAAGCACCACAATGTGTGATCCCGGATGTCTTTAAAAAAGTCAGTAGCTCAGAGTTAAATGATGACTCTTAAGCAAAGCAGAGCTAAAATCTGTTTATGAAAGCTTTCCTATTTCCTTTCACGCTGATGAAGAAGAGAAAGAGAAAAAAATAAGGTGGTTGGAAGACCTGGTGAGTGTGTCTTAGTCCTCAGGCAGAGGGAACTTCTGGATGCATGCTCACTCACTCAGCAGATTTGCTTTCCCTTTCTTCCCTTTTTGGATAATTTTCTTGTTGTGCTTTTAGTGTACCAGTTTTGTATTCATGGTGAAGTTTATTTTTTTGTTTGCATGACTGGCTAACTAAATAGTGAGTCTCTGTCCCAGGAATATGAAAGGATGGTTAGGAATATTGCTTTAAATTTAGAAAGGAGGGTCACTAACGTTTGTTTGTTGTGCTCAGAATTTTAGTCAACATATTTGTCAATAAGTGAATGTGTGGTTTTTTTATTTTAATTCTTTCCTTGTCATTTCAGTTCAGAATGCTCCTTGAAGTCAATATAATGACTCAGAGTGGGTTCTGGATCAGGACCTGCATGAGTATTCACATGGCAGAGAATAAACATCCAGAGTCTTATCCCAGAAAACACTAGCTTGATACCGAAGATGGACCCCCCCCCACCCCTGTGAGTCTATCTCTGATCTGCTTGTTCCAAAGTTCTGGCCAGGAGTTTGGGGGTGGGAAGTTGGCCATAGCATCTGGGAATAAGATTTCCAAAATTTGAAGCCTAAACTTGGGCTTCTAAGTCCATATCTAGTCTGCTAAAGAAACACTGAGCAGCTCTGATAAATCATCCCCAAGTTCATAGAGTTTTAGAGGTATAAATACAATGAGAATTGGGTCCACTGACTTTAGTGTTAGTTATGGATGCTCAAAACTACTGTATATCAAGCCTAAAGAACCAAGAAGAGCATTCAGAATGTTATGTAAAATGTGAAGCTAGTTATCTGGATCTCACAAAACACTTCCTGAATTCATTGCTCTGTTCGGGGGTACAGCTGACAAGTGATCTATGAGAGACTGCCTCCATCATCTACCAATAGCAGATTCCCAAGGTCCAAGGACAAGGGAATTCAGTAGAAATTATTGCTGCGAGGAAGAAAATAACAGAGATCATGTACTAGGATTTGAAAGAATTGGAACTGCAGATATAATGGTATTTTCTTTTAACTGAATGGTTCCTAAGTCGTCTTAAGTACATCATAAGTAAAATCCGCTTTCACCGTAGCATTATGATTGGCTCTCCAACAGGTGGCCTAGAGCTCACCTTCTGTCACCTGCCTTGTGCTTATTTCTATTAGTAGAAATACCAAATGCAAGTGTGAAGGTTCACAGTAAAACCAGTGAAATAGCCAGGTGCTCAGAGAGGTGCCCACGAAATCTGAGCAGGCTAGGAGATTACAAGTGCTGCAGGAATCTTTCCCAAAGACCTCAAACATAAAGAGTTTAGCTCTAGCTGAACAGCACCAGGGCCTGATTTAGTTTTGAAGCTTGGCCCTTTAATGTTCAAAGTGCTTTACAAACGTCACCTAATTAATCTTGTTAGCTCTTTGGAGTCTGCAGATGTTTATTTCAGAAGTATTGACTGGCTTTACCAGCAGGAGAATAGTGTTTGTTTCCCACAGTTCCCTTGCCAGAGAATTTGCCTCAGAATTCACCCCACTGCAGAATTGTGCTTCATGTTCCGTTTCCTTATTTATTAAAATTACATTTCTAGCTCTTCCAGGTGCAAAGAACACCTTTTGAATGTTCAATAGTGTTACCTTTCTGAATCAGCTAACATTGTCCATAAATACGATAAACAGCAGCAGCTTTAGGGCCACCTCTTTCTTCATTCTGCATTCATTTCAGAGGGACTCGTTGTTCCCAAAACATGTTCAAATCACTTTTTAAAATGATCTAGTAGGGCATTTGTTTTTATTCTTAAATCCTCAAACATGCTGAATTTCATAAGAAACATCCTTCCATACTTTCTGTTGTGTGCCTTTTATAAAACCCCAGAAGCTATCTAACTGATGCTCTAGCCATTTCTCTATTCCCTTGCCAAATTAGAAAGATGGTGTCTGTGGTGTCTTGTCCTTTTCTGAAGCTGAGCTGCTCTTTTTCAAGGAGGGTGCCCACCATTTTCTTAGTCCTATCATTCAGGATATATCCAGCAGGGCTCATCACTTATCTTTTGTCAAAATATAGTCAAGGCCCAGACTCCTGAGAAAATACAGATGATGATGGTAATAGGTAAATAAAAAGATTTTGGGGTCTGTTCACAAGCATCTGGTGGTCTGGATTTGGCCCCTAGTTTGCCACCCTACTACTCTAATTTTACTGACATTTTCTGCATTCACGGATGCGTCATTTATTATGTATTGGTTCCACATGCCTTCCATGGCATTTTGGAGGCTGGGTCACTGCACTTTGGTGGTATTTCTGGCCCCACCCTGGAGCAGAGTGACCATGCGCCACCCCACACCTGGGGGTGGACCAGCTGGCCCAGTGGCAGAGCAGTAATGTGGAACCTGGCCTCTGGGCCAGCAAGCCTTGCCCCACCCCACCCCACCCCAACCCCAGGGAAAAATCAGCTGGGTCAGAAGCAGGATGTGAGTGCAGAGCGTGGTCTCTGACCCACGGTGGCCCCACTCCCCCTGTAGAGAGAGGGGAGCAGGGCCTCCCACAGGCCAGTTGCCCCTGGGGCCCACCCAGCTCTAGTGACCGTCGTCTGTGTGTAAAGCATAGAACTGAAACTGTTATGAAAATAAACATCACTGGGGATTTTGTGCATTATCTTTGGGGTTTCATTTTACAGTTGAATTCAGTAGAAAACACTGGTTTTGAACTTGCTTTTAAGGTTCCAAAGAACTTCCAGTTAGTCACAGAATTAATCCTCGCAGTGCCCACAAAAACTAGTTCTAAAGGGGCAGCGGTGGTAGTCTTGTGCAGCAAAACAAACAAGGAGTCTGGTGGCACTTTGAAAGATGAACAAATTTATTTATTGTATGAGCTTTTGTGGGAGAAACGGAACTGCTCAGTTATGTGTTGTAGGTCCTGTTTTGAATGTGCTTTTAGTGACAGTTCATAGTTCTAGGCCAGTTGTTGCCATGAAGTTTCGAATGCCTGGGATATGCCGAAGAACTCAACAACAAGTTTCCTTGTAGAGTACTGATTTATTACAATAACATCATCAACACTTTGAGCTAAACTGTCCTACTATTTTTGCAACTAATATCGTCAAATGAAGACATCACATGCCAGGTTGCCAGAGAAATCAGTTCGCAAACAGACCCTCGTAGCTTCTTCAGCATCAGGGCTCTAACAGCTGTCTCTAAAGCAAAATGACATCCTCATTTCTGCCACACATAAAAGTGTTGTGCAAACTGAAATTGGACATAAGCCTTTAATTGCAGGCAGAACGTCACAAGGGTTACAGAAAAGGGCCTCATGAATATGAAACAGAGACAGTGAACAAACACTGGAATAAGCTTTTAAAAAGAAAGAAATCCATGTGAAATTCGAAACACATTGAGTATAATTTATAGTGAACAACATGTAAAAAACCATCCCACTCCCAGGGCTCTCAAATGAGAATAACAGTTATCTTCCACTAGGGACGTGCACAGATAAGCTACATATCTGCTAATAGAATGAACTTCCAGTGACCTTTGTTGAGTGAGCTGGTAACACCCGAAATGTCACCACGACATTAGCACACCACACTGAAAGGCTCAGCGATGAAATATTGCAAGGTTCAATATGGCTAATTCAATACACATTATCATCACGCAAGCAGTGCTGCAGCCTTCTCCTGGGAAATTATTACTAGAGTTTAATACATGAAAATGAGTTTTAAAAATCACAGCCACATTAACCATTTCAGCCACCTCCCATGGGGGGAGGGCAGTGGTGGTAGCCATTGATTTGGCTGTCAAAATGGAAAAACACCATCAGCCATTTAAAAAAAAAATTAAAAATAAATTTTGGGGGCCTAATTCTACCCTCAGTGTCACTGGGGGAATGCCATCAACTCCTGTAGGTTGTACAGGTGTCATTGAGAGGCCAATGCGACTGTTTCTAAGTATGAAATTCTTCTTTGAGCGCCGCTCACATCATTCTGTTACAGGTGTCTACATGCTGGAAAGCTTTTTGCCCTGAGCCTCCTCAGTTCCTTCTTTCCGTCCTCAGCAACAGTACCAGAACAGCCCACTCTTCAATTTGTGCAAGTGCCTGTCTCAACCATATGTTTCTGAACCAACCATTCAAATAAGATCTATTCGTGGACATCATTCTTCCACAATCCAGTGTCTCTGCTGAGTCCACTTAACGCTCGGAGTCTGAATATCATTCTGAAACACCAAAATGTGTCCAAAATGGCAGAATGCATACATCATGGTCCACCAGAGAAGTTTGCGTTCCTGTTTAATCATCCTATACCTGGGTCCCTAGTGGTTGACTCAGCTAACCAAAAGGAGAAGCAGGGACAACCACCTTCCACTCCCAAGAATAAAGAGGCTAAGAAACTGGACCTCTTTAGGAGAAAGGTTTACTTCACCTCGGCCCTCCAACTCCATATCGCCAACCACCAAGCAGTGATCAGGCAATACATTTTTTACCTGTGGAAATCTGTGGAGTGGTTCCAAAACCTAGTCCTTCAGGGGCACCTCAGAGACTATGAGACTTAGGTGGAAGACGGTATGTTGGCCTCATGCAATGCCCTTATGATGTCTTGGGATGTGTCAGACATGGTCAGCTGTGGTGTAGCCTCAGCAGCCACTATGTAGAGGGCTGCCTGGCTCCAGGGGGTCCGGCCTGTCACCCCAAATGCAGCAGGCCATACAGGAGCTCCCCTTTGAAGGACCCATGCTGTTTGTGGCATCTGTAGATTCCAGGCTGCACAGGATGAAGGTCTCTAGGGCCACCCTGAAGACCCTGGACATGTAGATGCCACAGGTGGCTAGGTGTTGCTTCAGGTCCCAGCAGACCCAACAGCAGCCTCAACAGCAGCAGCAACACCAACAACAAGAGGGGTCATGTCAGAGGTCATATCAACAACCTCAGTGCCAATATGCAGGCCCAGACAGAGACAGAGCCTGGGGAGAAGGGGCTCCAGGTCTCAGTCAAGCAGTCAAATGCCCCACCAGTGGGGTGGCAGTTCCTGCTCTGCCAACCAAAAGCAGAGGTACTGACGCTTTGCCAGAGGGCCTCCACGATCCCACCTGTCAGCCCCCACTGTTCAAAAACCACATAGGCCTGTTGCTACATCAGTGGGGCACCATCACATCAGACCGTTTGGATACTGGATGGAGTATCCAGGGGATACTCCATTCAATTCATATCCAAGCCCCAGGACAGAAAACCCATCTCATGACCTGCTACTGCAAAGGAAATGCAGAAAATTGCTATCCCTAGGGGCAATAGAAAGAGTCCCGAAAGAAGAACAGGGGAAAGGGTTTTACTCCTCTTACTTTCTGGTTCCCAAGCCAAACAGTGACATGAGACCAATCCTGGGCCTCAGGACTTTAGACAGACACTTAAGGAAAATTAAAGTTCTGCATGGTTTTCCTCTCACAAATTATCCTGTCATTAGTCTCCAGGACTGGTTCACAGCTTCAACCTCAAAGATGCTTATTTCCACATAACGATAAGACATGAACACAGAAGGTTCCTCTGTTTCATGTTGGGAGGGGAAAACACTTCCAGTTCACCTCACTTCCATTCGGTCTTTCTCTGGCCCCCAGAGTGCGTGGTGGCCATGGAAGCCTACCTAAAGAAGTGAGGTATAAGGATATACCCTTACCTCGATGATGGAGTAATAAAGGGAAATCCAAGTACCAGGTAAGGCACAGCATCAGGTTAACCAAGCTACTGTACAAAAGACTGGAACTCTGCATAAACTTAGAAAAATCCAAGCTATCCCCGAGGAGGAAAACAGAGTTTATAGGGGCTCACTTGGACTCAAGAAAAGGGAAAGCACTCCTGCCACCATCAAGGTTTCAGTCCATTTGCACCATCATTTCTGAGCTTCATGAGGCCCCAGTCACTATGGCCGGGCACTGTCTCCAGCTCTTGGGACACATGGTGGCCTCTCCGTCTGTGTTAAGAATGGCTGCCTGCAAATGAGACCCTTCCAGCTCTGGCAAGTAACAGTCTTTCACCCTCGCCAGCACCCACTGAACAAGGTGCTTCTCCGTTCCACCCTGACAGTGTTTCCTGACGACAGTGGAAATCTGGCGGGACCCATGCTTTGCTTTCATGGGGATCCCCTTTGAAACCTCCAACCCTTCGTTGACCCTAATCACAGATGCCTCAGACAAGGGTTGGGGGGGCCTTATCTTGAGGGGGCCTATCAACTCATGGGATCTGGTCACCTGAGGACAGCCCCTTGCACATCAAAGTAAAAGAACTCAGGGCAATTCGCATGGCATGCGAGGTTTTCCTGGACTTAGTGAAGAGGAAAACGATCCAGGTCCTAATGGACAACACAGCTGCCATGTTCTATATAAACCACCAAGGGGACGCCCGCTCCCCTGCCGTTTGTAGGGAGGCTCTCATCCTCTAGGAACTGGCGCTAAGACACAACTTTACCCTAGTAGTGGCCCACCTACCCAGAGCAAGCAACGACAAAGTGAGCTCACTGAGCAGGGAATTTCTCTCACACCATGAGTGGCCCCTGCATGCCGAGACAGTGAGTTTCACTTTTGGACTGTGGGGCATGCCCCAAAAGGACTTATTCATGACAGACCAGAAGTGTCCCCGATTTTGTTCGCTCAGGGGATGGAAGAGGGGCTCACTATCAGAAGCCTTCCTGATTCCACGGGGGAGGGGGGGCTGCTAATGTATGCATTTCCCCCCATGCCTCTAATTCATACGGTCTTCCTAAAGATAAGGAGAGACAGAGAAAACATAATATTGATAGCTCCAGCCTGGCTCAGACAGACCTGGCACTCAACACTACGGGACTTATCAATAGCCACCCCTCTTTGCCACCAATAGAGGGTGGACCTATTGACACAGGATTCAGGCTGCCTATGTCCCCCGAACCCGTGTGTGCTATACCTAACAGCCTGGAGACTGTGTGGCTAAACAAGACTTAGAGACGTTGCTCAGAAAGGGTCAGGAGGATACTACTTGGTAGCAGAAGACGGTCCACCAGGGCTACTTACACTGCAAAATGGAAGTGGTTCTCCGTTTGGCCCTTGGATAGAGGGATAACCCCAGAGTCAGCCCCAATCCAATCTATACTTGACTACCTCCTACATCTTAAAGATAAGGGCCTTTTGACCCCTCTCTTAAAGTACATTTAGTGGTTATCTGACCCCTACATGAGAAGGTGGAAGGGGTTTCAGTTTTCTCACATCCCACTTCCACTAGATTCCTGAAAGGAATTGAGAGGCTCTGTCTGCAACCCAGAGATGCTACTCCACAGTGGGACTTAAATGTGGTGCTTCATAGCCTAACGGAATCACCATATGAGCCCTTAGACTCTTGCACTCCTTTGGTCCTATCCTGGAAGGTGGCCTTCCTGCTGGCCATAACCTCAGCTAGACAGGTATGTGAACTAAAGGTCCTCTCCTCAGAACCTCTGTATATGAGGTTCTTTGTGGACAAGGTCCTACTACACCTGCACCAAGCCTTTCTCCCTCAGGTGGCTTTTCCATTCCACCTGAACCAGGACATCTGTCTCCCAGTGTTCTTCCCAGACCCTCAGGTTATGGAGAACCAGATGAAATGGCACACCTTGTATGTCAGGAGAGCACTCTTGTCTATATTGAGGGTACACACCTGTTCTGCAAGACATCCCAACTATTTGTCGCAGTCACAGAATGTAAAAGAGGACAGCCAATGGCAGTTCAGTGTATTTCAACATAGATAGTGAACTGTATTAAACACTGCTACGAAAGGTCAAATACATCCCTCCCTGGGAGGGTCAGGGCACACTCAGTGAGAGTGCAGGTGTCTTCAGTGGCCTTCCTTGCGCACGTCCCTATCCAGGAGATCTGCAGAGCAGCAACGTGGTTGTCAGTACACACCTTCATGATGCTCTACACAATCGTGCAACAGGCCCAAGATGATGCCACATTGGGCAGAGCCGTGCTCAGAGTGGGTAAGTTATATCCCTGCCCGCCATCCTCAGTATGGCTAGCAGTCACCTATAACTGAGTGGTGTGAGCAGCTCTCGAAGAAGAAAGGTGGGTTACCTGTAGTAACTGTCCTTCGAGATGGGCTGCTCACATGCATTCTGATTCCTCCCTCTGTCCCCACTACTCGGAGTTGGTGAAAAGAAGGGACTGAGAAGGGTCAGGGCCAGGGTCAGGGTCATATATATAGCTGCACACATGGAACAGAGGGGGGGCTGGCCACTGACCCTGCTCTGACAGGCTAGGGCAAAAAGCTTTCCGACCAACCATGTGCTGCAGTACATAGACATCTGTAACTGAATGTATGTGAGCGGCCCATCTCGAAGAAGGATGGTTACTACAGGTAACCCACTGATACCTTGGAAATATAGAATACCTGTGGAAATGCCAATCAGATGTGTGAAAGTAAACAATGCATATATTAAAAACTTTCACACCCAGCACAAAGGGTCCTTTACAAACAGCTTTGTCATTAACCTCAGTGGGAGTAAAATTCGGCACAGATACCAGTTCAGATACCATGGTGATAGGCACAACACAAAAATCCATATAGCCCACAGCGTATCTTATCTATTTCCTATCTCTCTGCCTCAGAGTATGTTCAGCTCTGGATACGGTTCCTAATTCTTAAGTGGCTAACCCCCTGAAAACAGCTTACATTTATTACCTTATTTAAACGGCAAGGGTATGTCTTCTCTGACAGCAGCAAATTCACACCATCAGATCGACTCTTCAGGATGGACTGAGCAGAAGTGAAGACCTGCTCAATTGATCTGAAAGTTGATTTAATAAATCCACCTCTGGAAGGAGAGTAATGCTGCTCCGACAGGAGTGCATTTCCCATTGGTGCAGTGAAGAGAAGCCACTGCAGCAAGTAGAAGGTAAGAAGTTGATGGGCGATACCCAAGCTACTCTGAGTAGCTTGTGTATCACCTGTCAACTGCCACCACATTTCCTGATCAGTGTAGATCAGACCTGAGTCACCTTTCTGATGGCACAACACTTTTGGGTTAGAAATTCTAATATGGTGCTTAACATTTGGGTCAGCTCTCTCTGAATATGTAAACTAGCTTTGACAAGAACCCTGATTGGTAGGTGAGTGTCATCTCCCTTACGCAAATGAGGAGCCAAAGATTGATTGTATGTGACACTCAGCCCAGTTAACTCCCATTGAATAGGTAGGAATTGATAGCACTCAGATCTTTACAGAATGTGACCCTAAGCCAATTTCTCAAGCAATAAAGCAAATGAGTGGCAGAGTCAGGATTAGAAGTAACTCCTGGCTCATAGTCCTTACCACTATTATTCTGTTATTCCACAGTACATCTCTTGAGGCAACCATTGACGGGCAAAAAACAGTAAGTTAATGCAACTGCCCAGTAACGTCAAGCACAGGAGTAAAACTTGGCCACCTCAGATGGTAGCTAGAGCTTCTCTTGCCAGCTACTCAAATTTACAACAGACTTTCTGCCTTTTCTTCCAAAAAATGCTGCCTTCTTAAACAAATTGGCTCAATTGTTGTGGAGATGTTAACAGAATGGCCAGCTGCTAAATGTCAAAAAGATTTTGACTAAACTAGGAAGAAAAATGGTTAGTAACCACAGCTATGTAATTAACAACAAATCTTCAGATCCGCATGTTTGCATAACGAGGGGGATTTGGCATCAATCAGACACCGATATGTAGCTAGAGGGTCAGATTCCCATCTAGGTTACACCAGTGTAAATCTGTTGCATCTTCACTGCAGGCAATGGATTTGCAGGACTGTAACTTAGTTCAAGACCTGTCATTTACAGGCTAAATCAATTTTAAACGGTATATTTTATATGTTATATAAAACATGTCTTTGGGCTATCATTTAGGGCCTGAAGTCTTTCCGGTCATGCAGGGACTGCAGGATTAAAGTCCATTCAAAGGTGTTAGGGATGGGTGATCATTCCCTGCTAAGTAAATGTTGTGTCCAGAGGTAGGCAGTATTTACTTTAATGGTTTTCCATGTTTTCCTCTTTTCCCACACCCATCTTACTGGTTTTAGAAAGGCCTCCCCACAGGAAAGAAGGGGCAATTTCTGTTCCCTCTTTCCCTTACGGGAGCAGTTTTTGAAGACTAGGAACAGAGAGATAAGGGGTAATAGTGGGGGGTTTGTTTGTTTTTTATTGTTTTGGAGATGAAGTTTTGGGGCCCATCCAAAAATCAGCAACTTTGTGAACTGTGGGAGAGGGGAACACCTCAGGAAGGATGCTTGTGCCATCTTGTTCAGACCAGAGTGGATGTTAGGATGTTTTGATGGAATGCCTGAAAGATCAGCAACATTTTCAGAGTTAAACCACGTGACAGCTTCTGAGCTGTGGTTACTGAGTATATATATACAAGGTGTAAAATGCAAAATGTGACAATTCGCAAGACAATTTCTAGGTCGGACTTGCAATTGCTTATTCTCTTGCAAGGGCATCACTGGCACCAGGCTTACGGGGCTTGAGCCCCAAGTCCCAGTGCCTGAGCCTTGGGTCTGCCCCCAGGTTGCCTGTGGTGGTGGCTGCAGTGGCGGCGCGTGAGCCCCGAGTTGCAGCGCACTGACCCCTGGGTCTTTTCCCAGACCAGCGGTGCTCTTGTTCTTGTGAGTTTAAAGAGATCCAAGTGTTTCAGAGGAGCTGCCTTCTTAATGGAGCTATAACACCATGGAAAAAACTGTGACCACTGCCATAAGAGCTCAGGCCAGTTTTCTTCATGTTTAATAACTGAAACAGCAACTCAAAATTGTCCTGGAAGGCATTTTGTGCAGTTTATGGTGTCATTGGGGAAGCTGCCATTTAAAGAAAGGAAGAAATTTATGAATGAAAGAAATTCTTGGTTCTGAAATACTCAGGTGTTTGGAAGTGAGAAATGATTGGCCCACATGTTTAGAATTCAGACCTGGTTCTGATGAATTGCCCAGCGTTTTTTAGTTTTACTTCAACTGGGTAGTTGCTTTGTGCTCCTCTGTAGAAAGGAGCACAATTTATTACAAATAACAATAACAACATGGTGGGTTTTCTAAAGTGTCTTCCCTGTGAGGGTCTGAATGCACCAGGGGCTTAGCGAGACCTGATCTTCTGGCAGGGCCTTTAGCTGATGGGTGAGCTGGCTGAAAAAGCCTGCATTTCATGCTTCTGGCCATGTGAGCAGAAGCAGAAAGTTTGGGAAGCCAAGCAGCGAGCCACTGGCAGAAAAATTCCCCAGGTAGCTAAGTGGAGCTTGGGTAGGCCTGCTTTTAAAGTGGGCGGGCCCTAGCCCACCCTGGGCCACCCATAGCTTCATGTTGGAAACAGTAATAAATTGAGCTCCTATCACTCCTTGTAAAGTAGTTTTAACATGTTATCTCACTTAGAGGACCACAAACTCAATCCTCAGAAGTATCCAGTAAGTGCGCGCAAGAGACAGCGGTAAGATGATTCCAGAATACAGGATATTCCTCATTGCTGCCTGTTTGACCCACCCCTGCCTGCATTGGCCTGTGTACATGGGGCTGCCTCCACTCACCTGTGTTGGCACACCATGGTCAGTGTGCCCCTGCTTGCGTCATTCTTCACACATACATTGTCTTCTTCTCAGTCTCCTCCTTTCATTCTCTCTGCACAAATCCACATTCAGTGCAGTCCCTCCCAGATGGGAACAGTACTCTGCAGAATAAAGACTGTGTGAGGCTTTAAATGAAGTGAATGGCCTGACTGGATGGGTTGTGAAAGCAAAAAGGAGCTCCAAAGCGATATCAGTGTTAGTCTAGTTCAGCAAAACAAATGAGTTCAGTGGCACTTAAAGACTAACAAATTATTTATTGCATGAGCTTTCGTGAGAGAAAATCCCACTTCATCAGATGCCTGAAGATGGAGAACTTACAGAATGAACTGTTTGTGACTCTCCAATCCTGGGACTGGGTCTGTACTGTCTCTGCATCAGTATAGAACACTGAGGTGTTGCTCTATAGGAAAAAGTTTTGGGGTACAGGCCCCTCAGTCCAGCCCCTCCACCTTGGTCAGCAGTCTTACAGGTTGTTTAACCAGTACTCAGACAGAGCCATCCATTTGCTTGATGGCACCTTCCCTCTCAGGAGTTCCAACATGGGACAATGTCTTTATCTCCATCCCACAGACAGTGAAAGTGGACACTGAGTCTTGTACAAGACCAGCAGGTCATTGACAGAGCTGAAAATAGAACTCATGTCTTTGGATTCCCAGTCTTTTAATAACCACAAGATCATGCTGACTTTCTTAGTCTTCCGGAGGACTTTCATTAACTTGCCTCTCTGCTGTGATCTTGGTGTTGTTGCTTTGTGTTGTGGATAACCTGTGGGAAAGCCTCACCCACTCCTCTATAATACTTGCAGGTCTGTTACATATTTACATCAGTAAGGAGCAGTGTCAGGAGGGAAAAGGCAGTCAGGTTAGGCTTTTCTATTTTGCAATCAGTGGTTGGACAGAATTGTACAAAACGGGGATTAATTGTGTCTTTCTTTATGTTTGTACAGTACCCAGCACAGTTGGGGCCCTAACTGTGGTTAAAGCCTTTTGAGTACTGCTGCATTATAACTGTTAAGTAATAAATTTACCCTGAAACTGAAAGACAGAAAACTTAAAATTCTTTTGTGTGGAATGTGTAATCAGCCTGATGTTTCTCCTGCTCTAAGAAGTTATTGGCACGAGTTCTTTCTAATTCCTAAAACAGTATATGCAAAATATTTGCAAACATATAAATTGGGACTAGAACTCCAAGGGTATGTCTACAGAGGATGCTCTGTTAAGTCGACTTAACAAGGTCGACTTTGTCAACTTAAAGTCAATCTTGTTAAGTTGACTTATAGCATTCACGCTGAAAACTCCTGTCAACTGCCTGCATCAGCACTGGTAGGTGCTAGGTCAAGCCTTCCTGGTGGCCAGGAACTCTGAGAGAGATCTTGGAGGCCAATTAAATTGACTTAAGGGCTATTCACCTTCTACACTGGCTTAAGGTGACTTAATAAGGTTGACTTAAGCCTTAAGTCAACCTTAAGAGGTGGTGTTAAGTCGACTTAAGGAGTAGACCTAAGATTCCAATGTAGACGTACCCCAAGAGAGTTCATATTTTAGGATGTAAGCTTTTTTTTTGTAGGGTAAGAAGGAATTGTCTGCCCCATGGTGATTTGACTGGAAGCAATGGCTTGGTGCATTGTGTAAGTTTTGCTGATTGCTTATGAAGCGTGGGGGATGAGGGTCCTGGCATGTAGTTGTGGAGAGAGTAGGAGTTACATAGAACCCCTAGCACAGGAGAAGCAGGGGATAAATGAAGCATTGAAGTAGATGGGGATGGAAGGGTGACATACTGGGAGGTTGTATGGGGGAGTGGAGAGGGGCAAGAATCTCATGGAGCATGCAGTGGACTCAGGCTACAGAAGCAAAGTGACAGTGCAACATGTGGTGTTTGTAAATAAATATCATTACACTAATCATAGATTTGTAGGGCTGAAAGGGATCTCAAGAGGTCATCTAGTCTGTCTCCTGCACTTAGTGGTAATTCACCCCTGCCTAAGGTGACCTGTCCCTGGAAGTCATGAAAATACTTGAGTTTTAACTAGTTTTTTTTATATAGGAATTCATCATCCCCCTTGCCAGGGGCTCTGTGTGGCCCCTATCTCCCCAGTCCCCACCATTCTTTTAGTTTGTGATAAGTCAGTCCAGGTGTTACCCTCTCAAGCTCCATTGGGAGGATGACCTGAGCTGAGATGGGTGAAGCATCATCATGCTGAAAGGTGCTCGTGGTTGCTGTGGTGGGGTAGCTTCCCCTGCTATGGTGGAAGAGGGGTTAAAAGTCCTGGGAGAGGGGCAGCCAATCAGAGCTGGAGATTGTGGAGCCAGTCAGGGCTTAGGACCCTGTGTGTAAGAGGGCAGCAGTCCCTCTTCTGGGCAGTCTTCCCTTGCCTTGTGGAGAGGAAGGGTGTGCTGTTGGCCTGGCTGCAGAGGGGCAGGACCAGGGACAGGGACAGCTTCCTGTAGACTGCCAAAGAGCCCAGTCCCTGATACAAAGAAAAGAGGTACCTGGGGGTGGTGAGGATGTGACCCAAGAGACCTGTGGAATGGTGATGGGTGTCGATGCAGCACCAAAAGTGACACATAGGGTCCCTGGGCTGAGGTCTGAAGAAGTGAGTGGACCCAGGACCCTGCCTGCCTCCCACCGATGCCACCAGTGAGTGGAGAGTGAACTAGTGATGGCCATTGACACAAGTAGGCCAGCCAGGACTAGAACAGGTGTAGACAAAATTGGCTCACAGCTAGGAGCCAGCAATTTTACTTTTGGTCACCAAAGGGCACTCCTCGCACTATGTTTCTGCAGTGGAGGTAGGCAATGGGCTACTAAAACTGATCCCCATGGCAACCAGAAATATACATTTGTCAAGACCTGGACTAGACTGTACCCCAGAAGGGGACGGCTAACGAAGGACTTGGCTGGAGGGTTGAGGTCCAGACTAGAGAGCAGGAAAGATGGAACACAGACCACTAGACAGGAGTGCTGCTTGAGCAATTCCCAGGTTCCGTCACCTTCAAGACATTCATTTGGCTGGTAGGTTCTTAGAACTTTCTACAGTTGCCATCAACAAGTTCGTCTTCGAGTAGTGTCCTGTGGCTGCTCCACCTTAGGTGTCGTAGCATCCCTGCACTGCTTCACAGAGATTTCTTATCAGTTTAGCTCCCAGGCCATGCATGCGCAGAAAATACCTCACACTGGCTTCAACAAGTCTTCAGCACGTGTGTGGCTGTCTCCCTTCAGTTTCTTTTGAACTGTCCCCAGCTCTGCATCAGAGTCTCTCGCTCTCTGTTTCACCTCCTCACAATGGCCATGAAAGGTGAATGTCCTTGGCCAAAGATACAGCAGACCTCAGAAAGGAGCACTTACCAGAGGCAAAAATCCCATCAAAAAAGTCCACCACAGAGGCTAGAGGTTCCTCTGGTGGCAGCAAGTGCTGCAGCAGACCGGCATTCAAAAAGCCAAAAGGCGTGTTATCACCCTGTCTTAAGCAGTTGGCTCCATTAAACAAATTGGCACCTGACAAGTCACGTTTGCTGGAATGGAACGAGCCTCTAATGCCTGCCTTGACACACACAACGCTGGCAGAGCACAAAGCGCCATGCAGGGACAAAGCTTCAGAACTGATAGTTGACACTGTTATCACATCGGACCCGATGATGCTTGCCACTGATTGGCCTGTAGAACCAGATAAAAACGTACCACAAGCGCGGTCACTGACCGCAGAGAATCAACTACTAAGTGGTTGTATTCACTCCAAGCACAGCTGAGCATATTCCCCACCAAGAAAGAGGTCACGTAAACACCATCATGTATCACCTCCTAACTCTGCAAGCTCTTACTCCTCACAATCACATAGTAGATGTTCCTCAATTGACACATAGTATTATACTCGTGACACATTACAAAGCACCCGCTTCTGCTCTGAGCGGTCATCTACAATGAGATTTTGTGATTGTAGTAGATCACAGTCTACCCACCAACGCTCTAACCATTCATATCGCTCTCAGTATCGGCCATGCTGTTGTTACCATAGACATAGTCACCACAGCAGAGAGCATAGGAGGAAACGCAGGCATGATCACTATGCATCGCCAGATAAATGTTCTAGCCCTACACAGGATGCCTCTAGACTCTCGGTGGCCACATGTATGTCAGACTCCCTGGGGCATTCAGAAGTGGCTGCTTCTATTATCACAACAAGGTAACAACCACCAGTGCGAGATTCATCTCCTGCAGAGGAAGCACTTATACCCTCCAAATCCAGCCCTCCGGATGATCATAGACAGTTCAGTAAGCTCTTTCGGTGTGTTGCACAGGAACTGGAAATACCCTTGGAAGAAGTAACAGAACCACAGCATAAGCTGCTAAAAATTCTACACACAACAGCTTCATCAAAGATAGCATTCCTGATGGCTGAGGCAATAATGGAGCCTGCTAAGGCAATTTGGCAGACCCCAGCTTCAATATCATCAACTAGTAAACAAACAGACAGGAAATGCTTTATTCCATCCAAGGGAATGGAAATTCTGTTTACTCATCTTGTGCCAAACTCTCTAGTTATTGATGCAGCAAATCAAAGAAATAAAAATCCCAGTTTTAAATCCACACCAGCAGATAAAAACTGGAAATGTATAGACCTCATAGGAAGGAAGGTATATTCTTCCTTCACCCTCATCATGAGAGTTGTGAACTACCTGGCTCTATTGTTTAATTATAACCACAGCATTTTTGGTAAGCTAGTGAAATTAATGCCTGACATCACAGAGGGTAAAAAGGAACAATTTAAATCTATACTTACTGAAGGTCAGTGTGTAGCACAAACCTTCTTACAAGCATCAATAGACACCGCGGACAAGAAAGCTAGAATTATTGTGACAGCAGTTGTTATAAGACAGGCATCCTGGCTCAGTACAGCTTCGGTTCCATGAGACCTGCAAAACAAGATAGAGGACTTACCTTTCGAAAAGAACCAATTGTTTTCAGAAAAGACAGGTCAGGTATTGCACTCTATGAAAGATTCTAAAGCCACCTTACGAACACTAGGCATATATGCTCCTAGCTTTAGAAGGAGGCCATTTAAAAACCAATAGTACCTACATCGCTATAATCCTCAGTATCAACCTCAATACCAGCCCAAGTCTTACAACCAACAACACAGGAGCAAACAGCACTCATATAAGAGAAAACAACAGATGCAAACGTTGGTAAACAGCCAGTCCGTACCGCCAAAGCCACAGTTCTGACTCCTTGGTCAAGGGCCTGAGAAAGCATACCCAGTTGGCAGCATAAATCCTCTGATTGCTAATCTTGATTGCCATTTAAGAAAGTTCTATGATAATTGGGCAAGTATCACTTGTAACCCCCCTGGGATTTTAAGGACCGTGGTCCTTTTAAATTTTTGCCCTGTGGGAGAGGTTGTGGAGCTGAGGAGGGGGCTGGGGCTGGAGCCGGAGGCCTGGGAAGGAGGAAGAGGAGGAGAGGCCCTGCCTGAAGACAGAGCGCCTGACCTGGGATGCCAGGCCAGCACCCACAGAAGGACACTGTGCTGGGGAGAGTCGCCCAAGGACAGAGCAGCATCCAGTGACCGGCCAACTGGAGCTGTGGGTCCATGAGTACAGCACCTGGCACTCAGGGGGGAGGCTGTAGTTAGTTAAGTGGGGAGGGGGCCGCTCTGGGTTCACAGAGAGCAGCAGAAGAGGCATCAGAGGGTTTTCTTTTGCTGGGAAAGTGCTGGCGCTGAAGACTAGGAGTTGCTGGACTGAACACTGGACTGGAGCTGTGCTGGGACTCCTGAAATCAGGCTGCAGAAGCAGAGCTCACGTCTGCCTCCAGCCTGCTCCATTGTTGGGCCTTGCAGGGCCCTGTGTTAGCTGTTTACTCTGTGTTACTGCTGCCCCATCTCCCCTCTTGGTTTCCCCTTGTGCACCTCTGTAAATAAACCTTCCCCATTCCCATAATCCCTGCGCTATCCCAGTGTGTGTGTGGTCACTCTGGGGGTGTGGGGGCTCTCCTTGCTGTGTTCCCGTGCACACCCTTTCTCGGGTCAGAGCTGCCTGCAAGGCAGACTCAATCTGGTTACGTGAGTGTTACACACTTCAGATAGGTGGGTCTTGGACATAATCAACCAAGGTCTTATTATTCCTTTTATCACAATTCCTCCATTACACAACCCCTCCCTGTCCCTTTTTAGGGACCCATCTCATGTCCAAGTCTTCAGGGGAGAGGTCTCTCAATTATTACATATGGGAGCAATTGAAAAAGTGCATTACCTCTCTCGGAAATCGGGTTTTTATTCAAGATACTTTGTCATCCAAAAAAAGGATGGGTGGCTGGAGATGAATACTAGACTTAACACCTTTGAATAGATGTATAAGAAAAGAAAGATTCAAGATGGTAACACTTAACACCATCATACCTATGCTGCAACAGGGCAACTGGTTCTCAGCTCGTGACCTAAAAGATGCATATTTTCATATCTCTATTCATGCTTCCCACAGGAAATTCTTAAGATTCACACTGGATGGCCACCACTATCAATACAGAGTCCTCCTCTTTGCCCTCCCTGCAGCCCCTCTGCTATTCTCCAAGGTGTTGGCAGTAGTTGCCCCATATCTCAGAAGACAAGGCATAACAATTTATCAATATCTCGACGATTGCTTAATCATAGCAAGAATGTTAGAAGAAGCTGCATCTGCCACAAGAGTCACAATGGCACTGTTCAAGAACCTAGGACTCAGAATAAACATAGAAAGTCCACTTTATCACCATCACAGACAATAGAGTTCATTGGAGCGCTTCTCAATTCAACATCCAGCAGAGCAATTCTTCTCGAGCCTTGTGTTACAGCCATCATTGATCTCGTAGAGCATGTACAAATGACACCTACAGTTCCAATGAGGACTATACTCCAACTTTTAGGGCACATGGCAGCTGCCACTGCTGTTGTGCCATACGCAAGACTCAGAATGAGAGCCCTTCAGGCATGGCTCGCAACAGTTTACAGGCCACATCACCATTCGTTAGACAGACTGCTTACCATACCATCCAGTATCAAGAATTCTCTCAATTGGTAGAAGATGCCACTCAACCTACGAATAGGCATCCCCTTCACAAATTCACGACCATCAGTAACAATAACAACAGATGCTTCACTTGCAGGTTGTGGAGCACATACCGAGACGCACAAAATTCAGGGCAGATGGACAAGGTTGGAGGCCTTAATGCCTATAAACATCTTAGAGATGAGAGCAGTAAGGTATGCGTGCTAATACTTCCTCCCAATAATCGGAGGCAAAACAGTGACCATCATGACAGACAAAATAACAACCATGTTTTATATAATCCGACAAGGTGGAGCAAGGTCTTCCTTGCTTTGTGCAGAGGCAGTAAAACTATGGAATTGGTGCCCCTCCCATTCTGTAACAGTACCAGCCTCCTCTCTGCCAGGAGTCCAAAATCTAATGGCAGATAGAAGATTTCCTCTCACTCACGAATGGCAAGTAGACAACAAGGTGCTCATGAAAAGTTTTTGAAGGTGGGGCTTTCCATCCATAGACCTATTTGCAACATTCAGCAACAAGAAGTGTCCTCTCTTCTGTTCCAGAGCAGGCAACAATCCAAGATCCTTAGGAGATGCATTTGTCATAAACTGGTTAAGGGGCCTATTATACGCCTTTCCTCCAATTCCGCTCAGACAGAGAGTTATCCAGAAAGTAATTCAGGATCAGGCCATAAAGATTCTCATAGCACCTGCTTGGCCCGGACAGATTTGGTACCCCACTTACTCGATCTGTTGCTAAACAAACCATTTTGCCTTCCCGAGACACCAACACTCCTTTATCAACAAAACATAACACATCAACACCGCTATATTCATAAACTCCACCTGACAGCCTGGTTTCTCAGCGGTTCCATGGAGCAGAGCTAGACTGTTCTGAGCAAGTTCGTGCCATCCTCCTAAACAGCAGAAAGCCAGCTACAATTAAATCATACACTCAGAAATGGCGTAGGTTCCATTATTGGTGTCAAGATCTTCAAGTTGTACCAAACTCATCATCTATTCCACAAATCCTTGACTGTTTGTTAGAATTGAAATCATTGTACCTATCAAAAGATTTGATAAAGTTAAATCTTGCTGCAATCTCAACATTTCATGATCACCTCTCAGGCACTTCCATTTCAGGTAATCCTATACTGAGACGTTTTTTATCAGGGTTACAAAAGATGTACCCCAATGTACACCCTATGACAATACCATGGGACCTAAATTTAGTCTTAAAACCTTTAATGAAACATCCATTTGAAACAATGTCATCTTGCTCATTATACCATCTATCATTGAAGGTGGCATTCCTTATTGCTATTACTTCAGCAAGAAGAGTAAGTGAAATAAATGTGCTTAGAGTGGACCCGCCATACACTACATTCTCTGCAGACAAAGTAAGGTAGTCTAGGACTTTTATCTCAACCAGGTTGTCCATCTCCCTACATTCTATCCAAAACCACATCAAAGGCAGTGTCATGCTGTGCTTCACACCCTGGGTGTTAAATGTGCCATTGCATATTACTTAGATAGAACTAAACAATTCAGACAATCAAAAAGCCTATTTATCTCCTTTGCAGAATATTCAAAAGGCAAAGCTATCTCCACTCAAAGATTATCAAAATGGATAAAAGACTGCATCCACGTGTGCTATGATTTATCCAACCACTCAGTATCCACTGATGTGTGCTCACACTCCACCAGAGCCATGGCCTCTACCACGGCTTTCTTAAATAATATTCCCATAACAGATATCTGTAGGGCAGCTACTTGGTCTACACCACATACATTCATATCATATTATACACTAGATTTGGACTTGGCCAATGACACTAAGATGGGCAGGGCAGTACTCTCGACTATACACGGAAGCCCTCCTCCAACACTGAGAAACTGCTACACAGTCACCTAAGGTGGAGCACCCACAGGACATCGCTCAAAGAAGAAAGAGTAGTTGCTTACCTGTAGTAACTCTGTTTTTCAAGATGTGTGTCATGTGGCTGCTCCACCACCCTCCCGACCTCCCCTCTTTCCTATTCACGATCTATTACAGATGCCTGGAGCGTTGAAAAGGAACTGAGGGCAGTCAGCCACGAATGTGCTGAAGACTCACTGAAGCCGGTGTGAGATATCTTCATGCATGCGTGGCCTGGGAGCTTAATTGCTGAGAAATCTCTGTGCAGCAGTGCAGGGACACTATGACACTTAAGGTGGAGCAGCCACAGAACACACATCTTGAAGAACAGAGTTACCACAGGTGAGCAACTACTCTTTCTTTGCTTTACTGAGAACTACAAAGGTGGCTGAAGCTTTGGGTCTGCTAATGAGAGGCAAACACTGCCCCCCCCCCGCTTTGTTTTCTGTTCTTAACCCAAATCAGTAGAGTTCTGCCCACTGGTCCCTAGAACATTCCCTGAACTTTTGGAATTGATCTGATGTGGTGGAGGAAGGTTCCACATTACACTGACACACAGCTGGCTCTCTTCAAGCTCTGTGAAAGGTCACTAAATTCGCATGGTTTTCTTATAG
Source organism: Podocnemis expansa (assembly GCA_007922195.1). Lineage (NCBI taxonomy): Eukaryota > Metazoa > Chordata > Testudines > Podocnemididae > Podocnemis > Podocnemis expansa. The sequence continues at coordinate 14,062,121 of ML682056.1, read as the reverse complement.
TCACCCTAGCAAGAAGCAGAAATCTTTAAGGTTTTCCTGTCAAACTTGTTCTTTCCCCTCTCCAAATGTTCCTCTTTGCTTAACCTGGCCCTTCCACTTATTCCTGAGTGGTGAATGAAAGGGAATCCATGTTGGTGGATTGAATTCTCTGGGGGTGTTTGCACAAGCCCTTTGCAGTATCCTCAGATAATTTGGCCAGGTCCAGTGGAAGGAAGAATGCAGATCCAAGCCCATGCTGTTTGGGATTGCAATTAGACAACTTCAATCTCTGTCCCTTAGCTTTAAAGCAACCTTTACATCACTTGAAAAAAAAAGAAAAACCTAAGAAATATGTAGGAGAGGCTATAAATTCTGCTCCCATAAATAGAAATTGCCCAAGAATTTCACTCCAATGGAGAAATCTACTCTGAACAAACAATACGAAAAGCATGTGATGAGCAGAACCATGTAAGGTGTCCTGCCATAGCTTTGACTGGAAAGATTGTTCTTGCTGGCTCTAAAATGCTGCCTAGACACGCCCTGTGGGGCAAGCAATAAAGCAGGGGTCTCAAATTTGCAGCCCGTGGGCCATATGAAGCCCCTAAAGTTATTTCCTGCGGCCTGCAATGACACTATCATTATCGATATTTGCAATATAGTTGTATGAAAAGGTTTCAGTGGTGTGGCCCTTGGGCTGATGCAGGGGCATCGCTGGTGACTGGCACAGGGGGCACGTTCCCCGAGTCCTGACGCCAGTGCCCCGAATTGCTGGGGCATCCCTGGCCTCTCCTAGCCCCAGCCCCATCCTCGGTCAGGTATCTAGGGCCGGGCTGGCCACGGCAGCACCTGCCTCTCCTGGTCCAGAATCCAGGCGTGGCTGCCCATGGCAACCACTGCGTCATCTGGCCCCATCCCTGGCTGGGGATTGGGGGCCAGACTGGCAGCAGCAGAAGCCTGGGGTCCCAACTCCGGATTGGGGCCAGGGGGCGGGGCTGGGCCCCAGATCTTCCCCCAGTGCAACGACACTCCTGGGCTGATGTACTAGACCTCATGCAGCCCTTGTGGTGATTTGAGTTTGAGACCCTTGCAATAAGGGATGGTAACTTGGCAAATGGTGGGATCAGACTGGTACCAGAAACAGTCTATTGACTGAACTGTGACTGCTTCTGTGTTTTTTGTCAGTGCAGCATTCAGATGCTCTGGGAAGTGAGGGGTTGCTGGTGACTTAACGCAGAACTCTGGTTCCCAGATTTATGCATCATGCCCTGATACCTAAAACCTTATTTAAGACCTGTTCCAAAATCTACATGGGAATTTTTTCATTGACTCCAGTGAGTTTTGGATTGGGCCCTTTTTTTCATATGCATCTTTGCATAATCTAAGCCTTTTCTAGCTTGCTTGTATCAAAGTATTTCACTCAGTGCTATTGATCCTTCCTGAGGTACTTTTGCCAGGGTTTGGTGCTTTCTTGATCTTGTTTGTGCCTTTCCATTGCTTTCTGTTTGTCTATGACCACAAACAGGACCACAACCACACTCTATTGTATATGCAGCCTGTTTACACTGCTTCTATAGTATTACTCTGTAATTTTCTGCACATGGCTAAAGGGAAATCATTTTAAATTATTGCATGAATAGACATTTTGTCTTCTTAATAGAATGCTTTATACAAGACTCTAAGCAGAAAAATAAGAAGATGGAGAACAAATGGGAGGAAAAACAAATTTCTCTTCTTTTGAATTTTGTAACCAACTTGTTGGGTGTAGAGCAGATGGCAGGGGTTTGAGGGATAAGGCACACAAAACAATCAAATGATATTTGGAAAGGAATAACATATTTGTGAGCCTCTTGCATCCATAGGACTGTAAATTGTGGGAGTTTTTGTATAACCCACAATTCTGAAAATGGGGTTTGAGGCCAGCCCCCAGACTGAACATTTCAGATCTGGATTCAACCATTGTGGCTTGCTTCCATCTCTGTATATTTTACTCAAAGATTAATTATCGGTTTTTGCTGATGAAGGGTATTTAACTGAATTCCCTGGAAACAGTTTATCAACACAATAGGCACAGAACTAGAGGCACCAATTTGAGATTTCTCAAACTGGTGTGATGGTGTGGCTGAATTCCATCCTGGAGAGAAAATCTCTGAGGACAATGGGGGTAGTTCTGTTTCCATGGTTCATTCTATCTTTGGCCTCTCTGCTGAGGTTTCAATAAAGGATCGTGGTGTTTTTTGTCACTTAGATAAGGTCTGGGAGGAAAGATGCATCAGTGGTGTAATGATCTTGAGGGTTCATTAAAGATGATACTACAGAATGAGTAAGGAATAGAACTTTAATCATACAGACAGGTATCCAGGTGTGTACCTGGGAGCAGCCATGTTAAATCTTCTCTGGGGCACGTCTCCCAATTTACACAACAATGGCCTATGCTAGGGCGTCTCTAAATTCACAGCCTTCTACAAGCATATCACTACATCTTCCCCCCTAAGGAAAAGAAGTAAACAGTTAGATACATATAAAAGCTAGCTAATAATACATGCACTAACATTTAATAACACATAACAGCTATTTAAAAAAAACATGCAGAAGGACAGTCCATAAACGCAGAATCTGAACTACCTAGAGAGGAGAGGTTACTAGCACATCACTCTCAAGTGAGTCTTTACTACCCACTTCCCTTACATATCCTAGCAAGTCTCTATGAGTCTTTCTGGACGTTTGATGACTCGATTAGATCTTTTTAGTACTTGTCCTTCGTTCAGGTCTGAATTTTCTTGTTCCCTGATGGTTTCATTACCATGTGTTGAAGATATTGGATCAGTCAGGGGAGGTATGCGAGAATCTACCTCAACTTCCACGGTGTTGGAACTTTCTGGAATAAGTCGTAGATCCCGTCGATTACGTCCAAATGTGTCCCCTTGATCTGTGTGGACCACGTAAGACCGTGGATGCAGCTGTTTTTTAATAGTACCTCTTTGTCCCCAGGTATTGGAAGAGTGATTCCTCAGGCACACTCTATCACCTGGGTTAAGGGATGGAAGATCATGAGCCCTTCTATGAAACAGGTCCTGATATTCTTCAAGGAGCGCCTCATAGCCCGATGCAGGCCTATCTTGTAGTGAGAGCACCCTTTTTACCAGATTCAGTTTCTCACAGGCGGCCAAGCCCAAAATTGGTGTCACCTCCTGTGGCAATACAATGAAAGGCATCCTGTACATGGCGTTCTTATGGTTAACACCAATGTTCCCTCTAAGCTGGTGATGCAGCTGAGCAACTTATGGATGCAGCTGAGCAAGTTCCCGGGCCCAGGCCAGGCCCCTGAGCCACTGCCCGTCGGCTCCCCAAGTGCATCCATAACTTGCTCAGTTGCATCACCAGCTTAGAGAGGGCACATTGTATATATGTTATCTTTTTGTTCAAACTTTAGTAAATGAACAAAACCACAGTCTTTCAGTTTAACATTTTTATTAAACAAATATGAAACAATGATGCTGCCTATCCAGCCTTCTCTACTATCATGTACACCTTAATTTTTGACGCCTGCCTTTGTCACATTTCCAGAATGCATATACAGAGTCAAGGTCAACCTTGAATCCAGCAGTTAGATGTGACTTTATGCGCATTAGCATGTCTAGATGAGAAACGTCCAACCTGTTATGAGGCTCCGTCTTAATATTATTCATTAGGCTGAAGCCTCTTTCAGCATCTGCACTAGACGCTTGAAATGTGCCACATATATCAACCAACTGGGCCAGGAATAGGAACTTATCTTCTGTCAATGTATAGGCAACAATATCTAAGAATGTGTTCTGTGTTCCAGCCATTACCTTTTCCAGGACAACAAACTTGAATTCATTGTACTCTGTGGTCATTGTCATTTTCATAGCATCAATAGTCACATCAGATAAATCTGGTTCATTAGGAGATCCTTGATAATGAGGTGGAAGTGGCATTTTCAGAATCTTGTTGTACTTAATTACCAGATTCTGCACCTCTTCATTACCAAATGTGTAATCATGTTTGCCACGCTTTAATGATGACATATCAAATACCATCCATTCTTTCAATTCACCATCTGGGAAACAATCTTCAAGATGGTCACAAACTCGCTCGACAAAGCATAGAACTGCATCAGTATTTATTTCACATTCAAATCTGGCAATAAGTCCTTTCACTTCAGTGCTAAAGTGTGCAGTGTCACCCAAATACTGTGCTCTCAGCTTCTTTAATTTGGCTTTAGCAAAGTGGAAAGCCTCCATCGGTGTTAAGCAGCTCCTCTGGAAGATAGAAGACAATTCTGCCAGTTCAGCCAAAACATCATTGAGAATTGCAATTGAAACATGGATTTGTGGGTTCTGTAACATCTTCAAGCAGTACTTGGCCACAGGATCATTTTCCTCAGCAACCTCCTTTGCATAATATTGGACCAGGGGTTCATAATTTCTAATCAATGCCTTTACTGCAAAATGTCATGATAACCATCTAACTTCATTCAGTGGTCTAAAGGCAACTGCATCACATTCTGCAATTTTGGCCTTGTCATCAAATTGTGATCTCCTGAGTGATGATTTGGAGAATGTTGCATAGACGGTGCGAAGTAGTGTTTCTATTTCCCTCATCAAAGGCATATGTTTCCAGGCATCATCGATGCCTAGATCTTCCCGGTGAGCAACACAGTGCTGTTCACTGAGATGTGGAGTTTCTTGCTTCAGTAATGCTGCAACTCCTCTCCGTTTGCCCAACATAACTGAAGCTCCATCAGATGTGAACATTACCATTCTTTGCAAATCAAGTTTGTTGTCAGCATAAAACTGTTTTATAGCTGTAAAAATTGCCTGACTGTAACAACCTGTTAGTTGCAGAATTCCTGCAAACATTGTTTTGTAACTCTGTTTGTTGGAAGAACGATACTTAATGTACAGAATCAACATTTTACTTGCGGAAATGTCAGTGCTTTCATCTACAATCAATGTGTGATAGGTAGCATCACGAATTTCATTCATTAAATTTTGCTGTACAACATAGTTAATACATTCAACAAATTCAAATGCATAATTCTTACTACGCCAGCTTTCTGGAAGTGTAATGTATTTTGCCATGTGATCAGTCCAGGCTACAACAGTCAGCATTGAACAATTTGTGGAAATGCCACACAGTACATTATCTATCAGTATTTTCACCTGTTCAGCTTGGCTACATTGTCGCTCACTGAAATCCACTCTAGTCTTCCTGTCAGTCACTGAATCCATCACCAAATGGTTTATTCCACTTTTTAGTTTGATCCTTCGCTACTTGTGGACTCCCTCCATGTGGATTTTCTGCTTGAGATGCTTCTTCAAATAGTCAGTCTTCCATGAGCTCCATGTCTTTCCTTTAGCAAAATCACAGCTTGTCTTGGCTTCTGCACATGACAAGCATAATACGCCATTGTCCTCACAGTAAGAAAATAGCTGACCCAATTTGACATGCTGCACCTCTCCAGATTCCATAGTCTCAGTTTCAATGAATTCGTTTAGCTATGCCTTCTTAAAACTTCCAATACCTTTACATTTCTTGACGTTACTGCAATTCTCTTGGACCAAACTGTTGGCTGTACGCTTTGTCATTTTGTGTTATGAATTTGTGAAGCTGCTTTGTGGGATGGCTTCTGATTTCTTGGTTGTCTGTAATCTCAGCTCACCTTTAGAAGATGTGAAAATATATAAGCAAATGTTTGAGAAATTACACAGATAAAGAGCTGATGATCACCAATAGCCAAGAATCATTTTTTTTTTCTGATTCCTAATGAATGTGCCAGTTCTGACTAGATCTCACTCACTGAGCTAAATGAAGTCACCCTGATTTAGGCCTATATTATTGCTTGACCTAATCTTAATTAAAGTCAATGACAGTTTTTCCACTTTGCTGAAAAAGTTAGATCAGGCTGCCTTCTCTCTTTGCAACAATCCCCATCTGCCAGTTTTGTATTGTCCTTGTCTGCGAGCTTTGAACTTTCCTTTGATAGCTTCCAACTGAAAAGGGAGCTGTGTTAAAAATACATGCATGTTCTGGAGGGGACACCTCCTCCGAAAGTCATTGCTTATAGCACTTGGTAAAGATATCAAAATGTGTGGAAAAGGTACTTTGCCTATAATGTATTGTCAGGGCCATTCACTTAAATGTGAACACAAGGTGGGGTGTGCCTCTTGGTGATCATAGCTGAGCATGTGTGAATGGCTAGTACAGTGAGCCACTGAGAGATCCAGAGATTAAAAGTGCTGTAAAACTGCTGTGTGTTAATAAAGTATAAGGTTCTCCAGCCCCCACTCAGACCCGCTGCCTCCTGCCTCCAGCCCCCGCTCAGCCCTGCTGCCGCCAGCCTCCAGCCCCTGCTCAGCTGCGCTGCTGCCCAGCTCTAAGCCACACTCAGCCCCGCTGCCTCCAGCCCCCGCTCAGCCCCGCTGCCGCCTAGCTCTAAGCTGCGCTCAGCCCCGCTGCCTCCAGCCCCCGCTCAGCCCCGCTGCTGCCTAGCTCTAAGCTGTGCTCAGCCCCGCTGCCTCCTGCCTCCAGCCCCCGCTCAGCCCTGCTGCCGCCCAGCTCTAAGCCGCGCTCAGCCCCGCTGCCTCCAGCCCCCGCTCAGCCCTGCTGCCGCCGGGCTCCAGCCCCCGCTCAGCCCCTCTGCCGTTTTGTGCAACATTACCAGACATTTGGAGAGGTGAAGGAGCCTGTAAAACATGCATTGTTAGAGCTTACACTTACTTGCTGAAGGCTTTATTTGTCTTCAGAGATCCCTGATGTTTTGCTGTTTTTAGGTGCAAATGCAGGAATTTTCCTCCAAGTCTTTTTAGTTTCCAAACTTATTCCCCATCTTCTGACACCATGTAATGATCTTGAGGGTTCATTAAAGATGATACTACAGAATGAGTAAGGAATAGAACTTTAATCCTACAGACAGGTATCCAGGTGTGTACCTGGGAGCAGCCAGTTAAATCTTCTCTGGGGCACATCTCCCAATTTACACAACAATGGCCCATGCTAGGGCATCTCTAAATTCACAGCCTTCTACGAGCGTATCACTACAAGTGGCTTTTAGGAGAGATGGGCAGGGACTGTGCTTTGAAGAGACCCTAACTGGGAGTGGTCACTTAATTACCTGTTGTGTTAATTCCCTGTGAGGGACCTAGAATTGGCGACTGTTGGAAGACAGGATACTGGGTTAGATGGACCATTTTTCTGACCAGTATGACTGTTGATATGAAATAAGATTCTGTAATGTTAACATTTTCTTTAAAAGTTTACACATGATTCAGTAGTAGCATATGGATATATTTTGAAGCTATTTTGGAAAGTCTAATAATTATTTTGATCAGTAGACAGGAGCATAGCCCTTTTGAAATCCTGGTGTCTTGTGTCATTTCTTTTCTTACTTTACCTTATACCCTGTTATGCAGGTTTCTTTGTATCATATTCTTATGTCACAACTGTCTTTCCTCTACTGTTTCTCAATTGTGACCACTGTCTGTGTGCCAGTTCCATTTAGGGAAATATGCATTGCTTGGATTAAACTGTTTCCATTCCTGATATCCTGTTCTATTTTATTACCCCAGTTGTGCCCACAGACCTTGAGGGTGCTCTCTCTAAAGGCCTTACTTTTCCATGTTAATTGCCCTGGCTCAAGCTCTTTCACCTTTTTTTGAAGATACAAGGTCAGATCCTTAACATGTGTAAATCAGTTACACTGTTAAGTTTAGTGAATCACACTGATTTATACTGGCTAAGGAGCTGGCCTACAGGGTTTACATAATTCCTTCCTAACATTAATTCTACTCTGTATCAGGCATGACTCATGGACTTATTAATTAATCTTTCAAAGGGATATTTTGAATTTTACTCTAAGGACAAACACTTTGGTTTATTGATGGATACTTTTATAATAAAATGTCAGAAGTTTACCAGAGGTCTTTCCTGCTCTTGAATGAATAGCTTACTTGCTGCCTTGCCTCTTTATTTTTAATCTTTTTGTTTTTTTTATTTAGTGACTTACTGTAGACTGAGTCTGGTTCTATCTGAATAGCAGCCCATTATTATTGCAAAATCCCCCTCCTTTTTCCCCCCAAAGGCAAACCATCCTAAGGTGGCCTTCACAGACCGCAGGTGGGAAGAAAATAAACACCAGCAATGACATGCTGTAACAAAGGGAATTTAAAATTATCTAGCAGCCTGTGTACATGATCTACCCACTGCATATGTTAGAGCTTTGTATCCATTTGCACAGGTCTTGCATAGCAATGGTGTACACCTGATCTTGCTTCCATTTTATTTCTGTGGAAAATCTGTCAATAATTTCAAAGGCAATAGGGTTGGACTAGCTCATAGACACACAGTTTCTCTTTCTCTTTGGGCTTGTTTACACTGGAGGTGGATTGTAATTCAATTTTAGGCTGTTGAATTACAGAATGTGAGGGTGAGTGATCACACAGCAAATTCCTTGCTGAGGTCTCCAGTCTCCACTGCTCAATTACTTCCTGAAAGGCATTGCACTGTGGGTAGTAGGTGCAGGGGCTTGTGGGAAGGTAGTCGTCCTCTACTCACTCCTCCACCCCTCTTCTCTAAAGAAAAAGAAAGTAGGAAAAGCTTTCCTTGCTTCTCCCATGGGCCCAACAGAAAGGTACAGTGCTGCATGCAGAGAGAGGAATTAATTGAAAACTTTCTGGGGCTGCAGACAGGGGAAGAGCTATGGTGCAGTAGACTGGAAAAACAGGAAAAGCAAGATTAGCACTCTCTGACTACACGGACCTAAATCTGAACTGTAAATTTCTACGTCAGTGCTAAGTCACTTGCAGCATATCAAATGGAATTACAGATCCATTTAATTCAAACTTAATGCTCTGACAGTAGAGACTGACATTGCAGAAGGTCTAGATAAGCAGCATTATGTTGAACTTCTCTGTCAGTGTAGATGAAGGCTCTGTTATAAACCTCTCTCCCTTCTTTGTATTTCCCCTCACACTTTACACAAGCCATACAGATAAATTTCAGTTTATATACTGTGGAGGTCTAGTGCATTACATTCATGAAGGTCTTCTGGGCCAATTCAGATTTCTGTAAATCCAGATTAGATACATAGAGGGTGGATCTTTTGAACTGAGTCCCTCTTATTTAAAGGTGCATCAAGTGAAACAATGCCATGTCCACATAATTTACAGGAGGGGTCTCAAACTCAAATCACCATGAGGGCCACAAGAGGACTAGTACAGAGCCGCATGAGAACTCGTACGTTAGCCCAAGGGGCAGCATGTTTGAGACCCCTGATTTACAGCCATATTCTAATTAAATATGGAGTAATAGTAGTCTTTTCCTGGCCACTAATATTCCCAGTTTAATTTGGACAAGTGAAGATGATTTACAATGCCAAGCTGTCACTTATTAAGAAACAAAGGGCCCCACTCTCATTCCTTTTATACCAACCTACCTATAGTCTCCTGCCTGTCATGAATGTGAGTTGAATTGAAATCAGGCCCAGGGTGAGGTCTTGGGACCCTCGGTAGAACATGTGTGAATCGCTGATGAGCTGTAATGCAGGCAGTCAGATCTTACTGAGGCATGGGGAATTGAGCCTCTACTGTCCCTAGCACAGAATTTTTCCTTTGTGGGTGAAAGCTAGTGGAGAGATAAGTGTGATCATATTGGAAAAGCAGGCAGATCTTCCATTGGAAGAGGGCAGTGCTAGCAACAAAGCTATTGTGCTGGCCTGAAACTGTTAATTTAAGTGATCTAGCTGATGGTTTTCATTCTAACTGGACCAGAAATTGTGGCAAATAGCACTGATTATTATCCACTCTTAAAGAGACACTGACAAATGTTCCCCTTCATGATGGCAGTCAGCAATTGGCCTTAGTGTACATTTGCCGCACTTTTCAGAGACAGTTGATGGGAGATTCGCAAGTTATGTAAAACACCTTACTAAAATACCAATGACTTACTAACTTGCCCTTACAGACTTTGCTAAGGAGAGTGGAAATGCTATTTGGTCGCCTTAGCGATACACCACTTCCAGGGCTGGAGTTACTAGGGTGAACTTTGGAGTGAGTGAGCAGTCTCTCTAGACACACTCAACTGGACACAGAGAACTAGGTTGAAGGCAGCAATTTTGCTGCGATCAATATAGAATAAACCATTGTCTAATGTCAGCTTAAAAGGTGATTTTCCATCTCGAGAATCAGATAGTTAAAGTGACTAGATACAGAATGTGAAGTTTCTCAGCTGGTGTGCACTGTTCTAGACCCATTGAAGTCAAGCTAATTTACACCAGCTGAGGATCTGGCACCTAGTAACCCCCCAAAAAATCCTATAGAATTTGATAGGAACATCATTATTCTTTAGAATATTTCATAGAATCATAGGGTTGGAAGGGGCCTCCTGAGGTCATCTAGTCCAACCCCTTGCTAAAAGCAGGACCACTCCCACTAAATCATCCCAGCCAGGATTTTGTCCAACCAGGCCTTAAATGTTTCCAAAGATGGAGATTCTATCACCTCTCTAGATAACCCATTCAAATGCTTCACCAATCTTCTAGTGAGAAAGCTTTTCCTCAAATCCAACCTCAGCTGCCCCACAGAATAAATTCTGTGGAATTTATTCTTTTTCCTTGACCCCTGTTCAATGTTTATGTATACCTTCATAGAATCTCAGCTTTTTAAACTTCGCTTCTGTGTAGAAATAATGAGCTCTGATTTTTGAGTGTGAAGCTGAACAGTGTGAACATAATTTTACCTTTTAAAAGTGGGGTAGTGAAGGAGAGTAAACACATTGTGGGGATTAGGCATATGTATTTTCAACCAAAAAACCCTCCTAATAACTTAGTAATTATATTCTGGTATAAAAGACTTTTTAATAAACCTATAGGAACATTTTCCTATTGCATTCTGTAGAACTTGCTTACATTTCTAGAGAATCATTGTCCGTTTCAGGATTCTTCACTATAAAAGGGTATGTCTACACTTACAATTTAGTTTGGATTAATTCAAACTAAAGTAATGCATGGCTACACTGGCTTTCATCACTTCGAACTAAGGAATTCCTTAGTTCGAAGTAATGAATGCTTACTTCGAAGTTATAAAACCTCACTTAACTTTGAAGTAACAGTTAATTTGAACTTATTAGTTGAATTAACACAATGGAACTGTGTTAAGGCAAACTAACCATTAGTTAGAATTAATGCAGTTTAACCTTCTTCATCTCAGGGTGCCTTCTTCTTTCTATGTATTGGGTGGGGGCATGGCCCTTCTTGGGGGCCGTGTTGCCACACTTCCCATGGTGTCCGTCTCCTACATGGAACTAGCAAGTCCCGTCTGTGGACATGCTAGTTCGATTTGGGTTTCTATTGGGGACATGTTAGTTCGAATTAACTTAGTTCGAATTAACTATTATTAGTTCAAATTAATTAATTCAAACTAAGTTAATTCAAACTAACTTCTTAAGCGTAGATGTAGCCAAACTGACTGTTTACTTAAACCTCCTAAGTGACCAGAAAAAATAAACAAACTGCATAAATGTTGAAAGAAAATTATACGATTGAATATTCCTTGTTGTAATCATTTGGCATGGGGACAGTAACACTGAAAATGGATTTTTTTCTCAACCATGATTTGTTTTAATGTTCACTGTTCCTTTAATAACAGATATGTTATCCTGTTTTCCACCAGCAACAAATGATGACAAGGTAGGGAAGCAATATGGACAGAAGAAGTTTCTAAAATAAAGCATACTAGGTGGGAAAAACAGGGCTGCTTATGTACCAGTCCTGCAATTTTCCCCATCTTTTACCTGCACTGAGCCCCACGCAGGTGGGAAAAAGCTGTTGCCTGTGTTGACTCGATTGAAGAATTGAGGTCTTGGCATTTGTTGTAAAGATCCATTTATCAGTGCAGAGATTTCTGAGGCATTTTGATGTGTGTACCCTTCTGAATTCTCCTCTCTACTTCTGAAGGTTTGTGTTTCTCATGTGATGAGGAACTTGGCTTATTTATTTGACATGTGTATAAATAGCTGAACCACATAGAAACCAATAAACTGCTGGTATCTAACTACAGCCTTGAGGCAAAATAATTTATTCTGAATCCTTCTATTTAAAAAAAGTCATCCATTCTTTCTTTCTTGTAGCACTGATGTTTGGTTTCTCTTTTGACTTGTGCCACAGTATAAGCACGATATGAAATAAAAACATTTCAGCTCAAATGCATGTGTGGAGAAATGCCACTTAGCTTCCTTGCTTGCCCCATTTGGACTGATTTGCTAGAATGCCATGAAGTCTTAGGAGGTCTCATAGTTCCATATGGTTCTTAATGAAGGGAAAAAGGATGACTTTGGTGCTTTCTCCCAAGTAAAAATACACACGGGTATTCTAGGTGACAGTGAGCCACTAATTCTTTCTCAGAGGGTCCCAAAACACTTCAGTTTTAGCTGCTTTCTTCTCTCCAAGTGTAGGGGCAGCATGGAAGAAGGTACAGAGGGAGAAATGTGGGCATTGTGTGCAAGTCTGGTCTTCCATGGTCTTCCATGTTTAAGAAAGAGGAGTTCAGACTGGAATGGGTGCAGAGAAGGGCTACTAGGATGATCAGAGGAATGGAGAACCTGCCTTAACAGACAAGACTCAAAAAGCTTGGCTTGCTTAGCCTAATCAAAAGAAGGCTGAGGAGAGATATGATCACTCACAAGAAAGACAATATAGGGTTAAATACAGAGGAGGGAGGAATAAATAGAAGGAGAGGTGTTATTTAAGTTTGGAGCCCATGTGGATGCAAGAACAATTGGATATAAACTGGTCATCAGTAAGCTTAGATTTGAAACTAGATGAAGGAGTCTAATCATCAGAGGAGTGAATTTCTGGAATAGCCTTCCAAGGGGAGCTGTGGGGACAAATCCTAGCTGACTTCAAGACTGAGCTTTATAAGTTTATGGAGGGGATAGTGTGATGGGACAGCCTAGTTTGTCAATTAACTGATCTTTGATTACTAGCAATAAGTATGCCTAATGACCTGTGTTGGGACATTAGGTTGGGTGGGTTCTTAGTTATTGCAGAGAATATTTTGCATGTCTGGCTTGCGAGTCTTAGGCACATGCCCAGGGTTTAGCTGATTCCTGTATTTGGGGTTGGGAAGAAATTTTTCCCAAAGGCAAATTGGTGGAGGCCCTGGGGGCCACTTGCAGCAGGGGACGTGGGTTACTTGCTGGTGGATTCTCTGTAGTTTAAAGTCGTTGAGCCATGATTTCAGTATCTTAATACCTCAGTTGTAGGTTAGGGTTCTATTACAAGAGTGGGTGGGGGAGGTTATGTGGCATGTGTTCTGCAAGAGGTCAGACTAAATGATCGTAATTGTCCGTTCTGACTTTAAAGTCTATGTAAAGAGAGCCTTTGGATGGGGGACATGGTAGGAACAAGAGGCAGGGAATATAACGATGGCAGGAATGGTATTGTCCAGGTGCATGAAGGTGCATGTGAGACACTTGATTGCAATGTGGCAGGTCAGTAGAAGCCAGGAAAGGTAACTAGATGCTGGTAGGCCTGGTATCTAGGTACAGTATGTTCCAAAGAGGCAGCCGTGTTAGTCTAGTAAAGCAGAAAAACAAGTGTGTGTTAAAAAATTCTTGTAGTTCCCAATTACATGAACACTTGTGTCCCTGGGTAATTTTATGCACCTGCAGTATCCACTGCACTTTTCCTCAAAGAAAGCTTACGCAATGCTAAGCCTTGAATGTCAGATCTCATCACTGGGATTAGTTCCATCAAACTGAATAGCTCTGGGAGTTCTGTCTGTTTTATGACTATGGGTTGTGTGACATGGTTTGCAGCACCTGCTTGAGGTGCAACTGATGGGGAAAACCTCTGGGGCTCCAGGGAGTAGTAAAGAAGCTGGGCTGGACACTGAAGAGTTAGTCTTGGGATCTTAGGCTATGTCCACACACACATTGTTATTTCAAAATGAGTTATTTCAAAATAAAAGTCTTTATTTTGAAATAAGTTAATTCGAATTAAGAAAATGTTAATTCGAATTAAGGGAAAAGCTCAAAGCGAAATAGCATGTCCAAACACAGGACTTGCTATTTCGTTTTGGAGAGGGGCACCATGGGAGGTGTGGCAACATAGCCCCCTCCCTGGGCCATGCCCCCACCCAATGTAGGCTAAAAGGAAGGCACCCTGGGAAGGAGAAGGGCAAAAGTGTTATTTCAAAATAATGGTTATTTCGAAATAACACATCCAAATGGTGTTATTTCCTAATAACCATTTCAAAATAACAGCTGTTTTGATTTAAAGAAGATTTAAGCTATTTTGAAATGATGGCTCTTATTTCAAAATGATGGAGCTTGTCATTTCAAAATAGGAATATGTCGTGTGGACCTAATCCCTTTTATTTCAAAATAACCAGTGTTATTTCAAAATAAAGAGACGTGTGGACATACCCTTAGAGGAAGACAGGAGGGAGCAACCTGAGGCTATGTCCACACATACGTCATTATTTCAGAATGAGTTATTTCGAAATAAAGTCCTTAGTTTGAAATAAGTTAATTTGAATTAAGTAAATGTTAATTCGAATTAAGAGAAAAAGCCTGCTTTCGAAACAGCTGTTATTTCGAAATGGTTATTTCAAAATAAGGCCGTTTGGACATGTTTTGAAACAACATGTCCAAATGGCGTTATTTCAAAACAACCATTTTGAAATAACAGCCGTTTCAAAATGAATGGGGTTTAAGCTGTTTCGAAATGACGGTTCTTATAACCAGTGTTATTTCGAAATAAAAGAGACGTGTGGACATACCCTGATACTCAGAGTTGAGAAGGCACACTGAAGGAGGCAGATTTCAGCACCCGTTCTTAGAAGGCTGGCTTGTAGTCTTTGCTGGGCTCTTTCTGTTTATAATAAAGTTTTCTCTCTTGTCATCAGATTAAGCTTTGGGGAGGAATATATTCATGGAGAAAGACCTGTTTTCATTTCTAGGCCTGCTGACCTGTGTGGTCAGCTCACAGGCACTTTCTTTTGGAACAGTCTGTCCTCTCCCTATTTCTGAAGGATTTTCTACAGGGGAAGGACTTGATCAGGGCATGTAAAAGAGGTACTTTCCTTCTGTGAATATTACATCACAAACCTGTGGAGCTGTTGTTTGGTTACAAACATTTGGATGGGTAGGACCCATTTAGCCAAAGAAAGTAAAGCAGAGCATGCAGGATGTTCCTTGTTTCAGCCAGTCTTTGTTGGTTCTTAAACAAAGTTAACTTGCATGCACACCGTTAACATGGAAACCTTAATAATGTTCTTTAAAGTACTCAAAAGTTAGGGAATAAAAGAACTAAGGTTGAGTATGTAACCTTAATTTGCCCTCTTGTGCACATGCCTCATGATACTGTCTTTAATTATGTACTGTGTCTAGAAGACCCCTGCCGTATTCAGTGCATAGGATGGCCTGTGCTCTGAGAATGAAACAAGTCTGTGTAGTGAATTGGGCTGCTGTCTGTGATTACGTCCACACTGCAATAAAAGGCCACAGCACTGATTCTCAGAGCCTGGATCAATTCCCTGTGTCCAAATGTCTATACAGCTATTTTCAACCCTGCAGTCCAAACCCTGGGAGACTTAGAGCCAGGGATAGTCCTGTTAGATCAGTGTTTCATTTGTTGCAGAAGTTGGTCTGTGCCTCCATTCTTTATTTTTAAAGTGGGTGTAATGCCATCTCATCCTACAGGGGTATTGCAACGATAAATTCATTAATGTTTGTGAAGCTCTTGGATACTATGGGAGAGCCATAGAAATGTTCAGGAGGAGATTGATAATTGTGTCGACTACTAGCCATTCATTCAATGACGCAGGGGTCCTGAGGGAGAAGAAGTAATGTGTTCATATAATTTAAAGAACGTGCCACAATACTGCATTGTAATGTATGAAATGGTTTATTTTGGGGGCCAGTTCTACTGACATTGAGCCAACTCCTCAAAGCTGTGGCAGCTTCATTGCGCTAGTGGGTCTGTAGTCATAGCTGAAGTCAGACAATCTTGTTTCATGGCATGTGTGACTTTCTGGAAATTCCCATTTGAAATAAAAATTTTTAAGCATGTTATCAGCTGAGAAATAAAATTCACTAGAAGATTTGATGTAAATAAGTTTACTCGTAGGTTCTTCCCCTGCTCACCCTTCCCCATTCCTTTTTTTATGATACTTAAATATTGCATTTTTTAAAAAAATGTAACATTTGAATATCACATTCTGAGATGGGATAGAAGATCAGCAAAATTGGCTGTACTGGCAGAAATGTGGTGTATAAATAGCAGACGTGGAAACAAATACATAACACTCCATTTTTTGTTTGGACAAACTCACTTCACAATTGGGACTTTCTCCAACAGCAGTGTAATATGCACCCCTATTCTACCCTTGTCTCTCACATTGACTAGAAAATTGCTTCCCGGAAACTGCTTAGCCCAGGAAAATGTTGTATTGCAAATATACATCTGATGCTGAATTTTTCTGTCTTTTTGGAATGTGCTATCCTGTGTTGGACCCAGAAGGTTTTGTGGACCATATTGGACGTAGAAAATGCAATGACATTCCAGGAGTAAAGGACCTCATTGCACTTTTACAATGTTAATTTCCTTTCCTGATAACTGCACATGCTGGATGACCTTGAATATCTGCCTTTAAAATAAATAAATAATGTGTCCAGTGGGGGAAACTGCTGTATTCTGATGGTCCTAAGCTTGTATATCTCAGATTGGGGTCAATTCAGCTCCTTGCCTTGCAAATCCTTTTAGCTGCTTATCTCTGTGCCTTCATTATTCTTTTTATTTTTTTTGCCACCGCTCTGTTTTGCCCTTTTCCCAACACTGTCAAGTGCATGCTAACAGATATGATAAAACACTGCCAACTGCTTCAGCATTTCTAGCCATCAGATGAGTGAGGTTTTGGAACAACCTTCTAAGACGAGCAATAGACAAGAAACCTAGCTGGTTTCAAGACTGAGCCTGATAAATTTATCAAGGGGATGATACATTAGAACAGCCTAATTTGGCAATTAACTGACCTTTGACTACTAGCAGTAAATATTCCCAGAAGCAGCAATGGGACGTTAAAGGGAGTAGGTTTTGAGTTACTGTTGAGAATTTGTTCTTGGTGTCCAGCCAGTGAGTGTTGCCCGTATGCTCACAGTTCTGCTTATTGCTGTATTTGGGATCAGGAAGGAATTTTGCCCCGGGGCAGATTGGCAGAGGCCCTGGGGTTTTTTCCACCTTCTTCGTCTGTATGAGGCATGGGTCATTTACTGATGGATTCTCTGTGTCTCCCTGGTTTTATGTTGTAGTCCATCAAGACCAGATGGTGTCCACAGAAACAGTAACGTCTCCTCTTACTTCCTCCCCCACTGACATTAAGATTATGAGCCTGTGGTATGCCAGGGTGCTGAGCACGGTACAAATACCTACAGCCAGGTCCTGAATGCCCTCAGCCCACCTCAACTACAGCGATGACCAAGGGCACCTGGCAGCTTAGAGTACTGAGCCCTAAATCCCTCAATTTAAAAGCAGCTACCACCCACTGGTGCTAAATCCCTTGCTCTTTAGAAGTCTGGATTGATTGCACTGCATCAGAGTTCAGCCTTGAGGACATGCAGCAGGATTATTCAAACTGATCATAGATCAGTGTAGAGAAAGGTTGACTCACAGATAGACCTATCCCAGTCTCAGCGTCTCCCTGACGCAAGTTGGGAACTATTGCACAGCACTGGAGCCATGGAGTCACAAGATGCGTCCCTCTGAAAACATTTGCCACTAACTGAAGGTAGTGTCATAGAACCACTTGACGGCTTTAGGAAATGAGTAGGAAAATTGTCTAAAAGCAGTAATACAGTGTTGTCAGACTCCCCTCTCCCCCAGCAGTTTTGAATTTCTGCAAGGACTTCTTCCTCAACTGGTCTGTGCACCAGGAAAAAGTTAAAATAAAAGAAACCCTATTACTGTCTTTACTGGTCTATTTCTGTTTACTGGTCTATTGAGAGACCAGTTTTCAGCTGGGACTCGTGCCATTTCCATCTCATAGAAAAGTGAAACTGATTACCATCAACTGCAGATGCCATGGGGCTATCCAGGGCAAAGATTTTCTGGCCTTCACACTCTTTTTTGAATACAGGTAGGTAGCACGACTGTGGAGTAACACTTACAGTGCTGAACATGTGCCTGAATTCTGAGTGTTTGGTTTTGGACTTTTAAGTTGTGGTAGGAGCCAGAAATGGGACTTAGCCATAATACTTACTAGCGTTTTGTGTTTTCAACCTGCTGTACAAACATGAACCAATTTTCATAACATCTTTATCAGGTCACTATTGTTAGCCCTGTATTATGGATGGGGAAGCTGAGGCACAAAAGGTAAGGGCCTTGGGCAAGGCCATAGAATTTGTCATTAGTGTTCCTACCTCCAATCCCTGTGATCAGTCTAAATCATGTTGCCTCTCTTTAACTTTAAAAATAAATTCTTTCTCGGACACTCATGTCAAAAGCAACTTTTTACTGCCAATCGCATATGATAGATCCTGGAGCAGATTTCTGTTTTCCCTACACATGAGGCTCACACACAGATATCAGTGGGAGACCTGTGCAGGAGACAAACAAGATATTAGCCTTGAAACCTGCCAGGAGGATATGAGAAGAGAATATTTTGCCCTAAATTCACTTAACGTCACAAATTAAATAATGATTTCCCTCTGATTTACCCCCAGCAAGCTGATCCACTGAGCAAGTAGGTGCTGTTTTTTCTTATGGCTTGTCTAAATGGGAGTTTAAGCCAGTTAAATTAATCCAGGTCAGAAATGTTTGTGTGTACACAATTCAGTTCATTACAACTCACTAACTCCGGATTGATAACAGACTCAGAAATCCTCTCTGAAAGTGAACTAAATATGGTGCAAAAGGGGCTCCAACAGCCAATTGTCTGTGTGCACACTCAGCTGCTGTGCACTACTTTGACATTCCTCTAAGGGCTTTCCTACACTGCTTTGTGGACAACCATTACTCACCTGTCTGTTTGCCTATGAACCTTCCACTGCTCTGGTGTCAAGTTGACCAGATGCTCCTTCTTCCATTTAAAAATGGGGCTAGAATATACCCATTTGTTCCTGAATTTGAATACATCAGAGTTACTCTGGTATTACTCTAGAAGCCCATCCCTACAACACACCTCGAACAGCCATGTGAAGCCTGGCTGGGACATTGGCTCATCGCTATCTGGGGAGAAGCACTGGTACACGAATTCCTTATTCTACCATGACCACCCAATCCCAGAAGTCTGTGGACCCTGCTGCATACTCCTGAGTCTGAACAATTCAGTATTATTGCACCTGCGGCAGTGACAGCTTCTGTTCTGGGTGCCCACAGCCATTTTAGGTGAGTATGAGATAGGAAACTGTATAAGTCTCCATCCTTCGCCTCTTTCTCTCTGTAGGCTTACTCTGTCTGCTGAGCCACCCCATACCTGTGTAAGCCCTCTGCCAGGCCAAGATGGCAGCAGCAAAGGGCCCAGTTCTATAGCTAGGGATTCTCAAACAACATTACAAGCCCCACCCCGGCTCCTGCTAACTGGTGGCTTGCAGGATGCTCTTCTGGCCAGAGGCACCAATGTCTGCTGGGCCTCTGTCAGCTTTTTATGATCTCAGCTCCAGACTTCGGCTTTTAGGACACCAGGGACAGGTCCCTGATCAGAACAACGGAAGACTCCACAAGGAATTATTGTCTATCTTCTAACAACGGGAGGGGAATTAGGCTTTGCCTAAGGCACAACTCTTCAGCAGAGTTGATGCCACCCCTTTCCTCTTACAAGACTGAAAAACAGAGTCTGTCACTCTTCTGAGTTCTGTGTTATTGACAGTGACTTTTCCATCAGAGCAGAGTAAACACAATTTATACAATCAAAGGACACCATATGATGAAAAAGACATTTCATTTCCCCCCTTCAGTTAAAACAGAGGATTTGTAACTCAAGCCAGCCACACATACCATTTCCCATCATGCCCAGCACCTGGGTGGGTTCAGCCATATCCAGGGTATTTGTGCTAATTACTGAATTCTACTCATGCAGCTATGAAGCCCATGCAAATACAGTGCTCTCCTTTAACTGCTACGCAAAAGAAGTGCCCAGCCTCTAGACCTTGCTTATACATGTTTTCAAAATAGCAGCTGCTCTAGCCAAGGACTCTGTCCCCTGCTAAATCCCTGACTGTCGATCACTTTCAAGCCCATGCCACAGAGGGCACATGGCCATCTATTTCTTGTCTTTTCCCTTCCCTGCATCCATCATGCTTGATGAGTGCACTGACTTCCTCCTGCCAACATTGTTTGGTGGATCAAAATGCTGGCTGGCTGACAGCATAGCACAACTACAACCTATATTGTTGTGCTTTCCCCACCCTCTCGTAGATTCAGAGGGTGAAAACAGACATTTGTTCAAAAGTTCAGCAGGTTGGGGGAGACAGTGGTTACAGGAAAAAAAGTTTGGCTAGTGTTCTCAGGTCACCTGAGGTAGACTTGGACGTTGCTTGCCCAGGAAGATACAAAGCCTATAGCTCCCTGCTTAGGTATAACTGCCCCGCAGCACACATTCTGATGGGAAAAGTGCCTCACCAAAGAGGGAGCAAAGCTCTTACTGACTCAGACTATCATTGTGGAATTTTATGCATTTTTCTCTGCACTTTTAATGGCTTTAGGGGAGAGTAAGCAGAATCTAAGACTGAGAAAATCCTCTTTTTTGGGAGGGGGAGGATGGTGTCAGACATCATGAGGGATAGCTGTGTGGTCATTCCCCCAAGGTATAGTTCACAAACTCCCTTCTCCTCCCACAGCACTTCTGGAGGGACCATCTTAGGGAATAACTTCACAGCCTGTGATGTTGACAAGCTCCAAAGGGGTAGCCATGTTAGTCTAGTTCAGCAAAACAAACAAGTCCTGGGGCACTTTTAAAGACTAACAAATTTATTCATTGCCTGAACTTCTGTGGAAGAACAAAGTGGGATTTTCTCCCATGAAACCTCATGCAATAAAGTGCCACAGGACCCCTTGTTTCTTTGACAGCCTTTCTTATTGGTTTGGCCTTTGCCTTTTTGAATAAAAGTATTCTCTGCCTCCTCATTGCCCACCTCAGTGTATTATCATTGACATACAAGACAGCCTAAAGGGGAAGCAGAGGAGATTACTGTCCAGCTTGTCCCCAGATGTCCCCTGCTAATCCCGGCAACACACAGCAAGACTCAGTAACAAATCCAAACAGCAGATACGCACAGACAAAACTCCCTTCACAGCATGCATCTACCACTTTCTATCTCTCAGGTGCCCCACAACTGGGAAGAATCTCAGGGAGGGAAAGTCATAAAGGCATATCTATAAAAAGGCTGCCATAGTCTCATCGCAGTAGGAACAATAACTGCTTTTGTTTGGATTTTTTTTCCTGCTCCCTCAACAATGACATGCACTGGCAAATTGAGTCAGGAGGATTTAGCTAGGGAAAAAAAAAGACCACCAGGAAGCAATTTAGCTCCAGCCCCATATATACATCCCCATCCCCAGAGCCTATGATGAGGGGGGTGGCCTTGATCATCAACTTGAGTGGCTGGCTAAGCTAAAGGCATTGGGGGGAAATAAAGAACTTGGGATCAAATGTCTGCAGGCATCATCTCAGCAACCAAAAGAGGAATGAACATAGTGAAAGGTGGAGGTTTTGACTGAGGATGGAGAAAGGAAAAGACATGGAGATTTCCAGAGATCACCAGAATAGCCCAAGGCAGCAGTGGCCTCGGACAGCGTGACCGTAAGAAAAGATGGGGAGATTCATAGCAATTCCTGGAGGCAACATGGTGCCAGCATGCTCTGTGGCCGTACATGCTGCCCTTACTGCAGCAGGTAACACAATGCTGTAAATATTTTGTAGCCCCTGCACAATACAGGATGCTGGAAAAGCCAGCTACTTTCCCCTGCAGCAGTCCTCCCAGAGACATTCCCTTCATGGATTCAAGCTTGGGGTAGTGAGAACAGGAGCCCACGTCTTTAGGACCATGGGCTCCCCAAATAACTTGGAGCCTTGCCACTCAACACCAGAACACCCAAGTATGGGAAGAGGTGGCATATGCTCACCTGTGACTTCTTGTTTGTTTGTGTTGTGCCCTGCCCTTCACTCTGATATGTGGAGGTTTATATTGCATTAGTTTTTTAACTGATGATCTATTTCTGTTTGCTGCCTAATCAATTGTTTAATAAGAAAACCCCTTAAAATTCATTGGTAAAGAGTTGCCACTGCACTTCACCCAGAACATCACTAGATTTTAAATAATTTATGCACTTGTATGAAAAGCATTGAGGCACAGAGCTGTGGTAAAATAAGGAATGACACATGATTCTACTTCCCCCACCCATAAACCCACAGTCTTCCTCCCTGGAAGCAGAGCCGTATTTTTTTTCAGGCCCTAGACTCAAATCAAGAGCAATTGGCATCCCTGATAATATTGCTCCAGCTGTTTCCTTTTTGCATTGGATACCTTGCTGGCTGCTCAAACTGTTGAGCAAGTCTCTGCACCTCAGCCTCCCACTTGTTCCTAAGGCTTTTCCCTTCACAGATGTGCAAAAGGCAGCATACTGCTCTAATCTTGGGCAACTTGTAAATTCCATTTCCAGCCTAGTCTGCAAACATTTATCTGCTTGGTAGCATGGTGGGCACAGTCCAGAGCTGAATCCACTTAGCTTTGGATGCTGAAATACAGCCCTTGCAACCTCCAAATTTATATTTGCCAGCATCACTGGATCCAATTTGAAAATGATGCTGGGCCTCAGAAAGAGGAAGGCCAGACTACTAGCAGAGGAGAAGGCTGAGCCGGAGAAGCTGAGCTGCAGAAGGATCATACATTCTCGAGGGACAAAATGCCCCCAAAGAATTCTCAGTAGGAGTGAGGAAAATTAGGGAGGGTGTGTGTGTGTGTGTGTGTAGAAATACCTTTGCAAAGTCTCTGTTACTTAATTCAGCTTTTTAAAAAGTAATCCAGATCGCCTGTACAGGTGGAACTTCAGAGAGGGTGTGCTTTATGCTGCTGGGGAGATGTGGGCAGTCAGCGTTGGTCCTAGGATCTAAGACAACTGGGCTATGGGGAGTAACGATGCTAGGGTTTCTGGTGCCCTCCTGCAGCACAGCAGATGCCTGGGCAGACGAGTGACATTACATGGCAGCCCCTGCAACACTTACCGTGCTTACCGCATTGCACCAGCCCTGGCTATGGGATCCCACATCCGAAGAATGGGGTAACGTCATGGGAGTCTGTATCCTGGAAATGTGCCTGTAAGGCCAATCTTAGCATCTGGACACTGTCTCTTTTCAAACTCAGTACACTTAAATGTATGAGGGATCCAAGTTTGGGTCTAATACAGCAGCCTGGTGACTGTCCACCAGGGGAATTGATTCACAGCTGCCTATTAAAGGGTCTTATTCTCCCCTCTCATATCTGGAAGTGAGACCACAGGGTTCCTTACTTCAGTTCCCCTAATCTCTGTTACCACCTTCTCAGTTTGATTACCACCCTCACCTCTTTCTGCACAGATGTGTTTCATCTCCAGTTAAACTTCATTGCATTCTACCTCCTCTCCACGTGCAGCTTTCAGTTATTTGGCCTTTCTTGCCTTTATTAACCTTTCATTACCCCAGGGGTATAGCCACAGATGGGCTGGGGTGGGCCTTGGCCCACCCATTTGGAGATGAGGCCCACCCTCCACAGTGCCCATCACCGGCCTGAACTTTGCTGCTGCAACTGCAGGTCCCCTCCCTCCTCCTCCCACAGCTCCACTGGCTAAGTTACAGGTAGACATCTCAAACAGCTTCCAGTTGCATGACCTTTGGCTGGCCCATCATGCAGATTCAGGAGCCCAGCCAGAAAATGGGGGCTGGATACACCCCTGTGTTACTCTGAGCCTTTGGGCCAAGAGTTCAGATCCCCTCCCCATCCAGGGAGCTCACTGAATAGACGCAGCAGATTTCCTCCCCTGAGGGCTCACTGAATAAAGGTCACATTTTTTTTCCCCAATGGTTTCCTCACTCCTGGAGGCACCTTGAGGGAAATTCTTCCTCAGTTTCCCAATCGAGGGGGCTCCTTGAGGACAGCTGGCAGTTCCTCTCTCCGGAGAGCTCACTGACTTAGCTGAACGAGTTTCAGCTAGGAGTTAATGGGTTTTGTGAGAGAGACCTCGGCACATCCATCCGATTTAGAGACTACAATTTATTAACCTTTCATTGTACAATTGCTAAGCATGGATTAAATAAATAAAATATGACCTCAGCAGTCCAGCGATAGCTCACCAACCAGTGTTACAGTTTCCAGGTGAATCCTGGTGGTCAGTCAAGGTACCCCTCTGGAGGGGCCCTCTGTTCTGCACCTTCCTTCAGTACAGGATGAGGTCAGTCTTCAGACTTCAGGAGGCGCTTGCTCCACAATTGAACTGGCTTTTATTTATATATCTTTTCACTAACTTTGGCCATAGCAATTGCTGCAAATTTTCCTTTCTACAAGCAGGTTGTTAGGAAAAAAAAGGAGTGGAGAGGAAAAAGACACCACACTTTGACCACATCCCATGCATCTGTCATCGTCTTCATTGTTCTTAGAAACCGCCTACCAACTGTTGCTGTGGAACCTATTGTATTTACATTTTTTTTGTGGTTCAGCTATTAGTGTCTGAATTATTTCAAATTCCCCTTAGATAATTTTAGTATATTTTCAAGCTCCCCCACAAGGCTATTTGTCTGTGACCTAAAGGTCACTTTTCAAATATTAAAAGTTATGCTCCAGGTCCCAAGAAGTCATGGCATGTGTCCTGTCTGTTTACCACTTTCTTATGCTCTCTGCTTGATTGCTGGCAAAAAATGGCTAAATGCCATATCTGCACCTTGCAGAACTCATGTGGGGTGAAGTTGTTTTACACCATGGAATCATTGAAAGATGTTACTAGATTCCATTGCTTTTTTTAAAGAGAGAATTATGAATAAATGGATGGAGGGAAAGCGGTAGGTGAAATAATATTTGAATTTTGGTAAAGCATCAATGTTACACTTGAAATAAATTCAGGTCTGCTTAGATAAAAACACTGTCACACTGAGAAGTAACTAGCTGCTATTTACAAATAGAATAATATTGACTTAGGGCAGGGCTCAGCAACCTTTGCCAACCCCTGTGCTGGCTCCTCCTCCTCGACTGTCAGCCAGTGCCAGTGCCTCCCTCCACAGAAATAAAAGTGGCAGCTGCCTGAAAATTTGGTGGCAGCCATGGCTGGAGGTTGGGGGGCATGAAGGGGGAGCACTTACTTGGCATGCAGCTAAAAGGAGCCACTTGCAGAAAGAAGCTGCCTGCAGTGGCTCCTCTTGGCAGCGTGCCTGGGGTCAGGGGTCCCCATGCCTGGAGCAGCTCCTCTTGGCGGTCCCCAGACATGCTGGGGAAAGAAGCTACCTAGAGTGGCTTCTTGGCTGCTGCACACCATCAGGGCCGGCGCTACGCAGCAAGCAGCCCCTGCGTAACAGGGGGGCACCAGCATTTTGAGGGGCATCAAAAGGCGACAGCGCCGTGGCGCTCCCCTGATGACATCACTCAACTACGCCGGTGTCGCTCTGCTGCAGGAGGCGCCACGATCCCCAGCGCTAGCCCTGCGCACCATGGAGAGAAGCTGTTCCAGGCATCTTCTTTCTGCACTGTGCCTGGAACATGCGCATGGTGGGGACTCTCCATGCCCCAGCTGCCCCTTAAAGAAGCTGCCCGGGGTGGCTTTCAGTGGCAGGAGTCACAATTTCTGTGGCATTGCAGAGGGTGCCGCTCCAAATGGGCTCTTGTCAGGAGCACTGCTGCCCTGGGAAAAAGCCGGGGCTCGGCGTGCTGGGACTCGGGACTTGAGCCCTGTAAGCCCGGTGCCAGTGACACCCCTGGCTCTCATGCCACTGTTGGCACAAGTGCTGGGGGTTGTCTACCCTTGATTTAGGGGGTGGGATCTCTGAAGTAATTAAGGGCTCTCTAATGCATCTGGTCTTAATTCCTTCTTCAGTAATTTAGAAGACAAAGTAAATAGTTTGCTGATGACATTTGTGGGTCGTGCTGCCATGGGAGGAGTTGCAGACATCAGTGAGGTCAGAGAAGTAATACCAGGGGCACCAGAGATTAGAAATTTAGTCAGGAAATTACAGAATGGGAATTAGCTTGCAAGCATGTGGTTAATTCATCTGGGAAAAATAATGCAAAACACAAATAGTAAGTAAGAGGGAGAGAAACTGGCATAGCCCAGGAGATGGACTGGATAAATCGGAGGTCTTTTCCATTCCTAACTCCTTTAATGCTCATGCACCTAAGACTTCGTCTAGCAGAGCAGTACTGCTGTGGGTCTTTTCCTTTGTCACTGCTGTAAATGGAGCATCATCTGGAGAAATAAATGTAAAAGAGAAGTTTCTGATGCACAATGGGCAAGTGCTGCAGACTGTTTTTCAGCAGGGAGAAGTGTAGCTCAGTCTCCACTCACTCAGTCAGGGTCAAGGTCCCTTTTGGCTTGCAAGGATGAACTTTTGCCTGTGGAGTAGTCTGTAGAGCTTTTCGCAGAGCAAGCCCAATGACTAGCCGGGACTCTTAGCAGAAAACAGCTGTGCTGTTGGTGTCTGCCCACTGTCAGTAACTGTGTGAGATGTCAATCGTTCGGGGAGGTCTGAAATTACAGCACACACCATCTTTCGTTTGCAGAACAATTCTGCCAATCCATTGCAAACCAGAGGTTCCTTGGCAGGTGATCCCCAGTGCTTTGCCAGTAACTCTCATCTCAGACTCGACAAACTCCTAATACCAAACGTGAGTCTTGCACGTATCAGCAGAAAGTTCAACACTTGTCAGAATTCATAATCACTGAGCAATGAATGCCTGGGTAATATTTAAAGAATAATGTGTTTATATTGAAGATCTGCTCTATGGACTTGGAGTAAAATTTACTGCCTAGGGGACCTGTCTTAATTGTTGCCCATTCAGGCAGGAGGGAATTGTTACCCTGATGCAAGGGAAGGCTCAACTGTCCAGCCTTGCTGCATCCCAAGACTTTAATGGAAGACCATCCGAGACCACTGCAAGCAATCAAAACCACTTGTAGATTTTTAATAAAAGGAACATTGCAACAGATACAGAGTTTTTCTGCCTGTGAACAAAGACTGATTAAGTATAAGAGAGAGTGGGGAAGGGCACTCTACATCCTTTCATGGAGGAGACATCTTGGAGAGCGGGGGTGTTCTCATGACAGATTGGATCCTGGCTCTGGTGAAGCCAGTCAGCTTTGGAACAGATTGAACTTGGGGGCAGGGAATGAGGGGAAAACCTGCTTTATTAAATAGGAAAAGTCATTAAATAATTGGTGATCCAGGTTCATGCTTCATGATTTTGTCATGGCAACCATTTGTTTCCATCACGTTCTCTTCTTTCTAGTAGAATCTGAGTTGAGCCTTTTAAAAAGAAACCTTCTTTTGTTGTAGGGTGTGTTATAAAGGAGCTGCAATTTAAGGTAAACTTAGTGAATGGTGGTGCACTGATCCTTTGGAAGCTGAGGATTTGGGATTTCTGTGAGTAGGCAGATCCGAGGGGTGGTTATCACAGGACAAAGCTTCAAAGGGACTTGGAGATTGTTACACAGCTGTTGTTAACGTGCAAGTTGAAGATGGGCTCACATAGCCCCGAGGAGAGAGCGTGAATGACTTCTGGTGTCAGGGAATTGATATCTAGCTGGGAACAGGCAAGACTCTGTCACACTGGAGGCAGTGGGGGACCAAGGTTATTCTCAGCCTGGGGTGCCCCAAGAACTATCACATAAAGCGCCTGATTTGGGGTGGGGGTGTAAAAGCAACAGCCCTTACAAGCCCATGACAAGGTAAATATTTTATTCTTATTGGACAGATAAGGGCATGGAGGCAGTGAGATTACAGAAATTGCTCAAACCTATAGAATAACCTGGAGAGACAGCCAGGATTAGAAGGGAGGGTTCCTGGCTAGTCAGGTTGTGCAGTGAGATGGAGAATTGGTCGATTGAAAAGGTGCAGGTGGATGTGTTACAGTGGAGCACAAAGGAGAAAGCTCTTGCATCAGCTGTGAGGAACAGAGAGGAGGCAAATAGTAGGTGAACACTCCTCAGTTGCAGTCTCTAAACACCTCCATAAACCTGTCTCTGTGTCCCCGGACTTTAAGTAATGCTCACTGTAATCAATCAGCGGAGGAAATGAACCACAGAGCAGGAAGTATTGTATCTGAGCAGAGCGTGCAGTCCTGTCACAAAAGAGTTGACAGGGGGTAATGTTTTTACAATTACAGTCTGCGGTGAATCTTTCTACATTTCAGGTCCTTCTATCTTGCTATTAAATAACTAATAATTAACTGGGAGAGGCCATTTGAAGACTGGTGTGGTGGTGTCTGGTAATCACTTTTTTTTTGGTCACACAAATCTATTCTGGGACTATGTGGTGGATGAGAATAAAACGTGTAACAGGAGAGAAAGCTTTTGTGATGGCCTGACTTTTTTGATTTATAAATAAGTCTATTTTGATATCTGCAATTAAGTTGGCAAAGTCTAGTGCTTTGTTCTGCAGGTTGCTTAGAAGCAGGGTACCTCCGGGTTTATATCTAGGCAAGCAGCCACCTACATTAGCAGAAACATACTGTAGCATTCTGCATTCTTCCTAAAGGTTTATCTGAAACCAGATCCATGGCTGGAGTGTTTAAAAATGAGAAGCAGCCCCCTCCCCAAGTGTTCACACAGTGTGGTTTTGATCGTAACCGGGTTTCTTTGGGTTGCAGGGGATGTTGTATCTATAGAAAATGCTCTGAGCTCCTTGGCTATTTCAGGAAGGCTCCTCCTCCTTATGTAAATAAACATGACAGATCCCACTGCCTGTGCGGAGGCAGGGAGGATCAGTCAGAGGGTGGGTGGAGGCTGCTTGAAAGGGTGAGCAGCAGTCTGTGGCGTACGGGTGTCATGTGTGCACTTACTGGGGGTCCATAAGCTGGTGTGTGCGTGTGCCTGCCTGTGCACACTGATGATGACTGCTCAGTGAGAGACGGGCTGCAAGGTAGCCAGCCACCTTGTACAGTACTATGGGGGGACAGATAACAAGAAACACTCTGTACGGTAAGGAGCTAACCAGCACTGGGGTTTGTTCAGAAAATCATGTATGTAAATTCTTGGCCCTCTGCTTACCCTTCTGCAGCAGGGAGAATATGGCTTGGAAAGGTGAGCCAGGTGCAATGCTGGGAACTGCCCTTTCTGCTATTTTCCCCCTAGTTCTCTTAAAAAATCTTGTTTGAGAGCTGATCTTATTTAAAGCAGAAGCCTTGGAAAGGGTGTGTGTTTATCTTACCCAATTCCATATGTCAGCTTGTTTTATTGCTTTGAATGAGAGAAAAGTATTTGTCTCTGTAATGTTGACTACTGTGCCAACAGATAACATGGACAAAAAGAAAGTATGTGCATCTACCCTGACAGGATAAATGGCAACTGAGCATCAGGATGGGTTTTAATTGGCGAAAGTATCGGTTCCAAAATAAAAATGTTCCTCTTTATCACGGGGGATTTCTTTTCATCACTCATTGTGTGATTCTGACATGTTTTTATTTTTAAAATTTTAATTCAATGTGGTTTCAAAGCAAAGATGCTGCCTCAGACTGACTGAGCTTAGACCCAGCTAAATCTATTAAGCATAATGTGATGTATTTGTTTGCAGGATCATGTAATACTGTATATGGGGGTGGGGAATTAGAGCTATTGCATAGGATGGTGCTGAAACAACTTTAGGACTGTCAATAATTATATCTACTGCCTTTCTGTGTGTGTGTGAATGTATCTGTTGCAGGCACCAGAATCTGCTTGTGAGAAATACCCTACTCAGATAATATGGGACTTGCTCATTTCTTTGAAATTTTTTTTTTTACTTCTGGACTTTATACTGAATATGGAGAAGAATCACTACCTTAATGCATATTTGGAGATGCATCTATATTATAATAATAAATATGAATATAAAATTTTAGAGACATATTTACACATTTATATGCTTTTCTCATATACAAAAAATGTAAATTTCTTAGGTTGAGTTCAGATATAAAAATACATTCCATTTATATATTGGTCTGCTCCAATCCTGATTTTTCTTCTTTTCTTGTCATTATCAAACAGCATGACGAACAAGTAAATATACCCAACAAAAATGTATTGATTACTTTCTCTCATAGAGAGCAAGAATGTCTCTATAGCCATTTCCATTTCTTCATGAGTTACCTTCGGCATTTTAACCTGCAACAAGACAGGATTGTGTCTTTTCTTTGCAATCCCCACAATCCACTTGCTATCTGCAAAATAGCACTTCTGTTATGTCATCAGAAATAAAAAGAGGGAAGTTCCTGGATAGTTGCTTTGTCATCAGTGATGGATTTTTCTTCACTTCAGCTTTTTCTTTAATCGGTTGCTTTCTAAGTGTCCTGGAGAAACCTGCGTGCATGATTGTATCTCAGTGTTTGAGCTCCTTTGCTATAAATGTTTCCCACTTGCCATGGGGAGCACACAGTTTCTGCCTTTCAGAGATATTGCACAGTAACCACAGTTCTTAAAGTTTTACTTTCATAGGAGGATGAAAACAAAAGTATGAGATGTGGGACTCTCAGTTTTATCTCTCACCCATCTCAATATTGTCTCTTTTTAGAGTAAAGGCTGCA
Organism: Podocnemis expansa; assembly: GCA_007922195.1. Lineage (NCBI taxonomy): Eukaryota > Metazoa > Chordata > Testudines > Podocnemididae > Podocnemis > Podocnemis expansa. The sequence goes on along the minus strand of ML682056.1, from coordinate 14,031,395 downwards.
ACCTGTATGATCAAAGGTGATGTGCCACAGAGAGCTGAAAGAGAAATGGTTTGAAAAGTGGAAGGTTTTTTTAAAGGCAAAGCAGCAAAAACACTTTAACTGGAAACGTGAGCTCAGCTGTAGTTGTGGTTTGTCTGTCTGTGGCTACCAGACCTCAAGTTCTGATGCTGCACGAGAGGCTTACAGCAGAAATATAAGAAAAATAAGTGAAAATGTTTAGTTTGTTGAAATGATCATTAAACATGAATAATGCAATGCCAGAGAAAGGAGCTAGATTGGCAGCCTGGAGGACTGGAATCCTTTTTCCATAAAAAGAACAGGTGCAGCAGACGCAGGAGGATGGCAAGCTCCCACCAGACTTGCCAGTATTCCTTGACCCTAAGTTGGAGGGCTCAGGTGCAGGTTTCCAAAAGCACACAGGTGACTTGGGAGACTTGGGGTATGGCTACACTGAGAAAGTGCTTTAAAAATAGTGATGGGGCTGCAGCAGAGCAGGCTGCTTCCAGAGTATGAGCCTGCCCGAGAAACTGGCTACGTATTGGGTGGTTAGCCCAGGCAGCTGTCTGTGGCGCTATGGCCTCACTGCTCTTTTTAGCAAGTGAGCTCAGAAATGCCTGCATGTGCCCAAGTTAGAAGTCCTGTAGCAGAGGAGACCTAGTCAGAGGGCAAGTCTACACATCAGCTGGAGAGTGTCATTTCCAGTTCAAACAAATGTACCAGCGCCAGCTCTGACGGAGCTAGAAAGCTGAAATAGGAGGGTAGCATTTGATGAAGCAGGATTTTTCTTGTCATTATCAAACAGCACATCTTCAGGCTCATTGGAAGCCAGCTGTAGTGGATAGAGTGGACTATAGTCCATGAAATCCTTGGTACTGCCATCCAAAGGGGTAGCTGTGTTAGTCTAGTTCAGTAAAACAAACAAACAAGGAGTCCAGTGGCACTCGAAGACTAACAAATTTATTTTTTTATGAACTTTCATGGGAGAAAATCCTGCTTTGAAGATGAAGTGGGATTTTCTCCCATGAAAGCTCATGCAAAAAATAATTGTTAGTCTTTAAGTGCCACATGACTCCTTGTTTGTTTGGTAGCTCAATTGGAACTACAAGGGTATCCGTTGGAACAAGAGCGGTGGGGCTGATTGGACGTGATGCGAAGATGTCCACTGGAAAGGAGGCTGAACCCACAAACTCCTGTCACAGAGGCCATACAACAATGGCAATGAGTAATTCACATGTGTTGTTGCTGACCCTGGCTAGATTTGAATGAGTGACTCAGACATGAAAGTCTCCAAATACCATTCATGATCTGGGTAGCCCTCGAAGGGATAAAACCAGCATGATGGGAGGCAGGGGCACGTTTGTTACTGAAGGACTTGGCCGCACTGATGCTGCACGAGAGGCTTACAGCAGAAACAAAAAGCTGTATGTGCTCTCACAGTAACTAAGAAAACTTGCCATCATTGTAGCCTCTTCCATTCAGGAATCCCAAGGACCTTTATAAATACCAAGTCAAGCCTCACTTGTCATTGTCCCATTCTGCAGACATGGACGTGGAGGAATGGAGAGGTGAAGTAATTTGCCCAAGGGCAGGCAGTTTGTGGCAGAACGAGGCATGGAACCTGGGAGCTTGGTCCTCCAACTCTGTGCTTTAAAAGAAACCCTCTCTCCTCCCAACTAATTGTATCCGTATATACGATATTTACCTGTTTAAATTATCATAAGAGCTGCAGTATAGTTGGCCTATTTTTGGACTCCTTCATGGTGAAGGAAGGGGTGATGGTATTTAAAATGACTGTTAGAGGCAGTTCTAGAGCATTCCTCCTTCCACTGACTTTGCAAAGACCGTGTGCAAAGACAACAGATTGCCCTACTAGTGGGGTTGATGTGTTCTCCATGGAGCTGTGTCAGCTTTCAGTGGAGTCTGGTAGCACCACAGAGGGTTGGAGGAAAGGAGCCATAAAGTAGAGAGGACAGATTTGTATTGGGTCAGCTCTGTGTAGCAGACTCCTGAATTAAAGCCATCCCAGTGAGGAAATCATATGATGTATTTATTGCATGAGCAAAGAGTTCCTGGATTTTTATAAGAAATGTCTGATAACTGTGTGCATGCATCAAAAGCAAGACTGATCACTGTGCTGCCCCGTGTGAAGGTCATGCAATACTCCAGCATTATCCTACAGTCTCTGTCCACATCTTCTGTGTATTATATCTATTGTAATTTCTCTCTTCCTGCCTCAAATCCACCTAAATACTTGGTGCTGTTTTGGATTCTGAATACAATACAAACAGAGGAAAAGATATAAACAGTAAATTAATGGATAGTGTAGCTCTTAAAAACAAAAAAAAAAAGGTTATCTAGAGATGTTTTTGTTTAACGAGGTCCTTTTAAAAAGGCAATGTTCATCCCAACAGAGATTTAGCTTGTTTATCTCAGGCTGTGATGTTCCTAATTTGATGAAGTGAGCATTTGTGGGCATAAATGTATATGATGGAAAATTGCACTAAAAATATCAAACAGCACTTGCCAATTTATTATAAATGAAATATAACTACAATGTATATACATATAGTAGTAAGCATGTTTCTGAAATACAGGGAATTTCTCTCTCTTGCCTGCTATGTTCCTTTTTAGGGTTTTTTCTGAAAAGAAGGAAAAATGATTCTTTCATATTTTTGGTCATTCAGGAAGTGGCTGTAGCTCATCTCCTGAAGAAATTTTCTTAAATCAAAAGGGCCAAATCCATGGAGTTTTGCCAGAGAGAAGCTGCAGGATTTGACCCTTTAGTTTTGATATTGCTTTGGGTCTCTTTTTTTCCTCAGTATGAAGATGACTAAAGAGGCTTCCTTCAACAGAAAGGAAAGCTATGGCACTACAGAGTTAATCTGTGTATATATGTAGAGATTACAGATTGGCATGTACAGGTCTCTTCAGGGGGTTTCTCCTAGCCAGTGTATACACAGTGGATGAATTCAGAAGAACAGGTTATGTGCGTGCATGTGTGTAAACAGGCATGTTTAATTTAGCTAACCTCACCCAATACAGGAGGTGGTCACCAGTGATGCTCTTTCCAGATTTAATTTTAGATTACCGCCCTGTCACATGCATTTCCAACAACATGTAACAGAATAAGGCTTTCCAGCAGCAACAACAAGGAAGTATGAAGTGTGCCATTTCCCGAGCTCTCTTCAGCATCATTGTACATGGGGTAGTGGGGGAATCACTACTGAGAACTGATGGCCACATGTTTTGATTGTTGTCTTGGGAAGCAGCAACGTTCAAGAGGTATATTTGGTGTGTATTAGATTATAATCTTCGTTCTGGGAAAGTGCTATGCATGTCATCAACACAAAGAGGGTGTGTATGTATCGAGGGTGTACACTGTGTGTGTACAAATTTGCCACCCCCACAGACGTGTAAGGTGCTAAGTGCAGTGGATTCATAGTGGTTCTACTGCTTGGGGGAAGGTGGAACAGTGTGTGCAGAAATTGCATAAGGACCTTTCCTCTATCAACACTGCACAGGCGTGACATGTCACTGTGGAGTGAATGGGTGCACGGCAATGGTAATCTGCTTAGCAAAGCCTTTGGGTCTGTTTCTTTTCTGCCCTGCATCTTTGTGTGGTCATTTATACCTGTGCAAGATGGGTGCAAACTGCTGGCATTCTGATGTGGTTGCATTTTGTACCCACTTAGAAGAAGTGTAAATGACCATGCAGGGTGCAAGGCGGTGGGTATTTGGCAGTTTCATGTAGGGGCTAGGGAGTGTAGGGCAATAACCTACTGTGCTGATGTCTTTCAAGTGACTTCGTATCTCCTGTGAATACTGTACACAGCAGCCTGTTGTTTAGAGGCAGACATGAAAGAGGATAGCACTCCTTCAGGCAGAGACAAATAAGAGGATGCGTTACAGGTATATAAAATAATGAATGGTCTAGAGAATGAACCATTTGCTGTTTTCTATCTCTAGCCCTTTCATTATCTTACATACCTAGAGCACATCCTCTCTTCCATCCCCTCCTCTATATGAAGAGGTGATGACATCTTTTCATGCCTCTCTTACTGACCTGTCACTAAACATATAAGGAGTTCGAAATGACAGATGATATATTTAATTGTCATTCTTTTAATCACAAAACTGTTAGGAAAGCATCTAGATTTTCTAAAACAGTCTAAGCAGTCATCCACATTCTAATCAAAACATAGTATTTCTTGAGACAAAGCAATCACCTTGCTGAGATTATGTTGTACAAAGTCAAATTTACTAAATGAATTACTTGTGCAGTGCTGAGCTCCAGGGGAGTAGCTATGGGTGGGCCTGGGCTCACCCAGGCCCACCTGCTTGACCAGGAGGCCCACCCACCGCAGCCCTGGCAATGGCATGAGCTTTGTCACCACGACCACAGACCAGCCAGCAGCAGGTGGCCACAAGCGACAGCGCTGCAGGCAGATGGGTAGGGGCAGGCTGCTCTCCAAGCGCACTGCTTTGCAGCTGCATTCCCGGGCAGGCACTGCGGCCTTGATGTGGGAGAGGCCAGGTTGCCTCTCCCATTCACTCCTCCTCCAAACCCTAGGCAGGCTTGGCTGGGCTCACCCTGGAGAATCAGGGGCCTGGCCAGAAAACAGGGGCTAGCTATGCTCCCGCTGATCTTTGGTGGGAATTGAGGGGAGATCTCTGCTTCTGTGTTGCCTAATTTAGGGTGTGTGGCATCCTTGGAGGGTGTCCAAAGATGCTGAGAGGCAGAATTGGTAGCAATCTGCGAGTCTAAAAATAGATAATTAACTGGATAAGGCGAAAAGGAAAGGTGTGTTTCCTGAAAGGTGAAGACACAGTAGGGACTTGACCTCTGCTTGTTGTCACAGAAACAGTCCTTGGATTATTGGTTGCACCCCAGGGCACAAGTGCCACAGAGAGACCCTTCGTCTCAGAGCCCTGCTGCCCTATGTAGTGTAAATGCACGGGGGGCGGGGAGAGGGCTGGTGCCAGACACAAGCCTCTGTCATGATCCAAATGCCTGTGATCAAAGCAGATGCTGGCAGAGGGTTGAATTCTGTGTGAATGTGCTTCATGCTAGGAATGAGCTGCTTTAGTGCTGTTGTTGTTTGTCATTATCCGCTATCCTCTCCCTCCAGTCAAAATTGGTTTCATTTCCAATGCACGCTCATTTGCACAAAACTGACCCAGAACCAGAGCCTTCTGTTGCCAGAGCCCTCTCCGCAACTCCTCCTGTTTTGGGCAAGCTTACTTCATGTGTCTGCCTCACTAACTCCTCTTCTTCAGCAAGCTGACTTCCTATTTCTGATGCCCCATCTCCTTTGACCCAGTACCCCTTAAAAGGCCACTGTCCTCTAAAACTCCTGTAGTTGACAGAGACTGAGGAGGAGGAATTCTCCATTTTATTTTCATTTGTCTACCTTGCGCATTTTAGAGTCCAGTGAAAGGGACGGGAGTCAGAGATAAGGAGAGAACATGGCTAGAGGCATAGAGAACTTCCCCAAAGTCTGGGAATGTTTAATTTAGAGAGGGAATGTGAGAAAAGGATATAAAATAATGACTGACACAGAGGAAGTAAGTCAGCTGCTCTTATCTGGCTTTTCTCATAATACAAGAGCAAGGATTGTCGTGCAAGGTTGGGCCAGCTGGGCTCCTATGGAACGCTGGCCATAAGTTAAAACTGCTTCTTCAGGCAGAAGGTCAAAGCCAGGGCACCGCAAAACAGAGTCCTAAATCCTTTCGAGGCTGCATGGTGCTCTGTTTCCCCTCACCCCATTACCCGTGGAGGGAAATTGACTCACAGGTGTTTCAGAAAACTTTTTTAGGCCACATTACACCAGTATAAGTACGATTCAGGCCATTTTACACAAGATACTCTTCATCCTAAAAAGTTGTTACATGAGGATGGGTGGAACATGGAAGCTGAGTTTCGTTAGATGGGATGTGACCCAAACCTGGAAATTCAGTACCATAGGGCATTGTGCTATGGTCCATCATTTGCTTTTGCTTTGGTGGGGCATCGCTTTTTCTCAACTTGCTGGTCAGCCCCACTAATGCCCAGGAAGTTGCCCTGGGTAAGTCTGGTGAGGAGGGAAGTGCAGTAGATTGTGAACATTTCCACAGCCTGTGGATCCAGTGAGTTCATGCTTCTGTCCTCGCTGTGCTCTGGGACACCAGTGCCAGAGTGCTGAGCGCTGTTCAGAGGGTTCGGAGGATGGATTGATGTGCAGCTGCCTGTGCGTGAAGTGTGGGGCTAGAAGGGATCTCAAGAGGTCTAGTCCCCTGCACTTTTGGCAGGACTAATTATGATCTATACCATCCCTGACAGCTGTTTGTCTAACCTCTTCTTAAAAATTTCTAGTGACAGAGATTTCATAAGCTCCCTAGGCAATTTAATCCAGTGCTTAACTATCCTGACATTTTAGGAACTTTCTCCTAATGTCCACCCTAAACCATCCTTGCAGCAGTTTAAGCCCATTGCTGCTTGTCCAGTCCTCGGAGGTTAATGAAAACAATTTTTCTTCCTCCTCCTTGTAACAGTTTTTAGGTACTTGAAAACTGTTTTTATGTCCCCTCTCAGTCTTCTCTTCTCCAGACTAAACAAACCCAGGTTTTTTCAGTCTTTTTTTGTAGGTCATATGTTCTAGACCTTTAATCATTTTTTTTGCTGCCTTCTGGACTTTCTCCAATTTGTCCACAGATTTTCCAAAGTTTAGCATGCGGAACTGGTCAGAAAAGTTACTTCTCATGTCTTGCTAACAACACTCCTGCTAATACATCCCAAAATGATGTTCGCATTTTATTTTTGCAGCAGTGTTACACTGTTGACTCATATTTAGCATGTGATCTATTACGATAACCAGATCCCTTCCCACATCACTCCTTCCTAGTCATTTCCCATTTTGCATGTTCCAGAGGGGTAGCTGTGTTAGTCTAGTCAGCAAACAAAAGAGGAGTCAGGTGGCACTTACAGTCTACATCTATACCAGAAAAAGTTAGGTTGAATTTGTTTATTCAAACTAACAAGTACGACTTTAATTTGAACTAAACTTGACCTTATTAAATCAAATTAATAAAGTGGACTAAGTCAACTTAAAGTTAACTTTACTTAGTTCACTTTGTTAATTTGACCTAACTTGCATTTAATTCGAATTTAGTAAAGTCTAATTAAGGGTTAATCCAGATGTACACCATCCTTAGTTAGCAGAAATGACTCGAATTCAGGCTTAGTTCGAACTAACAGGCGGATTTTATTAATTCGAGCTAAGCTTTCATTAAGTCAAATTAAGGAATTTCTTAATTCAACTTAATAAAAGTCCAGTGCAGACAGGGACTAATTTAGCTCAAATTAAGCCTTCTTAATTTGAACCAAATTGCCAGTATAGACATAGCCATAAAGACTAACAAATTTAATTATCACATGAGCATTAGTGGGAGAAAATCCCAATCTGTCAAACACGAAGTGGGATTTTCTCCCATGAAAGCTCATGCAATAAATAAATTTGTTTAGTTTTTGTAAGTGCCACCAGACTCCTTGTTCATTTTATATGTGTGCATCTGATTGTTCCTTCCTCAGTGGAATACTTTACATCTGTCCATATTGAATTCCATGTCTTCTTTGCCCATCCGCCACAGTCAGTCTAATGTCTATGTGAAACAAAGAGTGTAGAGACCTAATTAGAGGTATTAAGCAGATCCAACAGTGCAGGAGCAGCATAAGTGCATCTGGAAAGATGGTTCCTCAAAATGCTGCTCCGGTTTCATTGTGGATGAAATCCTTGGTTTGTGGCCACAATTGCTGATCATGCTCAGAATCCATTCAGAATAGATGTCTCCTGGCATTAATTTTGGTAACATAAATTGGTTTCAGATTATTGAGCACTAGTCTGTACTCTCAGGGAAATGATAGAGGATGCCAATATTTCACTTTCCTCTTTAGCTTTTCAGAATTCATCAAGAGCAGCATGGTCTGTGGATTAGGCGCTGCCTGGGAATCAGGTCACCTGGAATTATTTCACATGATCACAGGCAAATTTGTTAATTTCTCTGTGCTCTGGGTTCCTCTTGAAGGTGACCCTCCTTTGTAAAGCACCTTCACATTTCGGATGAGAGGCACCAAGCTGGTGAAAATTAAGCTCGCTCACTACCATGTGGTATAGCAGTTCACACTTGGCATCCCTTGTAGTTCCAGCCTACAGTTCCTAAAATCCTCATCCAAACCACTCTTGTGCTTCACCTGTGTACTTTATTCACAGTGTGTTGCTCACCCCCATCGATATATGAAAGTCTAAACAATCACCAGGGTCCTGCAGCTCTTGCCTGGGAGCAACAGTGTGCTCAGCCTTCTCTTCCCCTACTCTGGCTACTGGCCCCTGCCCCTCCTCCAGCTCCCGCTTCATGGGAGCTTTTAGCAGCTTCCCAGACTCCATAGCTGTTCTCCTAGCTTGTTAGCTGGCCTTCTCTGCTGGCTCCCTTTTCCCTTTAACTAGGCCTCAGTAGCCAGGGTTAGCCCAGCCTGCTACGCATGGCGAGCGACGGCCAAACCCATCACTAGACACTAGACCCGGGGTATCAGTAGTCATGTTCAGTTTGTCATGAGTTCCAGTATTCTGGCATTTATGGATTGTTTTAAGGTTTTATCACATCTGGAAGAATCAAATGGGAAAGAAGCATAAAGAAAGAAACAGATACAGAGGTGGGGCTGAGTATCAGAGTGAACTTGCTTTAAGAGATGACATCCAGCAACATTTCCAGAATTTAGAAGGATATTTTTTCCAAGGTGTAGCTCCACTGACTTCTAGGGAATTAGATCAGGGATACATTTGACATTCGTCTATGTTTGTATTACCCTTCTCCCTCTTAACGGAGTGCTTCACAAGTTGGTAAAATCTCTCTCTCTCTCATAAACAGGAGTAAAATTGTTTAGATGTCAAGGTTTTTGTACGGCCTCACTTTATTTGATCTGATAGGGAACAGTTTCCACATTCTGAATATATCTTTATTATAAAACATTATGTGTATATAAAAGTTAATTATAAAACATTATTAATTATAAAACAAAGTATAAAATAGCTCTTGATTTTGCTTGGTTACTCTTGTCTTGCTCCTCAAGCATCAAACTAACAAAGTTCTTGCCATGGGAACAGTGATGGCCTGGTACCAAACCTCTTATGGTGCTTTCCCACAGGGGCTCAGAGTTTCCTGAAGTCTCCATCTCAAGTGGAGTCTCCATTCAACTGTGATCCTCAAGCTATCATAAGCGCCTTAGCCTCATAGCATCATCTGGGAGGCAGCTCTTTAATCACAAATGGAGACTAAGCCTAACTCCATTGTGGGGCCATCCCAGCCAATGACTGGAGGATTTGGGTAGGGACAGTGGCAGACCCAGCAATCTCCTCCTTTCTGTGCTGGATCCGTAGCTTCTGTTTTTGGGCATAGACAGGAAGCAGTTGGTCCATAAACAATACAATGAGACATGAAAATTTGCAACACTGGTATAAAAAGAAATGTTTAGGTCTTAGGAGCAGAAAAAACCCCAAACTATTTAAAGTACTTGACAGTAGCCTGCCATTAAAATGCAAGCAGTTAATCTGCTATGCCTCCCCGGGATTTAGATGGGGCCCTGGGGCAAATACTTTAATGTACTGTGACTTGATGAAAGTTCTGAAAAATTAACAGGATGGATTGACTGCAAAACTCGACACAACTTTTCCAGGGTTTTTACATTATTTTTAAAGACTGGATGCTAGATGTATGTATGTCCACGTGTTGGTTTTGCTGCACAGGCATCAGGGATGCAGCCTATGGAATGAAATAAACACTCTACTGCAATTCTTGTTAACCATAAAAAGACTTAAAATAAAATGTGATTGAGGAAGAAGGAAATTTAGCGTTTCAACTTTTTTTTTTCTTGAAACCTCAGACTTCCTCTATGATCTGCCCATCTTCAGTAGGAAGTGAATGCAATATAAGAATAAAAATACTTTACTCTTTTCTACTATTTTCCATCTGAAGCGACACAAGTTGATAACTGAATACACAAAGATTGCTTACAACTGGTATTTTCAAAGCATACTTTGAAAATACCAGTCTACAGAATGAATTTGTAAGAACAAACAAGTTTCTCCATCCAAGAGTCCACAGTGTCATCTTTCCATAACATGTCAAAGTAATTGAGAATAAAAGACTTTTGTCCCTGCACACAGACTAACTTCTGTGGGAGCTGCAGGTACTCAGTAGCTTTGAAAATCAAGCTTTTTGTTTTTGTTTTTGTTTTCAGTGCTTTAATGTGGATTTATATGCTCGTCTTTAAATTAGAAGACTTGCAGATTTTTGACCATAATGCATATCCTTCAGTTTGTATTTGTTGAGTGCAAAGTCTATAACGTAAAGTCTATGATGTGGAAGGAAAATGAACAAGAACAGGAGTGTCAGATCCCCTGAGCATAGTGTCAAAACTTATTAAACTAATTTTTTAAAGGGAAATAAAAGACAAAAATCATGAGCCTAATTCTTCCTTCAGATACTTGCATGCAACTGTTACTAAACCCCATGGAAGCTGCTCATGTGAGTGTGGACTTTAGACCTTCTACATTTCACAAAAACTCTGCTGCTGACAAGACTTTACACTATTGAAATTTTATAGATTTTTAAAAAGCTAATTTCACGTGCATATGCACTAAGGATGTTGTTCTCTTGTATTTCATTCAGTTTGGAAAAGGAAATGAATCTGAACACTTTCATTTTCTAGTTACCCAAAACTAGGTCCAAGCTGCTGTTTGATTTCACAGCTCTGAATGGGACTATTAGAAGTATGTAGAGATTGTGCTGTTTTTGTTTTCCCTTCATGATGTTGGCTCAGCTTGTGCCAGGTTTAACATGGTAACATGGTACAGTAACAAGGAAAGGAAACCCTGTGCAGATTTAACAATGTAGTCTGTTCCATTTGAAGCAGAGAAACCCACTTAATTATTACATCATATTGTTTTAGTATAGCCTTGCATATGTCCCCAACAGGGTACCCATGGAGAATACGCTTATTTAAGTTGTCCAGTAAAACTGAGATGAGAATTTGGTTCATAGTGTGGAAAATAGGAGATCCAGAGTAATTTGGCATTCATACAACTTGTTTGGTGTCACATGTGCCCATTTTTTAATTATACCCACCATAATTATAGCTTGTGGTTTGGGTCCTGCATTGAGATCCGCTGTGAACACAGGGGTCTAAATAGTGAAATGCTACATGGCCATTAGGGTTCATGTTAGCAGATATCAATGCAGGATGCAAGCCATGAGCTATAATTTGATGTCCAAGAGTCTTCATATGGACAATGGATCCCAGTTTACGTCTGGCATCTCCAAAGCAAGCCTGTGAAGTCAAATCTTATGGTCATCCCTCAGTTTGTAGTGAGACAGAACATCCTTTAAACACTGTGGGATTTTGCATGAATAGGGATCGCAGGATTTTCAAATCCGTAATGTTACAAAGAGTGCGGGAAATTTACTAATGACTCGCATCCCAGTTTAGCTTCTCCCCGTGATTCTTCGGAACTGGAGGATCATCCCCTCTCAATGGACAAAAGATAAAAATAAAGAAATCAAGTTTCCTCCTTCCATGCTCATCTCCTACTCACCCTGGTGACTTAAGTCATGCATCCTTCCACTTCCATTTCTGGCAGAGCTCTGCATTTTACAGCCCTTCTCATTTTTTCCTTTCCCCACCCTCGTTGTTTCCTCAGTGTGTTAAATAGGGTCCTTGGTGAGTTCAGCTAGCTGGTTTTGTTTCTATTCCTGGCTACATCCAACAGTCAGAGTGCCTGTTTCTTCAGTGTGTCCTTGTTAGTCCAGCTAATCAGAAATCTGGGTTTTGCAGACTCGACCTTTGGCAATGAGATGAATAAAGCATGGGTCACAAAGCATGGGAGTGTTAGGAGCCATTCTCCTCTAGAAACACCTAGGCAAGTCAAGTTAACAATAATGTTAACAGAAGTATCGATAAACAGGTGGTGGAGCTTAGTGACTAGATAGTGACCCATAGTTTTCTATCATGGCTTGTTTTGATGTGTAGCTGCCTCTAGAATGACACTGTTTTGTTGCCATTTTGTTCTCTGACAAAACAGGCTTGAGAAACTGGATTTTTTCATGACCTGTAGCAGCAAATGTTCATGATTAACTGGTGTCCTGGCTTCAACAATCAGTGAAAGCATTGCTAGTTTTCATTGTTTTAGTTATTGTTTCTTATGCAAATCATAGAGAATTAGAGATAATTTTATTAAATGTCATGGCACTCTACTGAATGAGATATATATGTATGCATACACATATGCATGCAGGGGTACACAACACTGTCCTCTGTTGAATGATGTCAGAACTACTCTATGTGTCATAAGCACTACACTGCTAACAGTTTAAAAAAGAATCACAGAGATTAGATTAAAAACAACAGGAGTCCTCTGGCATCTTATAGACTAACAGATTTCTTTGGCCATAATCTTTCATGGGCTCCAACCCACTTCATCAAATGCATGACGTCATGCATCTGATGATGTGGGTTTGAGCCCACGAAAGCTTGTGCCTGAAGAAATCTGTTAGTCTTTGAGGTGTCCCAGGACTCTCACTGTTTTTGCTGTACACAGACTAACACAACTACCCCTCTGAGATTAAAAAGTTTTCTAAGGGGCTCCAAAAAGGTGTAATTTACAGCAGCTGTGAATTTGGCTCAGTGACTGCAGATGGACAGCAGAAGATTCTGCATATTTACTGATTAGTAAACTAATTACTAGGGGGAGGTAATTAAATGTGAGGCAAGATAGGTTCTTGACTGAAGGAAGAAATTTCACCCATTAACTTGGTTTAGGCTTGAAATTCTTCAATCTGTTGCTTGAATAATTTTATTGCAATCAGCTGTGCTTGTTTAAGATCCTTCCTTCTGGGGGCATTGCCACGTATGAAGATTAGCTGGGGTCCAGACCCCTGCCAGGTCCAAGCTCTGCCTCCTGGCCTGAGCCCCACCCCCAGCCTCAGCCACACTCCCTCAACCCCAGTCCCAGGGTAAAAAGATGAAAACTTTGGGTCTCGCTCTGCGACTGTTATCTTGGAGCATCAGATACATGAATGACAGCGCCTGGCTCTCGTCTCCAGACTGGCTTGAGCAATACATAAATGAGCTGGAAATAATATCACACCAACTTCCAGAATATCTTGGTTACGAACAAAACAAAGAAGGAGTCCTTGGCACTTTAAAAGACTAATATATTTATTTATCACATGAGCTTCCATGGGAAAAAAATCCCATCTTCAAGCATCTGACAAAGTGGGATTTTCTCCCATGAAAGTGCATGTGATAAATAAATTTGTTAAGTTCCAAAGGGGCAGCCATATTAGTCTAGTTCAGCAAGGACCTCGTGGCATTTAAAGACTAACAAATTTATCCCCCGAAAGCTCATGCCATGAATAAATTTGTTAGTCTTTTAAGTGCCACAGGACTTCTTGGTTGTTTTGATAAATTTGTTAGTCTTTAAAAGTGCCACTAGACTCTTTGTTTGTTTTTCTCAAAGTGGGATTCCCCTGCTCCCTTTCTCAGGGCGGCATTTACAATAGACAAGCCCACCCAGCACCCCAGCCCACCCCAGGCCCCACAGAGACCAGTCACACCCCGGCCCAGTATAGCCTGAGTTTTCTGTCCATATCTGGCCTTGGGAAGACACTGCTGCAGTGTCAGTTCTTCGGAGGGAGGAGCCAGGTAGGGATGGTCTACAGATTGCCTGGCTCAGCTTGGGGTCACCCCTGCTTCTGCGCAGCCCGTCCCCTCCCCGTGGCCTTCACCACTACTGGAGGCTGTCTCTGTTTAGGGAGGAGTTTCTTCTGTAGGCCTGTTTGAATCAGTAGGTAGGATGTTGCTGTACCGGAAGACTTGTGACTGGATATTATATTGTCAGCCTTATTCCTGGCTTTGATTTCCAGTCTCCCAATTTCCTGACTATGTGAAAGGTTAGTGGTTGGATCGTGGGAGTAGAAGACAGGCTTTGCAGACTGTATCAAAGGCACCATTGTGATATCTAACCTTGCACAAATAACTTAACTGCACCAAACGTCAATTCACCCACATTGTGTCCAGGGCAGGGTGTGCTATGGATTAATGGGCAGTTGTGACGGGAAACATAAGCACCGTGTCAATTCCATTAAACTAGAGAAACTTAAGTAAAAGCTGGAGTTGACTGGATAGCAAAAGCAGATATTAGTGAGCAAATTCAGAAACCAACCTAATTGATCATGTAATGAAACCAAACAAATTAAGAACTGTAGATCCAAAATATTTGAAAAAGGTCATTGAAAGCTATCCTGTGAGGAAAAAAATGAGGAATTCCTGTCTGGAATTTAAAATGCGAGACGTCTTATTCAATAGAGAAAGCTGAAAAGTCTGCACTTACTACTCCCCTTTTATAGATATAGATTTAAGGAACTTCCTTCTACGGTACTGCACCACCTGCTGCGTACCACAGCAATATATCCTGGATATTTGAGGGGCTGGTTGGGCATTAACTGTTGACGATTTGCTAACATGGGGCAAAATTGACCAGTGCCACAATCAGAGCCTGTGTAACAGTCCAAAGCATGGGAAGGAGAATTTAAGGGGCGAGTTGTCTTGTTGGATGTATTTTCAGTGACTGAGGATTTCACCTGAACATTAAAAAAGTGAAGACAATTATACATATGGGTAAGATATCAATGAGAGACTTTGCATTCATAGGCATGTTAACATTTGAAAACAAATTCAAATTCATCTTTGAACTGTCACACATGATACTCTGCTCAGAATTCTGCCAGGGAACAATACAAGACAGCATTTAGATGTGCCAAGCAAGAGCAAAGGAATTATGAAAAAGGTGTTCTGTCTGTACCCGTACTGAAGTGTTTAACATTTCCAAAGATTCAATGGCCTCAGCCGTTGTAAGCTCACAGGAGCTGGGAGCTGTCCTACTGTCAGATGATCACCTTTGGTATCCACTTCCAAAGCAGTGACTAAAACCTAACGGAGCTATGCTGAGGTTGAAAAGGATCATATTTAGTTGTGAAGTTTTATTAATGTTTATTGGCAGAAATCAGCTAAGGAGGAAATCACTCATGAACCACTGGAGGCCATAAAAATAAAAATCAGTCCAGTGGCACTTTTAAAGACCAACAAATGTATTTATGGCATAAGCTTTTGTGGGCACAATCCCACTTCATCAGATGCATGAAATGGAAACTGTAGCATGTTAGCTGTGTATATACATACAGAGAAGGGTGGGCCACAAAGTCAATGCAAGCAGATCCAGATGGATAGTCTGCTAATTTATCTCAGCAAAGTAAACAAGCTGTTCTGATTCACATGGTGTGGAAGAGGGGAGCAAGAGCTGAGAAGGGTAGTAGAGGGGAAATCATCCTTTGTCATGAGTTAGCCATTTAAGATCTATGTTCAAACCCAGTGTGAAGGTATCTAGTTTGCATATGAATTCCAGCTCTGCATTTTCACATAGTAATCTGTTTTCTAAAGCTTTTTGCTGAAGTTCTGTAACTAGCATGTTTTTTAGGGAATGTCCGGTGGACTGAAATGTTCCCTACAGGTTTTTGAATGCTACCATTCCTGGTGTCTGACTTGTGTCCATTTATTTTGTACAGAGACAGTCGGGTTTGGTCAATGTATAAGGGAGAGGGGGCATCGCTGGCACATGATGGCATAAATCACCTTGGTAGGTGAGCAGCTGAATGAGCCCATGATGGAGTGGCTGACTTGGTTAGTTCTATGATGGTGTCACTTGAGTAGATATGTGGGCAGAGTTGGCAAGGGGGTTTGTTGAAGAGATGAGGAGCTGGCTTAGTATTTCTGTTGGATGCTGTGCATTTGCTCGTGAGTGTTTGCTTAAGGGCGGGAGGAGGGCTGTCTGTAAGTGAGAAGTGGCCAACTTCCCAAGGCTTGGAGGCCATGTTACAGAAATCTTTGTGCAAACCACTGCCTATCCTTCGACAAACATTCATACCGTTACAAAAGTACGTTTAAGTGGTCTGGTAAGGGGGTGCTTATAGTAGTCTTGCTACAAGAGACACAGTAAATAGCAAAAGCAAGAAGCTGTAGGAAGCGGAGTTTGAAGTAAACATGACTCAAGTACAGCATTTTTAAACAAAAGTGGTAAGCACAAAATGATCCAAACCTTCCAACACCTTACAAGTAATTGTAGGTGAATGATTATCAGGAGGAAAAACAGTGAAAGAGGAAAAAAAGAGACAGTTCAAGCCTAAAATCTTTCTGGGAGTATACAAATTAAATTGGTGTGTGAGATTCTTTACAGAGGGTATTGTCGTAATACCATGCACAGCATGAGGTCTGAGACAGCATAATCCATGGTGTCCATCTGGGTAGGAGACGTTCTTACACGCACAGTGGAGCCCGAAATGTTCTGTTCTGGCCTGGCCTGATTTCTGCCATTGAAAATAAAATATCTCAGTGTGAAATTTGCAGTAAATAAAGGACATGGAATGCAAAAGAACCACTGAAACCGTACAAAGTGCCGACAATTGATCGAAAGTTGGCAAAGATGCCTTTGCATTAAATGGGAAAGATTGTATCTTAACAGTGGAATTTTTTTGTGGTGGTGGTGGTGGTAAATTGAGCTGTTGCAAAAGACCACTGGAGAGCAAAAGACAATTAAAGGTCGGCCTCTGCAGTGCTGGGAGACAGAAAACAAAGTGTCAAGCAGCTAGCGGAGCAAAATGACAAATGGTGTTTTAAACATACTAAATGCCATGGAGTCTTTTAGTCTGTAAGTGGGGTGGGGCAGGGACTGCCTCTCGCTCTGTGATTTGTACGGCACCTGACCTGATGAAGCCCAACCTGGTAATGACCATTAGGGACACCTGCAATATAAGAGTTAAATGATAGTAATCTTGAGGGGAAAAGTGCCAAATCCTGCCGGTGCAGAATCTACGGAGCTCAGATTGAGTTGAATAGGACAGGTTCAACCTTTTCAAGTTATTGTTTCATTCTGGTCATGATTTTCTCTGCACAATAGCTGCAAATCTAATCTTTAAAAAAGAAAGAAAGAAAGATAACTGAATTTAGAGCACAGTTTTGCAGCAGGGGTGAATTGAGCTGCTGAGCCTGTGTCTCTGGAATTGTGGTGCTGTGGTTACACTCTTACTCCACAACAGAGGGCCAATATCCACCAATGGCAATGGCTTCTGTTACTCTTTCAGTGGTGGGGAGAATTGAAACAAGGGTAGGAATGTAAAAGAAACCAGATAAGGAAATAGTGTTTGTAGACAAGGGCTTACATCTGCACCCTGGCAAAGTGATTTCTCTCAATTTGGGACAGCTTTGCCTGCAAAGAAACCATAACAAACCTTTCAAAGTGAAAGGCTGTGGGTTTAATGCGGAGTTGAGTTTCGGGACCTGATTCTGACTTCAAGTAAGTGTAAATGGAAATTAAAGGCAGTGCAGCTGAGATTAGAATTGGGCCATGAGGGAATCTTAGCTTCTGTAACTTACATCTGTTTTCCACCCTTCATCATGTAAATCATCCCATTTCACACTCTGACTCTAACCCATGTCCCAACATGTGACTTGCATTCTCTCTGCATTTGATTTCATGTTAGTTTTTGTGGCAGCTCCACTGTCGTGTTTTGTTTTTTCTTCCGCTGCTTGTACCTTCCATTTTCTTCCTGGTGAGTTCGTCTCTGATGGATCCATACCTCTTTCTCGTGTTTTCCATGAATTTTAATATGTTGACATCCAAAATTCTGCCCTGTATATGGAAATTATGCCCAGGACAGACTTTCCATTTAATTATATTTAAACTGGAAAAGAGCACTGGCATTTTTACAAGTATTCCAGAATTAGTTGCCTAAATACTGAGACTGGTTAATCTTTTGGAAAGAAAAAAAAAACTCCTTACTGATTTATATTTAGCAGAGGGAATGCATATTTTTTAAACACAGCTTATATGGGGCCTCCTGAAGAAAGGAAAACATCTTTTACATTGATTTGTAGTTCATGGAAATGCTACGTGGCCATAAAATATTTGTAGTGGGGTTCTGGCTTTTATGCAACTGGCTTTAGCTGCTTGAACTGTGATTAACCCTTTGAGAATGGGTGCTGTCCTGAACACGACTACCTTTGAGCTGAAGGGTAGCAGCTGTTTACCAGTTCACAGGAACACTATGCAACATTTTAGGACAGGAAGTGATACGAGTACGGTGTGCAGTTAAAGAACTGCCTTGTGAATACAAGGTGGTGAGGAGAATTTGGTGAGGTATTTATACTTGGAAAAGTCTCTTTGGCCTTGTGCACATACACACATACATGATGTGAAAAGAGACTTGGGGAATTTGTACAGCGTCTCTGGTGCTATGAGCATATTGGTGATATGTGAATGTCAGAATGTTTGGAGGTATGTTTAGGATGAACCCTGGAAGTCTAGACGCTTGGCAGAATTTCGAATGCTAATGGCATCATCAATTGTTTCTTCTTTTTCTCCTCCCAGTTCCCCAATGTAGCCAGAGAAGTGGGTTTCTCTTCTCATCCTCCAAACCATTCAAAGCTTTCCTTCTTTCTTCCCCTGACTCAATCCTTCCATTCCCATGGCTCCCCAGCTTCTTCATGACCTGCCTCTCGCCTCTGACTTCTCTTTTCCTGGCCCTGAAATTATCTTTTCAGTATTCAGCAGGACCCACTCTTCCTTTGTTGAGTGGGCTGTTTCCTCTTGTATGTACCACTTGGGATCGATTTTCTTGCTTTGATCAGCGGTTCTATAGTAGTTTTTTCTCTCAGCCTTCCATAGGACTCATGAGATTTGAAGACAGGAGCTGACTGTAGAGATTACTTTCTGTAAGAGTCAGAAACCAATCGTGCGTCAAGATAAATGAGAGTTGAGGAAACTTATCTAAATTTTTTCACACTGAGAAGTAAGCTTAGCTTCAGTTCAGTTTAAGATCTAAGATTTTTTTTATTCCCTGTCCCCTTCTCCCTCAGAGATTGTAGCACTGTTATACAATAAGAGACTCTTGATCCATCAAGTCAGGTATTTTATTTCTGCCAGTACTTGATGCTCAGAAGAAGGTGGAATAAGTCACATGACATAAATATGCAGCATTGCTGTTGCTGTGTCCACCCCAGGAGATTAGATGTTGGTGACAGAAACTGGTCAAACAGAAGATATTACCTCACCTGCCTTGTCCCTCCTATAAGATATCTAACTAATTTTATAGTTCTGAATTCCCTCTCTCCCTATGTTGATCCACCCTAAAGTTTGCAATTTGATTATCCTTCTTTTATGATGCAGAACTAGAGATAATATTAGCCACATGATTATCTAAATTCCTTGTTTCTCTGCCCTGCTGTGGTAATTAATTCCATAGGCTGCCCACATGCTGTTTGTAAGAATGTTTTCTTTGTTCTGAATTTACAGGCCCCTAATTTCATACTGAGTGAAATCTCATTCTTCTTTTTTACATGACCAATCAGTTTACACGCTTCCTTTCATAATACAAAGGGTAAAATGCTTTTTGAATGACTAGAAGTGGCTCACTTGTTGTATTTTCAACTGAAATAGCTCCTTGGGGGCGTCCTATCTGCTGTTCAGTTCCAGGTGAGAGTTGCTGTCTTTGTCTAATCTGTTAGGCCTGATTCTGGTTACACATGGGCTTTACTCTAATGGTATGGCATTGACTTCCGTGGTGGGAAGCTGGTGTAGATCAGGAGGAAGTGACAGCAGAGCAAGGCTGTGCTTATATAGCAGGGCCAGGCCACATTAACTGCATCTCTTTCTCGTTTCTCTTGACTGCACCCCCTCCGATATCAGGCCTCGTGGCTTTACTGCTCTGTCTGTGGAATTTCACTGGGAAGCCAAGCCCTGGGCTGCAGTACCTTATGTATCATCTGGGCTTTCCTGACAGGTTTAATTTGGCTGGCCACCTGCACTTCTTCCTTTGGGCATCTGTGACCAGTGGCATACAGTGATCAGAAAAATTTCTTCAAACCAAAATATTGTTTTAAAGTGCCTTTTCTCTGGGGGTATTGTTCCTACTGTTCCAGTTAAAGAACAGTCTCCAAGCATGTCTAACTTACCTGAAAGTGGTCTTTGCTACTTCAGACACCCCAGCAAGGGCTAGTGTCTGTTGGTTTTTCTGACCAGTTCCCCAACAGCTACCTCCCTTCCTGAAAGGGAGAAAGTCTATTTTAATCCAGAGCGAGTCCCTGTGTTCCTGTCAGATCCTGGGCTTTGGCCCTTCTGGATAAAAGCAGCCCAGGAGAGTCAGCAGGATGTTGAACCAGACGCCTCAGAGCCAATAGCTCTGCCATTATCCTGTAACAACCCTCAAGTGTTTGCGAAGAGCTGGCTAATCTCAATATATTCTTTTTCCTTTCCTTTCCTTTCCTTTCCTTACAGCCTGCTGTTACACTAAACATCCAAATAACAGACTGCATTCATAAATTGTTATAGCACAGCTCCAAGTCTGTCATCACTGCAGCTGCTGCTTCCGGTTGACCTGACAACTTTAAAACACTAAAGCTCCGCCTCACTGCGGGTGAGATCCTGGCCCCAAAGATGTAAGTCACTCATGTCCCTTTTGAGGCCAGGATTCCCAGCCTTGTGTCTGAGTGGCCATATTGTAAAAGATCACTAAGAGTATGTGAAACTGCTCAGCAAATGCTTACGAGGATGTTTTGCTTCAGTCATGTCTGAAACATGACTCTCACAATGAATACAATGTAACTGATGTTACAGCTGTTGGCATTTGAATGTGTGCCAGTGGACGTTTTGTGCATTTCATTTCCAGGGCCACGTAGTGGCTATTCTGTGATGCATTGGAAATGGGGCCCCGGTTTCAGTGCTGCCTGCTATCCTTGGTGGCTGCCTCCAAGAATGCTAATGGCGACTGAGCTATCTTCACACCATAGGTGGCAGCTTTGGACCATCACTTTGCCTTTAATACTGTGCCATCTTAATGACTTAACTAAACAACTAAACTGCTGTAGACTTCAAGAGGCACTGAATAAACTTTGTCCTCATGAATAAGAATCAGGCACTGTATGATCAAACAGTGTAGCTGTTGAAGATGCCAAGTTAAAATATTAGTTTACATTGATAAAGGGAAGCTTTTTTATTTGAAGCAGCTGGATTTGCCTTTTATTACATACAACATACAACTGTATGTTGAAAGGTGCCATCCCTTAGCTGACAAGGGAAGTCTTTAGTCTTTTTGCTTAGCTAGCTTAGCTAAAGCTTTCAGATGCTTTTGAAGCTCCAGATGAAGGGCAAGGAAGGATGGCTGTTCCAGCTGGGTAACACATCCTTTGGCAAGAAACATCGTGGCTACTCTTTTGAGTACACCTGTCTTGCTGGGCATTGGACAAGAGATGCTAGTTGAGACCATCCAGTTCTGTTAGGAGGTTGGTCTGTAGATAAGCAGAGGACAGCAGGATTTTGACTCACATCTCCTTTGACTCACTGATGGGCACACATGTTATTGCTAAGAGTAAAGTTTGAGGTGATTTTTTTAATAACAGTCCCACTAGTGGTCTATCCACAGTATGCCTCAATAGCTGTACCAGAAAATGGTGGATGTCAGCTTTTGAGGTTTGAGTGACTGTTCATTTACCTGCATCATGTATTAATTGGTGCCACAAGGCATGATGTGGCAGAACATGCAATAGCTGTTATTTTGCCTGCAATCAGCATAGTTAGTGTTATATTATGATGCCATCTAGAGAAGTGGTTTTCAACCTTTTGTGGGTCACAACACACTTAGCAGCATATCATGACCTTAGAGGGCACACCAGTCGTTCCCCCTACAGTAGGCCAAATCTAGCCATCTCTGCAGTTCTTTGTGACACACTTAGCAATGTGTGGTGACACGATCATGTGTCCCAATCCACTGGTTGAGAGCCACTGATCTAGAGACCTCATTTGCGATCAGGTTCTCAATGTGGCAGGCATGGTGCAACCACGAAATAAAAGATAGTTTCTGAAAGGTCAGAAGGGAAACAGAGAAATATTGAGATGTGAAATGACTTGCCAAAAAGATCACCCAGGAGGTCATTGGCACATCTGGTAGTATTCCATGGGTCTCCTTAATCCAACTCCCAGGATTATATCCACTAGACCGTACTGCCTCCTCAGCTCAGGTATGGAATTCCTCCTTTAGCATGTTGTTGAGGCGCACATAAAAAGTGAGAGATAAACCACATACCACTGAGGAGATCCAGTGAGGGTAGCTAGGAGAAGAACCCTGTTCAAATGTCCTAATCACTTGTGTTCTTCAAGAGGCAGCAGATGTTTGCCTACAAAAAGGAGGATTGTGGAAGGAAAATATAATGGTGTGTGAAAGAATCTGCTCTACCATAAAATAAAGAGAATTCCCCTTCTCTCTCAGAGCTTGGAAATTCCACCTGCCCTCCCCTGCATGAAGAAAGCCTCTTTTACAGAAGAAGACTAATATTAAGTGGACTGTGTACTGCAGGGCATAACGCCCCTATGGGGAGAGAGAAAGAGTGGGATTTTAAAGTTCCAGTGAGACACACAAAGTCAGGGATAAAGTGAAGAGCAGCTGAGACTATGAAAAAAAATGACTCTGACCACCTGCTTGTTGGGAAGTCATTTTTGAACAAGCATTATTTATTTGTGTTATGGTAGCACCAGGAAGCCATGATCATGGCTGATCCTCAAGGTGCCAGGTTCCATAAAGAAACATAGTGAGGAACAGTTCCTGCCTGGAAGAGCTTTCCACCTCCGCAGAAAACACTACCAAATGATGGGAGAGGAAGAGGAGGCAGGGCAAGGGGAAAAGATTTGCTCAAAGTCATTGGCAGAGATGAGAAGTAGAATGCCAGTCTTGTGAGTCCCAGTTCTGTGTCCTGTCCACTGGACCACCTGGTATTCCCTACTCCTCAAAACTCCTGGATACAGGAGTATTGGAAGTAAGACACGAGAAGTAATTCTTCCTCACTCCTCTGTTCTGATTAGGCCTCAACTGGAGTATTGCGTCCAGTTCGGGGTGCCTCATCTCAAGAAAGACATGGAGGAATTGGAGAAAGTCCAGAGAAGAGCAACAGAAATGTTGGAAGGTCTGGAACACCTGACTTGTGAGGGAAAATTGAAAGAGCTGGGTTTGTTTAGTCTGTAAAGGAGGACACTGAGAGGGGACATGATAACAGTTTTCAAGTATCTAAAAGGTTGTTACAAGGAGGAGGGAGAAAAATTGTTCTCCTTAACTGCCAATGATAGGACAAGAAGCAGTGGGCTTAAAGTACAGCAAAGGAGGTTGAGGTTGGACATTAGGAAAATATTCCTAACTGTCAGGGTGATTAACCACTGGAATAAGTTGCCTAGGCAGGTTGTGGAATCTCCATCATTGGAAGTGTTTAAGAGCAAACACCTGTCAGGGATAGTTAAGAGGGTCTTTGGTCCTGCCATGAGTGCAGGGGACTGGACTCGATGACCTCGCATGGTCCATTCCAGTTTCTATGATTCTATATTCAGAGATTCCTGAACCTTTAAGAAGACAACATGTTGGATAAGTTGACTTCACCATCTCCATAGTGACTCTTGCATTCTGAACATATGTTCACTGTGGCTGTGCTTTTGAGTACACATGGATGTGAGCTGTGAAGTTGAAATCAGGAGCTGAACCATTTCAACATTTTGAGTGGCAGTATAAGTCAGACCTAAATTAGCCTAACATTCAAAATGACTTGGATCTGGTGTTCCAATTTGAATCCATCCATGTTGGCTTTTGCCTGTTTAGTATCAAATCAATCTAACACAGACCAGACTGTGTGTTCTTTTCCTTCTAGTAATGTGTACTTTTTATCTTGGTAGCTACATGGTCAGTAGAAAGCCATGGTGACAATGACCTGGCAGTGTAAAAAGAATAGTAAACTTTAAGGGGTGTGGAGTTGTCCTTAAACAGTTTTCATGGTGTACTAGGCACAGAGTCACACTGGAGATGTGCAGTTCCTGAAGAACAAACATTTGCCAAGGCAAAGTAAGAAGACCTAGTCTTCATTTATGGAATCTTTACAGTTCTCCTACATTCTTCACACTCTTCCTTGAGACTGTTTATATGTGAGAAAATTGGTTTTGAAATCCTTTTACTGCACATGAGCTAATACTCATATTTAGTAATGTGTCTGTCTTGTAATTTGCCATGAATTCTTGAGGGCAAAGTCTGGAGTCTAGAACAAGAAATGATAATAGTTTCTTCCCATACTCTTACTAATGGTCAGAATCCCAAGACAAGTCATGTTCCCACAACTGAATCACGGCCACTGGTCAAGGGGAAGGCCAAAAAAAAAAAAAGGTTTCAAAAACTCCCTCAAAGTCAACATGAAGAAGTGCAATGTTAGCATAGAGTCATGGAAAACCCAAGCCTTCAACTGACCAAAATGAAAAAGGACTTTGTGAGGAGGATACCAGTACTCTGAGACAGCAGAAAAAGGAGAAATGGGAAAGGAGGAAAGAATGTACTGCAGTCTGACTTAACAATCCAGAACCTCCCATTCCATTCGGAAATGTCTGTCCCAACTGTGACAAGATCTCTGGATCCTGGAGAGGTCTCATTAGTCACCAGTGGATCCACCAGCGATAACCAGCCATCATTTTATTGAAAGATTGTCATTCGTGAACTTTAAGGCATTGACAACAGCTAAGAATCACAATTGGTCCTTTTGGTATCTTGCTGTACATAAGTTGTTAGCATCTCAAGGAGCAGAAATGCAGTTCATTGGTCCCTTTGAGGCTTCATCTCACTAATCGTAATTCTCAGATGAAATAACACCTCCTTATTCTCTCATCATTCAGCTGCATCTCTCTGATTGAAGCATGCTTGCTGTTCCAGTGTACAGATGACCCTTTCTGCAGTATAAACATACTCCCAGGACAAGACATTCTCTCTCACACACCTATACCTGATGGTTTTTGCATGCATTCTCTTTCTTCCCATCCTGTCTTTGTTGTGTATGTCATGGTACACCTGCTAGACTACAAATCACACTTCAGCCATTTTGAGATGACAAGATAACAACCATATGCATCTATTCCTTTTAGTCTGCAAGGAAACTTTCCCTCACCTCTGTCACTAGTACTCCTTAGCTCTTTTCTCTTCTTCTGCAAGTGGATGTGAAATTACATTCTTCAGTTTCTACTTGTCTGGCAGTTGCTGTGATGTGCTTGCAATCTCATGTCATCAGGTTCCACACCATGACCATTATATCTAAGTGTCTGTTGACTTTAACTCTTTGCAAAGCTCTTCTTGAATACTTTGTAGGTCAGATGCTTTCTGAAATGAACTTTTTTCTCTACACATAAACAATGCCAGTCCAAACATTTTCAGTTGGAAAATATGTTCTTTAAAACCCTCCCAAAACCTTAAGCAAGCTTTTAAGCAACCCCTTTTTCCATAGCCTAATTTTCATAGTATGGGTGTTGGTGAGGAAGAATGCTAACAGGCTTTGGGAGTGCATTTTATTAAGTTGAGAACATCAAGGGCTCAGATGTATCCAAATTATAAATAATGATAGAGGCCTGATTGTGCCCTGAGGTCCATGATTGGTGGGTCATCTGTCATAAGTGAAAGGAGAAGTCAGCCATTTCTGCAGCAGTGTCCCCGTCCCGCAGATTTTCAGGAGTCCATGAAGAACCCTTTGCATGTCTGGGAATCCGTGGAGGGGAGTTCACTGTCAGTTCACTGTCTCCCCACTGGTGTTTCAGAGATTATGGCAGAAATGCACTACAGCTCTTCCGTGTTTTCACAATGGGGATGCCGCTACCTCCACTAGGGGCGTGTTGCCAAAGAGGTGGAGGGTGGAGAGGGGCACAGAGGTTCTGGGCCTACAAATGGACCAAGCAGGAATGCTGAAACTACAGAAGTGGGGGCTGTGATTGCACAGCTTGGCTTGAAGTGGTCTGCAGCTTATATAGAAAAACAAACAAGGAGACCTGTGGCACTTTGAAAGGCCAACACATTTATTCATCGCATGAGCTTCCAAGGGCAGAATCCCACTTCATCAGACACATGAAGTGGGATTCTGCCTATGAAAGCTATTGTGATAAATAAATGTGTTGGCCTTTCAAAGTGCCAGAGGACTCCTTGTTTGTTTTGCTGAACTAGACAAAGAGGGGTCCTCTGTGGGACTAGACTAACACGGCTACCCCTCAGGGACTTATTGTATACAGGGGTTGCAGTTTGGTTCACTGGCTCTTAGGACCCCCATGTACAAATTGTTCCAGACAAGCTAACTAAACTCCCTTGTCTTTGCCTGGAATTGGTGCAGATTCCAGCGGATCTGTAGTTTTGAGGCTTGTAGCTCCACACAGGAATGTCAGCAAATCTGCAAGAGCCTCACATCTCACAGGTTTTCTCTCACTTAGTCTCCTCCTTCAGGTATTCCTACAAAATAGAGCAGTGAGGTTCTGTGTTATTGTGTGAAATGACTCTACATAGCTTGAAAGCTTGTTCATCTCACTAGTTGGTCCACTAAAAGATATTCCCTCACCCACTTTGTCTCTCTAATATCCTGGGGCCACCACAGCTAGAACAATGCAGCTCATCTGCCTCTGGTAGCTGTGACTTGAAAAGTTTGCCTGTCTTGATTTTCACTCATCATAGTGGGGCAGGTGCTTTTCTCAGTAGTAGATGTTGTAAACCTGGAGGAACCCCTGGCATTTTGCTGCATTTGTAGTAATATCACAAATAAAAATACCAGGGATGGTGTCTTGACACAGACGTGGCTTTGTTTTTATGTGACTCACAAGATCTGTTGTCTTGTGACATTGGCACAAGACCCTGGGGTGATGCAAGCTGTTTTTATAATAACGTGTCATTATGGCACCATCTTGTCACTTGGGAGTGTTACTCCCTTGTTGATGAACAAGTCAGTAAGAACCCTGCACTGCCCATGAGCAAGCCCTCAAATTTCCACCTTCCCTTCAGTGTACTTGTCTTTGCAAAGTTTGTTTCTGAGTATCTGTTCTCATCATACTTGGGTGGCGTATCACTTGTGGGACCAGACCTTGATGGGCCAACTCTGAGCTGATGTGACTCTGGCAATGTCAACAGAACTAGGGCAGTTTGCCTCACCTGAGACTCTGGCCTTATGAATTGAACTTAACTCCATATCGCACAGTTGAATCATAGGGAAAAAATACAAGGTGAATGTGTTTTATGTCATTGTGACAGCATTGCGAGCAGTAGGATTTGTAATCGTATGCAGAATATCATAGGGTATGTCTACACTGGAGGCTCTGTTAGGTCGACTTAGAGCATCCACACTAAAAACTCCTGTCGACTGCCTGCGTCCATGCTGACAGGTACTAGGCCAACCCTTTCTGGTGGCCAGGAACTCTGGGAGGGGGCCTGGAGTCCAATAAAGTCGACTTAAGGGCTATTCCCCATCTATTTGGCTTAAGTCAACTTAATAAGGTCTACTTAAGCAGGGGCGTCGCTGGCTGCGGGAGAGACCTGGGGCACGGGCCCAGGCCCCACCCCAGGCCT
This sequence comes from Podocnemis expansa, assembly GCA_007922195.1. NCBI lineage: Eukaryota > Metazoa > Chordata > Testudines > Podocnemididae > Podocnemis > Podocnemis expansa. The sequence continues at coordinate 14,003,876 of ML682056.1, read as the reverse complement.
ATAGGCCCCCTTCCTGGCCGGGGACAGGGCCAGGCCCCGCATCCCCGGCAGGGGAGGGGGCAGCCACGGCCTGCCAGGCCCTGGATCCCAGGCCGGGGACGGGGCCGCTGCAGCCACAGGCGACTGGGCCCCGGATCCCTGGTTGGGGACGCGGCTGCAGGTAGCCAGTCCCCGGATCCCCAGCTGGGGATGGGGTCGACACAGCTGCTGGCAGCTGGGCCCCGGATCTCCGGCCCGATTGGGCCGGAGATCTGGGGCACTGGCACTGGGGTTTGGGGCACGTGCCCTGGCGTGCCCAGTGCCAGTGATGCCCCTGGCCTTAAGCAGACCTGTGTGGCCACGGGGGTCTGTAGGTTGACTTAAACTTCCTTAAGTCAGCCTAAGGTTCCAGGATAGACGTACCCATTGTGATTTTTATTCAGCGAATACGGATCAGGCCTCAGTGCCTCTAACAAAGGATTCGTTTGGTGGTATTTGGCTGAATCCTGAAGCACTGGTATGCCTTTTTTGATGTGTGTTAGTATCATCCTTGTTGCCTGGTCCATGGATCCCTGTGTCTGCCACGGCCCTAGCTAAAGTACACTTGTTTTAGGTCAGGCTGTAGTTACTCCATGATCTTAGCTCAGAAGGTCTGTGCTCTTGGTCAACATGGTGGCCATCACACAACTCACGTTTGGAATGGAAATGTTGCCCTTGGAAGGATTGAATAAGGATCATTTGTGTCTTATTACTGCAAGGTGTCAACCACAGTAATATCTGAGTGTGATTTTTAATTTAAGATCATTTCCTGAGATCGTTACTCAGGCAAACGTTCACTGAATGAAAGTCTTTCCTGAATAATGACCTAAAGATTTCGCCCTTAAATAAGGTATGGGGAAAGGGAATCTTCTTTCCTATTTGTATAAATACCCTGTTCTGTATGGATTCTGCTACCCAGTCAATGTTCCCTGCCCTGAGGCTTGTGAACTTGTGGGTTGCATTGTGTCTGTTTTAAATGCGAAGATCACATTATGAGCCTTTCAGACATTGGTCTAAGATGGCTTTGTTCCCGTTTGCACTCTATGGTGTCATATTGTCACAGTAAATTAGCGTTCTTGTTATGTTGTGTCTGCAGAATCACACAGCTCCTGAGGGCTGCACAGTGCATTGACGGCAGATGCCCTCAACATAGGCAGCCTTATTACAGGAGCCTGCGTAGAAAACTGAGCACTTTTGGTCATTCCATTCTCACATTTTAAAAGGAGTGAGAGCTCCAGCCATTCTTATAATCATGACAATCAGGTTAAAGCTTTCAGCTTCTTAATGCAAGCCTAGTAAAATGTATGGTAATCTTTTTACACGCTCGACTTTGGGTGTTGAACTTGATGGCAGCTCTGATTGAATCATGCTGGTTGTAGGGCCAGAAAAGAATATGTGATTTACCGTGTTTGATCCCCTCTTTCACTTATCAGGATTATGCACTGCCTCATTCTCACTATCTTATCCTCTCTTCTATCGAATTGCCACAGTGAAAATGATTGTTTTCCTGGAAATCTATCACACTGCTACATTCCTTTTTTGTCTAGAATTACTTCTTAACAGCTAACCTAGACACTTCCTTGCATAGCTTTCTGCCACTGCTCCTTTTCTGCCATCTTCCAAGGTGGTAAATTATTCCCTTTCATCATTACTTATTACTCCTGAAGGTATTTATAGTCTGTGATCATGTCAGCTCTGGTTTTCTTCTACAGTACACATAGCTCTCCCTATCATTTTACCTTTGGCTTGTCCTTGACTTTCATGAGACAGATCCTAAGGTTCTGTTAAGGTTCTTATATTCTGTTTTTTCCATGGTGCCGAAAGGCACTGAGATTCCTCTGGGTGATCAAATGCTAGTGACTTACTTCAGGATCCCACACTGAAGTTAGATGTTTTCCAAGGGGGTAGTTGTGTTAGTGCAGTTCCAAATGGGTAGCTGTGTTGGTCCAGTTCAGCAAAACAAATGTGGCACCTTAAAAGACTAACAAATTTATTTATTGCACGAATTTTCATGGGAGAAAATCCCACATCGTCAGATGCTTGAAGATGGGGAACTTAAAGAACAGGAGTCAGCCAGAAATGGAAGCTTGAAATGAAAACCTGATTTCCTGGTACTTTCTGCCATATGGGGAAGCCAACTCATAGAATTGTGAGACAATTTCCAACAGAACTAGAAATGGTTAAAACCAAAAGTTTTCATGTGTCTGTCTGTCTGTCCCCCTGAAAGTTTTTAAAAAAATTAGCCCTTTTTTTAAAGAAAGCAATTATAATTTTGAAGGCTTTTTTTTACCTGAAACCAGGAATTTTCTCTGAATAAAGATGAGGGGGTGGGGTAGATTCTCACTCCGGAGGGGCGGGGGGCAGGAGAACAACAAGCAGTTCATTATTTCTTTAAGGCAAACATCAATTCATCTGGTGAATGTCTGGTATTTGCCATTATTAATTTCGAAATTTTACAGGATCAAATTTCACTGTTTCATACATCTCAGGATGGACTGAACTTTTGTGGGGAAAAATTTCACTTTTATCCACTTTGTCAATATTGCCTTCCCAAGATGGGACCTGCCTTTTAGGAATCAAGCATTTTACCAGTAAATTTAACTTTAAATTATGCGAAAAGGAAGCAAATTTACTGTATTCTGTCAAAAAAAACCAGGACCATATGGCTCATTGCACAAATCACAAAATACTGCTACATATGTTGGATGACTCATAGACGTTAGAAATGGAATTCTTCAGCTGGCATACTCTGTTTGAGTCTAGTCAGCCTTGCCCAGTTATCAGAAATATTTACGCACCTAAGTTCCATAGGTGAGATCTGGGTCTTTGTCTTTAAAGAGGGTATGCCAGAAATAGAAGGGCAACTAAGGAACGAGCAATGAGAAGACTTAAAGGCCAGGAAAAAGTTCTGTCTGTAGAGAGATTGAAAAGACTCGGGTCATTTACTTCAGAAAAGAGATCAATGAGCAGACACCAAAAAGGTATATAAAATACTCAGTAGTATAAAAGAGGTAGATCAGGCACATTTGTTCACCTGGACTCATAATACAAGAGCAAGGGATATTCGAAGAAGCCAAAAGAAAGTGGACTGAAAACTGACAAAAGGACAGATTTTTTCACAGAATGCAAATGTAGCTGTAAAACAAACAAGGAGTCCTGTGGCACTTTTAGAAACTAACCAATTTCTTTATCATATGATTTTCTCCCATGAAAGCGATAAATTTGTTAGTCTTTAAAAGTGCCCCAGAACTCCTTGTTAATTTTGCAGATTTAATCTAGACTAACACAACTACCCCTCTGGAATTTAGCTGCAGGAACTTATCACCACAAGATGTCATTGAGGAGCATTCAAAGGAGGATTGGATGTTTATATGAATAAACACCCAAGTTGTCATAATGATTTTTTAAAAAGTGAAGAACTTTGGTAGGGATAGATGCCCTCATACTTCAGGGCTTTTAACTCCATGTATGTCTTAGAAGAAACCATCACAGTTTATCCCATATCTGCCTACTGCAGGGCTTTCTGTACCTTCCTCTGAATCACCTGGTACTGTCATAGCAGGATACTGGACCATATGCATACATTGAGTCATATCTGACTAACAGTGCTATCGATAATACTCATTTCTCTCTGCCTTGTTGGCTACTCCACCCGATCTCTCCCCGCATGTATCACAGGTGCCTTTCCCCACACACCAGCTGTGCAGGCCACCCACTCCCAATCCACTGGGTCAAATAACCACGTATTTTCTCCTAATATCTTTATCTGATTTTCTCTGAATAGCCTTGTGCTGCTTCGTTTCCCATATGCCAGGCAGTGTGTGAGAGGAAAAGGAAAGGCACATGACTTACTAATGAGTGGTTTCTTTTGGAAATGCTCAGTGCTTTGTATGTCCCCTGGTTCTCTCCCTCCCACAGCAAATTATCACCTCCTGTATTTTCTACTGTATGTCTGGTTTAGTTTCAAAGTCTGATATAATGGCATGTCTGCCACATCTATAGGAAATTGTGATAAAATGATGAAAGGGTGATGTAAGAGCAGTATGGATCGTTATCTAGGCTGGCAAGATGATCTGAGTTACAGAGCCTGGATCAGCCTCTAAACTTTTCCAAAGTTTGGGTATTTAGTTTGTACTCAGTGCAACAACAGACTCAAGCAACCAAGTCTTGATACAGATTTGAACTATTCTGAAGTCTGGAAAGAGTCAGCGGGGTCCAGTTCTGATCATCTGTTTCTGCCTAGATTACCGATGATGCAGAATTTAGGTTTTTGTCTACAGTAATGAAGACATCACCATGGCCAGCTAAACTACACCAGGAGTTTTCATTGAATCATGTGATGCTCACTCCATGTATTCCATGCAGTCTGAAGGTTGTGGAAATTTATTTCTTGTATTTAGCTGTGCATAACTCACAAAACAAACTGACCCAGCAGGATGGCTTTGTTGCTACACATGAGTTAATATTGCTTTGATTGTGTTTCTCCATGTACTATCAAATAATTTCTTGCTGTTGATATTCTTTATCTTATTTCCCTGGGCCTGACCACTAATACGCATACACACAACACTGGGTGCATGGAGAGGAGGTAGAGGACTCACTTTCCATGGAATGACTGTTTTCTGTTCAAATTGCTGCATGCTCTATATGTTCTGAAGAAATACTTGAATTCATTCATGAAACAGCTGTAGTGACCTGGTCAATTCATCTATAAACTGTCCATTTGGATCCCTGGATAGACACGCTTTTAATCCCTGCCCTGCTTCTTAGTTCCCCTGCTTTACCATAACCACTAGCTCCTTGTTTCCGACTGACTGTGTAAAAATAGGATCTCACCTGAGATTGCAGCTGGTAAAACAGTGGGGAGGAAGGATGTTGCTTGGTGCAAGAGACCAGCTGGGCTGACAGTAGGTGGGTGCTGGACTATGGTGATGCAGTGTGTGGGGGGTGAGGACAGTGACAGATGACAAGGTGCAGTAGCAGGATGGACAGAGCAGCATCTTTCGAGCAGAGGGACTGGTGGAGCTGCAGTTGAAAGGTAGGGGTGGGCGGGACAGATCAGGTGCAGTGGCACTTTGGGCAGAGGAGCAGTCATGAGGTCACTTCCAGCTCTAATATTCTACGACTCTATGAAGTGGGGACAAACGACCATCCGTGCATGCATTCACCAGCTCGGCATGCAGCTGCACATTCATATTTGTAGGTGACTTTTCAGAGCTAGTTTTGACTTCTCTTTCTGAAAATGTGTCCCTGAAACTTTCCTTGCTTTCTGATGCTGGCCTGCAGTCCCCATGTCTTGTGCTGCATCATCAGACTGTCTAGATGGCAGCCATCTGTATGGTTATGGGCTTTTATTATGTATGACACACCATAGGAGGACTTTTCAGTGATTTAGTGGGGGGATTAAACTAGCCATTATCTCATGCTGCAGTTCTTTCTAATTTACCCTTGTGATTTGACACTGGTTCTTCTCATTACCACTCAGATCAGCTTTAAAGTGTCCTACCCCCCTTTTTTTTTAATGCTGTCTCAGACTCTATAGGTGGACCCTTTCCGGCTGCCTCTCACCGATGTCACCACAAACAGAAACATTGTCTCCCCACCACGCAATGCGGCACCTTGTCGATCAGCCCACTGCTTTTCCATCCCCACACCAAGGGGTCCCAGATCATCATGGATGTGGCACAGAAGGCAGTGAAGAGGCAGGCTAGCTTCTGCAACGCCATCACCTTCAGCAACAGGCCCATCATTATCTATGAGCAAGTGAGGCTAAAGGTGAGTAAATGGCTCCTCCCTAGGGCTTGTGGGACTGGCTGTTTATCAGCACTGAAGTAGGCTGCCCATTGGGGCATCTTGGATGAAGTACCAGACCTCCATCACTGTCCTGAAACACAGAGTCCTGGGCTCTTCAGACCTTGTGCCTTTGCTGCTCCTTATTTATTATTTGTATTACCGTTGGGTCTAGGAGCCCTAGTCATGGACCAAGACCCCACTGTGCTTGGCACTGTGCGGATGCAGAACAAAGAGATCCCCTGCCTCAAAGAACTTACAACAAGCCAAGAGAAAGCTATGGATAGAAGGAAATAATGAGACAGTCCGATCAGCACAGCAGGCAATGTTATCAGCCCACCAGTGGCCAATCTCCTGCTCAAGGTTTATTTTTTTGTAGGCATCAAGGCAAAGGAGAATTTTGAGGAGGGGTTTGACAGGTTGCTTTTCCTGTGTTTATAGGGAACTCCTCCAAAGTATAAGAGACAGGGTGAGAAAGCGTGAAAATGCCTGCTTGCCAATGGGACTGGTGGGTGATGGAGGTTGGCACCATGGACTGGTTGAAGGCAGAGCGAACTTCTCTGTGGTGAATGAGAGATAAGTAGGCTGAGAATAAGTCATGAAGTACCCTGAAAGGGAGGACAAGCAGTTTGTGTTTGAGGTGATGTGGAAGGGGGAACCAGGAGAGGGATGTGGTCAGAGTAACGGGCCAGGGGTTTGATCTTTGTGGCAGTGGGGATGCAACTGGGGCAAGAGTGCATCTGTCAAGGGCAGAGAAGACGGGGCTGCAGCAATCCCACTTTCTCACTGGGACTAGGCTGATTCACCTCCTTTGTGTACGTGTCCCAAGGGGCAGCACAGATTCCCAGTTAGGGTTTCTCTTGTAGTGCAGCAGTTAAGACACCACTTCCCCTGGCCAGATATCCCTTCGCATCAAAACCTGCAGGTGGGCTGTGGATCTTGTGTCATGCTTTGCACTGAATGCTATTCCCAGCTGAAGGGGTTCAGCTACTGCTCTTTAGAGGCTGAACCACCTTTTAGGCCGGTGGTACCCACCCAGTAAATTGGGATTGACTTTGAAGGACAAGTGCCATTGAAACCCAGGACCGTTGCGCCATCTGCTTGTGAAAGGTTGGAGGCCCCTGTTTTAGGCTGTTGCCTCTGTAAGAGGGCTGGGGTTCTCTGTGTTTGATCCTGCTATGTAATCTGACCTCACTGAGTCCCAGTGGCCAGTCCTCCCATGCCTAGGCTGTCACTTGGGGCACTGTCCTTTCAAGAGCTCAGCCCTTGTCTCGGAGTGGCAGAACGTGTGTCCTGTGACTGATCTGCACACAACAGGACTGCAGGGAGCCAGTATGTTCCCTACAGCTCTCCCTCCAAACCCATCAGGATGCCTTAGTGCTGGGCCGCAGTTGACCTGCCTGTTTCTCCCCCTCTTCTATTACTGCTGCCAGCTGGCTGACTGGCAAAAATGTGGGGAGGAAAAAAGGGAGGGTAGCCCCAACAGCCTGAGCCTCATGTCAGGTGGCCCGATGTGGGGTAGTAGGCTCAGGGGGAGCAGAGGGTGTAGGGAGGCAGGATCAGGAGGGACAGAGTGAGAGAGAAGAGGCGCAGAATGGGGAAAACACAGGGTGAGTGGAGATGGGCAGGATTGTAGCAAAGACCGAGTAGAAGGATGCAATTGGCCTCAAAAAGAGGCAGGAAGCTGCAGAAGACTATAGCAGATGAAGTGAAGAAAGGGCAAAGCTGGAGAGAATGAGTGAGTTGATTATTTTGCATCATTCAGCACTCCCTACCTGTGACTTACATGATGGTTTGATGGGGGGGGGGGATTTTCCCAGCTTTTTATTCTGACTTTCTGAGCCCAGCCCCTTGAGCTGCTGAAGTGACTGACAGGCCCTCAGTCCCCAAGATAACCCAATCTCTTCCAAAAGCAGTGACTGAGAGAGATGTGTGCCTGGCTTCCCTGATTCTGGCATCATGCATTTGGCCAACACGAGCACTAAATGATCAGGTGAGTGGGCAGGTTTTCCCAGTGTCCCCAGGCCCACCAGCACATCTCACTTGCCTCTGCAGGCTCAAGATGCTCCTTTAAGTCGGCACAGGCTGTTCTGAGTGCCATTTCCCAGCCCTGCAGCTGAAATGTGGCCCAGCTGTGCTTTCCTTAGGGTCACATCCCTTCCCTTAGCCCTGTTTCAGGTCTTCATCAATGGTCCAAGTGGCAGCTGTGCACAAAGACAGTACATTAAGCACAGTATTTATTGCAGCTCAGCAACAGGGATGCATGGAACGTCAAAAGACGTGGAGATTCTTTCAGATAACATCTCCAAAGTTTGGGTGTGTCTGTGAGATATCCAGAGCTCTTGGGTCTATAAACGAGGGGCCTGATCTTGGAGCTTGGGTGTTTCTGGAGAGTGGCCAAGCTTCCTCATTCCCATGGAATTCAGTAGGCAGTGGGAGCGCTCAGTGCCTCTCTGGCATGGGCCTTGGGTGGAAAAATCCCTCAAACAGGTTTTGATGCCTTTTGTGTTCAGTTCTTCCTGCTTCTATGCAGGCCAGAAATGTGGCGGAACTGTTCCTGTTGTATGGGATTTTGGCACTTTCCTTTTAGTCCTGGTCACCAGCTGGGAAGTGCAGAGACGAGTGGCTTCTGAAAAATCATGAGATGGTGAGGGGAAAAGGTGAATGTTAACCAATGGTTTTGTTTTTCAAAAACCTCACCAAAGGTTTACATATTAGGCAAAGAGTGTGGGTCATTTCTACATTCTGGACCAGTTCTCTTTTCTCAACTCAGGAACTTCAATGTTTGTATTTGACCACATATATTAAGATTTTATCTTATATAATGCACATGAAGGATAAGTGGGCAGGACTTTCATCTGTGCACGAGGGATTTAGAAGCAGAGCTTCCACTGAAACAAACAAATCACATTTTGCACATGAGCGATTAACAAGCATAAGCAGAAAAGGCACCTTTGGTATTGACATAAATCCAAAGAAAGCCTTTGCTGCTGCACTGTTTATTTTTTTGGTGAGTCCATTTCCAGCTGTCTTTTCTTCTTTTCTTTCCCCCAAATGCCATCTCTGAGCTTTTATCTTTCTATTGGAAATTCTCACCAACTTCTGTCTATGTAATCCAGTCCAGCAACTCCTGTTTAGGCAAAAGTCCAATTGCAGGTCTGAGTGAGGTGCTGCGGGATTTGACCCTGTCATATCAGAATTAATCTTACACCCTTCACCAGTGCTGCTCTAAGAAACCAAGTAGGCAATGGAGCCAGAGTCGCTCAGCACACCAGAGTGCCAGGAAGTGGAGAAATCCAATGTGTTGTGGATCTGTGTTCTGATGGCACTTCTCCTATGTTATCCTGGCAGGAGGGGTGGCCAGGGCCACAGTTAGCAGATCTGTTGCAACACTAAATTGTCCCCCTGGAGGGAGGATGTAGGAAGCAGCAGCCTGAGACTGCAGTCACTGTGGGGAGTGGCTCGGCAACCACTTTACAGGCTGGGCTTTGATGACCTCCATTTCCTCCCCATCCCATGCCCTGTGGACCTGCTAAGGCTGCCCAGTTGGGGTGTTCGCTGAATAGAGGGCTTGGCCTGTCATTAATCATTGCCTCTTTTGGCAAAAATTAGTGTGCTTTGGGTGTCCAGCTATGCAAAAGCTTGGCAGGGCGTATGATAGATTTTAACCTTGATACTAGTTTGCCTATAGCCAGCCTGTGCTGGAAACTGTTTATTTATAGGGACTGATGAATACAAGGGGATGTATTCTCCATATTGGCATATGACTATTTACTCATCTAGCATATATTTAGTATAAAATATTGGCAGGAAACCATGAAGCAAGTTGCACCAATAACAACGAGGCAATATTTATATAGGTCCTAGAGGATTTTAGGATTTGCAGCGAAATTGCTACCATAAATAATCCCAGTTTGTCAGCAATGAATGGACTTCTGTCACTTCCATTTTACATATTTAATATAACAAAATGCTTTTTACTGCATTTTAAATCACTGACTGTAGGACCGTAATCTCATCCAATCTGACAAACTGATCAGGCACCAGACTGTTTTTTTGGCATGCCTGGGAGACCTGTTAGAAAAGCCAAAAGTGCAGGAGGAAGTAATGCTAATGATTCAAGAGGGAGCACTCTTCATCCCGGCTCAAGAAAGAACTGATGCCCTAACACAATGCTAAGGGTCACCAGAGATTTCATCTTGCATTTGGGATGTAAAATCCTGAGACCAGTGAAGATTTTTTTGGTGCTTCTACCTAAAGTAGGTTTACCAGGTACAATGCAGTTTCCCCAGAGATGGAAAATAGTTTGTGCACTCGAGCTAATTCTATTTGCCCTGTAGTCTTAACCAGGGGTGTAGCCAGACCCTGTTTTCTGGCTGGGCCACTGAGTCTGCAGAGTGCACCCGGCTGTTTGTTGCTTCTGGTCGTGTGACTGGAAGCTGCCTGACATGCTCCGGTTGCAATGGAGCAAGCTGAATGAGGAGGTGAGGTGGTGAGATGAGGCCTGTCCAATGCAGTGCCCAGCAGAGTTCACACCACTGCCAGGTGCTGTGGTGGGCAGGCCTCATATCCAAGTGGGTGGGCCCTGACCCACTTGGTCCCACCTGTGGCTGTGCCCCTCATTTTAACTCAGTACTGTGCAGTATCTTTTATTTTATGTCTTAACTTTTTGTGCAGTGTTACTGTGTGCTGTTAAACAGCTGCTGTGTCCCTCCCCAGACGTGGCAACATTTGTTGTTGTGGAAGAAATAATCCTAGAACATATCACATACGGGACACAATCCTGAGGGGGCTGAGAGCACTTAGAACTAGGCCAGAGCATGGGACAACAAGTAGCTCATGGCATAGCTGTAAATTGCTGTTTGATGCAGGATGTTCTTATTGCTGTTTTCTTCACAGATAACAAAGAAGCAGTGTTGCTGGAGTGGGGCTCTCCGACTTGGATTTACTTCCAAGGACCCTTCCCGGATTAATCCTGACACATTGCCAAAATATGCTTGCCCAGACTTGGTTTCCCAGAGTGGATTCTGGGCCAAGGCTCTGCCAGAAGAGTTTGCAAATGAAGGAAACATCATAGCATTCTGGGTGGACAAAAAAGGACGAGTGTTTTATCGAGTCAATGACTCTGCTGCAATGTTGTTCTTCAGTGGGGTGAGGACCACGGAACCCCTGTGGGCTTTGATAGACGTCTATGGACTTACCCGTGGGGTACAACTATTGGGTAGGTGCCTTTCTGAAAGTACTACTTGTTGATTTGAGTGCTTGGATGATGTACCTATGTTTCAGGGCTAAGAAATGATGCTGAGCAAATCTCTATAATAAATTACCCAGCTACTCTCTGTCCAGTAGATTCCAAAAAAAAAAAAAAAAAAATCCCACTTATTGCACTGAGTCTGCTATTGAGAGAGGAAGAGGTTGTTAAATTCCCAGCATGGTAAATCTTACAGTCTGAACTCATGATAATTAGTGTGCTTAAAATGAAGCAAACATTTGTTATAGGAGTGGGAGGGTGGGAAACAATAAATCACTAGCAACTATCAGTAAATAAAGGAATTTCTGCCAAGAGAATTTGCACCAATGAAAGTACATTAGTGCACATTCTGCTATGAGGAATGTACCTTAGTAAACTTTCTCTATCTTATTTGCTGTCCCAGCTATGGGGTGGGGAAATGTGATTCCTTTCCTGAGGGCAACATCATGATTCTGTGGGTGGGAAGTGGGAGATTTATTGCTTGAGCTCCATCCATATATCTGAGATTAGTTGTTATGTAGTGGAAAGCACTGTTTTAAAAATATTAACTTGAGAGCTGGATCAGTTCTCTGGCCCAGAAGACTGGAAACGTGGTTGGGAGATATAGTATGAGTGGAATGAAATGCTCTGAATGAAACAAGTGGGCATTGTGGAAGTTTCTCCATCCCCCCACCAGCCACCTTCAAGGAGGTGATCAGGCTCCAACTATGCAGACCAAAAAGCTCTGGATGTCCTGAGTTGGGTCGGTGTCTTCTCTGAATGGAAGAACCTCCAAGGGTCCCCTCTTTCAAGATGGAGCTAGGTTATGGAGGAACTGAAGACTCTGCAGTGGCAGCCCATGATATACAGTAGGAGAGAGAGAGAGATGCTAAGCTCAGCATATAATGCAGGCCCCTCAGTCTTTGTTTTCTCTAAGAAAAGTGCTGAGTTCTTTACCTTGTGTTCACTAACCTGTGATAACTATGCAGTAAAATGCTAATGAAGACAGAGCGTGTAGTTTTAATTCATTATCAGGTTGGGCTGAAGTCTACAGAGAAGCCAGCTAACTTGTAGACAGCTACAAACTGTCTTCACTAGGATTTTATGCTGCATTTGTTACCTTGTGCAAGCTAATAGTAAGAACACACCTTTATTCCGAGTGAAGACACACCCTCAGTGTTTAGTCAGCCCTGTTTCTGACAGCTCTGCCTGCTTCGTGCATCACTTCTTGTTACTAAAATGGTGGCAAGAGCTCATGTAACGATATACCAGTGTCTGGAAGCTAACACTGGTTCATGGGGCAAAGGTCGTGTCTATGCAGAGAGGTAACGTTCTATGGGGATTTCTAAAATGCACTAATGTGTTGCACATTAAGTGGTCTGTGTAGAACCTATTGCTGTGCACTAAATGTTCCCCAGTGCACTTTTATATAGTACCGTTCCAGACTACCCTATGTTCAGCTGTGCCAATGGGATCTACACATGCTCTGTAGAGTAACCTCAAGAAATTGATAGGTCTAGAGTTGAACTGTGCTCCTTCTGAAAAATAACCCCGCCAAACACTCAGACTGCACATGCAGTGGCTCTCAACCTTTCCAGGCTATTTTGTACCCCTTCTGGGAGTCAGATTTGTCTTGTGTACCCCTGAGTTTCACCTCACTTAAAACCATCTTGCTTAGAAAATCAGACATAAAAAATACAAAAATGTCACAGCTCACTCTTACTAAAAAATTGCTGACTTTCTTATTTTTGCCATCTGATTATAATCTATTTCAGTTTTCAGTTCCATGTATAGTATACAAAGCAGTACAAACAAGTCATTGTCTGTATGAAATTTTACTTTGTGCTGTCTCTACCAGTGCATTCTTTGTTGCCAGTTGAAAATCTAGGCAAATATTTAGACCAATTGATGTTCCCCCTGGAAGACCCCTGCATAGGTTGTGATCCACTGCAGTAAGGCATTTCTACGTAGTACTTGCTTTGCCTTGAGGGTAGAAGGCTTTTTCATCTCCTATGAGTCTGCTTGTGGGTCTGTGCCCTTTTAACTGAGGTTGGGCCAAGTAGGTATTGAATAGGATCTGGATCTGGCAGCTTTAGCCTTGGAGCTGAGGGTCCCAATAAGAAGTAGCACAGAAGTCTGTCAAAGCAGGATTTTCTCATGTGACAAATAAATTTGTTAGTCTTTAAGTGCCACAGGACTCTTTGCTTGTTCTACCAACATCTCATAAGCTGTTCTTGTGAAATTCCTTCACTCCAAACGAGGCACCCCAAGTGATGACCTCACATTCTGTGTGTTCCCAGTATTATCTCTCCCTCTTTTCACTGCCCCCCCCCTTTTTTTGCCTTTTAATGCCTTCAGCACTGAGAACCAAGCAGCAGCGCCATTCAACTGGAGACAGGCCTTACCTTTGCCACCCAGTGATCCATGGTGGAGCCAGCATTGCACTCCATATGCTGCCAAGACTCTAATTCAGGCTCTTGCTGGCACAAACCCTTTAAATGAAACAGGCAGCTTCTGAGTTTATGCAGTTGGCTCACTGCTCAGATATATATTTATAGTGTGTTCCAGCAGTTTTCAGTAGTCTTTAACCCCAGCTACTGTGGTGAAGTATCTTAGTCTTGATTAACATTTGTCTTGAGCCATCAGTGTACAGCACAAGACCTCACACATCACCTCTATTCTTACAGCCAACCATCTTTGGTGTACCCACTGCTGATCTTACATGCTTATTTTAATACAGGCATCTAAATACACAGTAAAGGCCAAAATTCTCCAATGATCAAGGGAGTTAAGGGATGGAGTTTTTGATTTTCAGACAGCTCTGTCTTTTAATATGCCCTAATGGGTCACAAAGCTCCCAGTGGAGTTAGTTGAAGCTGTGTATGTACATTGAAAGGAATAAATTGGCCTGTGAGACACCCATAGACTTTAAGGTCAGAAGGGACCATTGTGAGCATCTAACTTGACCTGCATATCTCAGGCCATAGAACCTCACCCACCTACTCCTATAATAGACCCCTAATCTCTGGCTGAGTGAGTTACTGAAGTCCTCAAATCATACTTTCAAGACTTCAAGTTACAGAGGACGCACCATTTATACTAGTAGTTTAAACCTGCAAGTGACCAGTGCCTCATTCTGCAGAGGAAGGTAAAAGAAATCCCAGAGTCTCTGCCAATTGACCGGGAGGAAAATTCCTTCCCTATCCCAAATCAAAGACTGTAGTCCAAAAGGAATATTTGTTCTGGAATGCCTCTGTTAGTGTGGCTCGGGGACTTCCCCCATTATTTATTATATTGGAATTCGTATTGCCACTTAAGGTCAAAATGGCTAGCTATCACTTTTTCCCACACGCCTTTTTCTCTGCCCTCTCAGACAACAGAGTATTTGTTAGGAAGTCACCATGTGTCTGTGATCCAAGCAGCTGCTCTGCTCACAGGGCTAGCCAGTAATGTAAGGAAAAACAAGTGGTGCAGTAATTATGTCTGGTTAATGATTTAAGTTCTGTATGTGCATTTTAACATATTTATCATTTTTTATTTCACATTAAGTTTTATTGTGATGGGTGAAGTTTTTGCACATTGGCCTAAGGCTTAGACACTACTAAACAACGTGCCTGAGCTGACTGTTGAGAACCATAGCAGAATTACAGACCCATAGCCCTGAGACTGTGGTAACAACCCACTTCTTATTCATCATCAGTTTGCCAGATGAATGTGGTTTTCCCCCCAAGGATGAAATTTAACCTGCAGAATTATATTTGATAGTAACAAATCAGCCTGAGGTCCCAGCTTTGCAGTGGAATACACAGTTTTTGCTTCTACACCTAGAAAGTTGCAATGTCTTAGTTTAAAATTGTAACATTGTTAGTTATTTATGTTACAGTAGTGGCCCAATCAAAATGGGGGCTCCAGTGTGTTAGGCACCATACAGAGCACAATGGGACAGTCCCTCCTTGCAATAAACACGATAGCCAAGTGGTAGCTGGGGAACAGAAGCAAAGAGAGAGGTGAAATGTTGTTCTAGAGCAGCTCTTCTCAACCACTGTATTGGGACACATTACTGTGTTACCCCACAGTGGTAAGTCTGTCATGAAAAGCTGGGGAAATAGCTGGAATTGGCTTGGGGCAGGTGGACTGGTATGTCCTGTAGGGTCATGCCACACCACCAAGCATGTCACGACCTGCAAAAGGTTGAGAACCACTGTTCCAGAGGTCACTCCTTAGGTTCACAGGGCAGGTATTGCCACCAGTTCTGCTGCCCACCTTTTGTTGTTCCCTCTACCAGAATATCCTCTCTGGGCATGTCACACCATGACAGACCCCCACAACTTGCCATGCTAGGTGATGGGAGTTTGGGGAAAGAGAGTGGTAGAGGGAGTATTAATGGAGACAGCACTAAATTATGGCAGTAAAATGTGTGTGGATGAAAGAGAAGAGGGTCACTTCACTTTTAATTTCCTTGCTGTTGTGCATTTGAGTCAGGGCTGTTATGCCAACCATAGGCCTAACAGCTTCAGAACCACTTTATAATGACATATTTAGATGTGTGTATTGGTATATACACTTACATCAAAGTGTGATTGTATATGTGTTCCTCTAGCATTATATAAGCTAGAAGCAAGTGCTGAGAGCTCCCTTGGACATCTGGGAACCTCACCTTCCCAGTGTAAAGATCCTTGCACCAGGGTTTTGTTAGCAGCTATAGAGAGAGCCCCTTCAGGACCCCAGCCTAATGGTCACTACAGCCATGCAGGGCAGTGGGTGTAGGTAGAATAGGAGGGCATGAGGCAGTCTGATTGACTTCGAAGAGTTAGTGGGGATCAGTTACATCTGTAGGGAGTCTGATAAACTAATTAGCTGATCAGCTGGATAGCTGGGAGAAGAAAGAGAGTGGTAGAAAAGGTTGAACATGGAGTAGGAAGAAGGCCTTGTCTATCTGCTGCTACATTGGGCAGGTCTACGCTACCAGCCATTTTCAGCGGCAGTCACACGGAGATACGCAGGTTTCTTAAAATGACTTGTGCGTCTCAGTTCAACTGCTCTACACCAGGCACATCCACTCAGTGCTACTCCAGTTGCCAGGATGCTCTTGATAGATGAGCTTCCCAGTCGAGTGATCAGTCGATCAGGAAGGTCAGTCTGATGGTGGCAATGTCGTCAGTGGAGACAAGCCCATTGTGTTGTACCTGGAGCACAAGGAAAGAAATAACAGGACTGCAGAGGTGTGGGGAGGGGGGCTTGCTTACAATCCAATTTTGAGCTTCCTACATCTGTATATTCACAAGGTACTGATCCTTACAACTCAAACTGAACCATGATGGAAAGCTGTCCTCTGTGGGTATTACCACCAGACCAGTATAAATTTAGCAGATGAATTAATCACTCCGTAGGGGAGAAGGAAAACATTTTTTTAGTAGCAGCCTAATTTTTTTAAAAAGTTGAGTGCCCTTGTAGGAAACAGCTACAGGTTTGGGGATGTTAGAATAAATCCTCATTGAGATGGATTAGTGGGTGGAGTGTAGGTGAGGTAGTTGAAGTTGCATGATAAATGTAATTTATTACACGGGTCTGCAGTTTTATCACGTGGCTAGCACTAGCATATCTAGTGAATGAAGAACACACTTTCTTTCTTCAGCACCACCAGGAACCCATGGCCTGGTTTATGCAGCCATGCTGGGCTGACAGGAGATATGCAAGGTACACGCTGTCAAATGCGTGTCTCCCGTCTCCCTCACCACAGCATCTTCACTGAGCTGCACCCATGGGACATGCTCTCTGTTTGACACAGCATTACTCTTTTCTGTGGGGTGGATTCACTGCCTCAAATGGAGGGTACTTCTGGGATTGATCGAGCAGGTCTCCACTCAGTCCTGCTGTGTTGATCCATGGACACCAATACAGCAGTTTCAGTGTAGACAAGCCCCAGTTCTCCTAACATAGACTGGCTTACTGCTTTTCCTATGTTGAGTCCTTAAACATGAAATTTTGGCCAATCAGATATAAATGCAGTTATATTTTTATAGTGGGCTGTATGAAAAAAGGAGCCATAAAGAATTTAACCTCCCTGTAGACGTTTGTGGCAATCTGATGTAAAAGAATAATATGTGTTTAACTGGACTCCTAGTTAATGAAGAAAAAATATACACCACCTGCAAACAGTCAGTTGTCACGGTTGTTCTGCATCTCCTAAGGAGATAGAGAATTTAAATTGCTCATAAAGTTTTATTGTCTGTGTGCCATTGTCTCAATGGCAGCTGCAGGAAGCTTTCTAACTTGGTTTAAAATGTTTAATAAGTTTAATAAGTAACTCATCTGTTCCAGTTTTAATCAAGCCCAGTTTGCATGCAGGCCTCTGGAGGGATGTTCATTTACTTGCTATGGGTACTCAAGGTTCTGCCTGGGGGCCAGATCCTTCTGTATCTTTAAATTTATCTGTCCTCCGGTTCTCTCTGAGATAGGGCCTCAGAGGCTGTTGCTTCAAACAGTCCAGAGCCCTACTGCTCCTCTCTAATGGTTCTGTGAATGCCTTGAGTTTCAGTTTCCATTGCTTTTTAATACAACCAGCGCTGGACTTCGATCTACCTTCTATACCCCAATCAAGTCGAGTTGTGAATAGCCTCAGCTCACAGGTGGCACTGTTTCTGAGGATCTTTGTGGTCAAGTGACAGAGTTCTGGGTGACAGCACTTGGATCAGCCCTGTGATCACAGGATTGCCAATTAAATCATCCTGGAGTAATCTTGAGGAGCAAAAGCTGTGCCTCCTCAATAGATTGGGGATGGGTGGGAGAGAACTAGAAGGCTAACACAACAGATTAGAACAGGGGTTCTCAACCTGGTGTGAGTCGCATCACACTTGGTGGTGTGAGCGACCCTACAGAATGCACCAGCGCTCCCTCCCCAGGCTGAATCCAGCCCCCTACCCAGCTCTCTGTGACATGCTTACTGCTGTGTGGCGATGCAGTCATAGGCAGTCTTAGCAGGTGGGCAGTGCAGGCAGCTGGGGCATTGCTTTCATGGGGAGTGGCTGGGGGGCACCAGCAGCAGGGTGGGCTGGTGGGGACCCACGGTGGGTTGGCAAGGGCTCCATAGCGGCGTCAGGGTGACTGGCAGCAGCCTGGTACCAAGGCCAGGGGAGGTGGTGCCAGGGGAGCTGGCAGCGACCCCTTCAAGACAAGGGGGGCCCCATCCTTGACATTTGCCCCGTAATTGCTAAGATTGCCCCTGGACACAGGAATGTGTCCCAACACAGTGGCTGAGAACCGCTGGCTTAGAAACTCAAAAAGGCACAGGAGGGACATGCTGAACAGGGAGGAAATAGGCTGGCCGGCTTTTCAGAATCAGAGCCAGAAGAGATCTCTCAAGAAGAAGAAGGCTTCCGCTCCCCTCTCTTTAGCTGAGGAGTGTATGCTAGTGTAAATACAGAGCTGCACAAGTTTGCAAGGGTGGTGGGAAGAACACTGGAAATAAATTGTGCAATGTGTTTGCCCAGAAGTTGTTCTGCGAGTGGCCTGTGGCTAGAGAAGGAGCCAGATACTGGCCTGTCAACCTAGCACTGTGCAGCACGTTGAGCAAGATAAGTCCAGTCTTTGCTCCAGGGATCTCACAGTCTTAGTGCCCGATCCTGCAGGACTTCTGTGTGTAGTGCTCATGTTGGTGTTGGTGGAAATTCTGCCATTGAGCAGTTGCAAGATCTGCAATTTCAATTGGGTAGGTTAGAAGAGTTCAGATGTGGACTACACTGAGGTCTCCAATTGAACAATGCTATTGACTTTAATGAGTGTTGGGTAAAGTGCTGAATGACTGAGTGGTGTAGGGATTGTCTTTATTTAGAGCCATATTCTGCCCTTTTTACTCTACAAATACATAAAACCATATTTGAACCCTATTACCATTACCAGCATGGCATTCAGAATTGCAAACATACTACTAGGAACTCTGCTGTGACAAGGACTTAAACTAAAGACCTTTAATTTGTCTAGGCAGATGTTGCCTTGACTTGACTTAAATTAGTTTTAAAATGGAACAGGTGCAACCTTCTATCTAGGCCAGGCTGCAGCTTGATGACTTGTGTCTTTGAATCCAGTCGTGCCCCGCTGAAGTCAATGGGAGTTTAGCCATCGACTTTGAGAGCAAGACCTAGCTTTATAAATGTAGAATCTCAAGTCCCTCCTCCAGGTATGTTAGAAGCTTTCAAATGGCATCACAAAGAAGATTTTCTTTTTCTCCCCCATTGCATCTCAGAGTCACCAATTACTTTTAGTCATGATCTTTTGCTAATTTTGTGTATTTCACATTTGTATTATTGTCACCTCAGTAAAAGATGTATTAGAATTGAAAAGGGTAAAGAGAAGAGCAACAAAAATGATTAAGGGTATTGAACAGCTTCTGTATGAGGAATGATTTAAAAAGATAAATTTTTGAGCTTGGAAAAGGGATTACTAAAGGGGGATGTGAGAGGTGTCTATAAATCATGACTGGTGTAGAGAAAGTGCGTAATGAAATGTTATTTATCCCTTCACATAACAAAAGAAGTAGGGGTCACTTGATGAAATGAATAGGCAGCAGGTTTAAAACAAACACAGAAAAGTAATTCTTCATGCAACACACAGTCAACCTACGGAACTCATTGTGAAGGCATGATGTGAAGGACAAAAGTACAAATTCTTCAGAGAATTAAGAGTTCTTGGAGGATAGGTCCGTCAACTGCTATTAGCCAAGATGTTCAGGGATGCAACCCCATGCTCTGTGTGTCCCTAAACCTCTGAGACTAGATGACCAGTTAGATCACTTGCTACTTGATCTCTTTTGATCATTTCCTCTGAAACAGTGGTTCTCAACCAGATTCTACGTGTACCCATGGGGGCAAGCAGAGATCTTGCAGGGGGTACGTCAACTGCTTTAGGTCAGTGTCTCTCAACCCACGGGGTGCAACCCATAGATATGTCATAGGACAGGTTTTTGGAGTTTGCGAGCATGGGACTGGTGCTGAGGGATGGCAAGGAATGGAGGCCCCACAAAGCTAAGTGACACGCCTTAGCCCCAAGACTTGGGAAATACATGAAGTAGTCTGGAAGGGTTGCAACACACTGCTCTGAAGTATCTGTCACAGGCCACTGTCATAAAACCAGTTTCTGAGCCAGGCAAACCATTGATCTGAACTAGTATGGCCATTCTCTTGTTCTTCTATGGCAGGATAGGTGTGCATGGCACTTCACGGTAATGAAGACACAGGGCCTGATGAGATCAGAGCCACATTGGAGCTTCTGCTCAAAAAAAATCCTTTTTTCTGCTCATTTCATACCTTCTCTAACATCTACCAGCACCAACAGCCATTGTTTTCCAAAGTCTTTTCACTTGCGTCAGATCCACTGTTTGTTTAATCTAAAGTGCATTCCCCCCAGCTCTGTTTTTATTGTATGCCTGATTCTGCTTGGTGCTGAGCTCCTCTGGTGAAAGTCTGAGTGCCTCCAACTCCTAATGGCTCGTGGGAGATTTGGGGCCTATGCTCTTCTCATTGTTCCCGATATGTTCTTCTGCCAAGCTTACATTTTTCCCGTTTATTTTGTGGCATACAATAGAAATAATATCCTGGTTATCAACACTCACTGTGTAAGTGCTTCTGCTCGCTGTTATGGAAATTATTAAAAGGACATTGTTATAACTCACAGTTTAAAAAACATTTCCTCGGCAATGGCTTTGTTACTAATAACATCTCCAGAATCTTAAAACAAAACGAACACCAGGTTTACATTTTACCTTAATTTTGTATTGTGCTTTATTTATTTTTGCATTTTACTCATCTCGAGCTGTGAAATTAGACTGATTGGTTTCATTTTTGTTTATAACCATTTTCAATTTCTGCTTCTCATGTACCATCACAATTCTGGTTTTATTTGGGTCTGCAAAGAACAAATGCATTTAAAATAAAGCATTTCTATTTGTATGACAGTTTGTAAAAAAACAAAACCAAACCAAACTAAGCTAATAAATTTTCATCTTGTAACTAAGAATTTAGATTTGGCAGATCAGAGCAGGTTGTTGGCCCATGAAGTCCAATACCCGACCTTTTGAAAGTGGCCAGCGCCTGAAGTTTCAGAAGATGATGAAGAGTTCATATTATGCATGTAATTGTCATTTCCTTTAAGAAAAGCTGCATATCTTCATAAAATGTATAAATATCCTATTTTCCTTGAATAGGGAAAGAGTCTCTGGACTCAAATAATTCTTTCTCCGTGTTTGCACTATAGACTCATAGACTTTAAGGTCAGAAGGGGCCACTATGGTCATCTAGTCTGACCTCCTCAAACCATGGTTTAAAAACTTCAAAGTACAGAGAATCCACTAGCAACTGAGTCATGCCACATGCTACAGAGAAGGCGAAAAACCCCAAGAGCCCTTGCCAATCTGCCCTGGGGGAAAATTCATTCCTGACCCCAACTATGGTGATCAGTTAAACCCTGAGTATGTGGGCAAGACTCACCAGTCAGACACCCAAGAAACAATTTTCTGTAATAACTCACACCTCATCCCTTCTCAGGTCATTGGTATGTCCACCACCAGTAGTCAAAGATGGGTCAGTTGCCAAACTAGGCCATCCCATGATATCATCCCCTTCATTAATTTATCAAGCTCAGTTTTGAAGCCAGCTAGGTTTTTTGCCCTCACAGCTCCCTTTGGAAGGCTGTTCCAGAACTTCACTCCCTTGATGGTTACAAACGTGCATCTAATTTCAAGTCTAAACTTCCTGATGGCCATTTGTTTTTGTGCCCACATTGGCACTGTACTCAATTAATTCCTCTCCTTCCCTCGTATTGATCTCTCTGGTGTTTTGAAAGACAGCAATCATATCTTCCCTCAACCTTCTTTTGGTTGGGCTTAAATTTAAGCTGCCTCTCATAAAGGAGGTTTTCCATTCCATGGGTCATCCTTGTAGCCCCTCTCTGCACCTGTTCCAGTTCTTTCAACACACACTGTTGTACCTTAATGCAGGCCTTGAACCCTTCAAAGTTCTTTTAGGGTTGCATGCTTTCAACTTTCTTAGCAGGCAGTAGAAGCTGAGAGTACCCAATACCTCGTGGGATATGCCTACAGTCCTTATCAGAACCAGGAGCATGATGGCGAAGGAGAATGATGGTGTGGTAAATGCAGTTTCTTATGTTACATTTCTATCCCCACTTGATGGAGTTGTATTGTCCTTCTCATTTTGACCTTTTTTCCGTCTCTTATTAGCAGCAGTAGCAGCAGGCATCCTCTAAAGTCTGTTCACGTAGTTCAGGTGACCTGGTTTTTTTAACCCAGAATGTTATCAGTGAAAACATGTTTGCAAAGAAAAAATGCCTGCTTCTTTCTACTACTGGTTCCAGACGTGGTCTCTTCTGGCTGCATCTACCTAAATATATCAGTGCATTTGAGTATATGTCTGTGCATGTAGTTGGCCTTGATGCTACCTTCATTATGAAAAGCTCTTACGTTTGTTGCTTTGTTGTTGACATTGTATGAGCTCTGGATTTTGACTCAGTACTAGTGCAGCTGACAGATAGAAGGAAATGACCCTAATATGGGGACAGAGTTCAGCGCCAGGAAGCAAGTGGGAGGTGTATGAATTGGAGAGCGGTCCTGGAAGAGCTACAAGAAAGATTCAGATTCTGGAAAACATTCATTAGAAGGAGAGACTTATGAACTCAATCTAAGTAGCTTATCAAAATGAAGTTTCAGAGGTTCCTTGATCAATCCATAAGTAGTAGTAGTAATTACATTATTTATTTATTTGCATCATGGTAGCGAGCATGGGAATGCCAATACAGATCAGGGGCCAGTTATGTGAGGAGTTGGGCAAACACAGAGCATATTTTCAAGTGAGAGTGATTGACAACTGTGACAGATTACTCAAAGATATGGTAAATTCTCCATCACTTGGAAAATGCTAAATCAAGATTGGATGTCGTTCTACAAGACGTACTCTAGGGTCTGAATCAGTACTCTTTTTTAAGCATGTGAAGTCGTGCAGCCAGTCTCATGGTTAAAGTTAGGTTTTTGCTTTAATTGTCCCAAAGGCTTGAGTGCTTAAAGATGGGGTCATGCTTAAGTACCTTACTGAATCAATGTCTAGGTCAACTACAGGTTATTGAGCTCATTGCAGAAATTACTAGGGGAGATTCAATGACCTGTGTTATGCAAAGGGTCAAATAACTGTCCTTTCTAGCTTTAAAACTATGGCTACTTAGAAGTAACTTGAGAGAAGGGTGAGGCTGTCTGGCACACAAGATGTCAGAGAGGATGTTCCAGGCTTAGGTTAGCATGAGACAACGTAAAGACTTGTTTGTGGGATAACGAGACCAAGGCTTTGTCTACACTAGTACTTTTGTCAGGGGAAATTTTGGTGGTTAGGAGTGTGGAAAAATGCATCCCAGTCGATGTACATTTCACCAAGAAAAGAACCAGTGTGCACAGTGCTCATTCGGGGTGGTAAATTAAGCTGGTGAGAGAGCTCTTGCCCATTGGCATAGAGCAGCTACATAGGAAACCTTCCAGAGGCACAATGGCAATAGCACATGTAGTGCAGTGTAAACGTAGCCCCCAAGACCAGCTGAATTAGCAGCAAATGGCATGAACAGACTGGTAAGGGGCTACTAGAGAATACAACTAGGCCCTCTGCTTGGTTTACTTTCATTCAAAAGTGACTTTTCATTTAAACCAAATAATAAACCAAATCAAGACCTCTTTGACTCTGAATAAGTGTCTCCACATGGGGGATTAACGTGGTGAACTAATCCGCATCAAGTTCACACCTTTAGAAAATTCCAATTAACTTTTCAGAATGTCGCCGAGTAAAGTTTAAAACAGTCACTCAGAGAGATGTGAATTGCCCCCCACTTTTTAAAAGAGTCGCTCAGAGAGATGTGAAGTACCCCCCCTTTTTTCTATCCTCTGCTAAATCAGAACTCTAACGGGGATGATTTAAAAGTCAATTGTGTAAGCTTGAGAGCTTGTCTCTGTCTCCTACAGATATTGGTCCCAATAAAAGATATTATCTCACCCACCTTGTGTCTCTAATATCCTGAGACAAACATGGCACGTCATTGTATATTTCATTGTTGATCATTTTAGCGTAGACTCCTTCTAGTGTTTCTTCCCCAGGCTCTAATTCTCTCCCACACCACCTCAGGTTCCAAAAAGTCCCTAATTGTTGCTGCCTCCTCATCTCATCCCCATTGGCAGCTATTTGTCTGTGCTGTTATTTTTATGTTATATTTAGTTCTTTTGAAGCTTCCTTGGCTGTCAATCTTCACAAACCCATAATCGTATTTGTTCCCTTACTGCAGCATCCTCAGTCTACTGCCATTCTAAAAATGCTTCTCTGATGTCGAGATGTTAAATTTTGTCCAGTTTTGTAACAAGAATGAATTCGGCCTGACACATCCATGAAAATCTGATTTGATTCCCTTTTGGGGGCCATATCTCAATCACAGTCCTTGATCATAAGTAAGCATGAGTCAGACTTTCCCAGATTATTATTTTCTCAGGAAGCTAGATTGTGGTGCTGCCTACCAATTTAATATCCTTTCTTTGAATCGCTGCTGAAGAAAAAAAAGAGTCAATCAGTCTAGGTTGCTGTGGTTTTGTTTGAGATGGCTGTTTTTTTAAACAGCTTGTGATTCAGATGAAAAGGGAGTATTGCACAGGAATACCTTTAAAATAAACAAAAATCTAATCTCTCATGAACCTACAGCTGAGTGCCACCTGGCAATGTAGCACTGAGATGATTCAAAAAGCAAAAACTGGCAGAAGTTAATTCTGTAAATATGAAGAAATCTTGGGCTGCTGATGGGAAAGGAATGCAATAGCTTTATGGGCCTATGCTGAGAGCTGAGAACTTTAATATTAATGGATTTCCAAATCCCTTGCACTGTTTTGATCATGTCTGACAAAAATATGCTCTCTGCTCCTGGTAAAGATTTTTTGGCATGAATACTTTCATGTAAGCAGCTCTGCCTCGAATTTCATCTCTCAAATCATTACCGATTTCTTGATTTATCTGAAACTAGACAGGAGAAAAGCATATGGGATCTTCATTGTGCAAACTGCCTCTTAAATAAATGCAGATGCTAAAATATCATCCCTCAGGGCCAGTGATGGCATTGGTTACTCAGTGGGAGAGAAACTGCAGGCGTTCTATTCCATTTCTTGTGTACCTAACAGTCCTATTGACTTTGGATGTGCAAAGAAGGTAAGATTGGCCCCAGCCTGTAATTTGCTTCAGCATGAATTTTGGGTAAATATCAGCATTTTCAAGCAGAAGGGAGACTACTCCCCTCAGAGCCTCTTTGCAACAAAGTCCACACCAAAATTGAAATTGCAAAATGAAAAACAGAACAGAGACAGTTTATAATGAAACCAGCATTACACACCATAGAGCAGACCCTCTCTTACGGTAGCCTAGTTTTTTTCTTAAGCCTATTCCTTCCCCCCACACCCCTTTTTTGGAGACCTCCACTACGCAGGTCTGAGGCAGCGCCATAAAAGCCAGCCCTGCTCCCAGAGCTCTGAGTGGCTGCAGCACTGACAGGAATCCTGCCCCTACTTTCTATTGTCAGCTGCCTCTGATGGGAAAGCAGGGCTGCTCTTTGAGAAGGGGCAGCACAGACTGCGATTTGCACTGTTGCAAGGACAGGGAGGTGATACTGAGGTCTTGCAAGCATCTTTCATCAGTAGATAGTAAATGACTTTAAGAGGGGGAGTGTCAATATCATTATCCCCATTTTCCAGATGAGGACGCTGAGGCGTGGAAAAGTAAAGCAATTTGCAGGCTGTCTGAGCTCACAGCTGGAGGACCGGTCCAGGAAATAGTCTGAGAACATTGCCCTTTAAGTCTGCATCAAGTAGAATCAGCCACAGGAACCCCATGGGAAGGAGGGGTTTTCTAGGGGTAAGGAGCTGAGGTTGGTGGGGCAGTTGGGAGTGTGTGTGACAGAGGGAAATGCAGTTCCTTTTTGGCATCTAGGTTTATTCTGTACTACCACTGCCTGGCTGACTTCATTTCAGTGATGCTGGGATTCTGTAGATGTGAGCAAAGGCCTTGGACTAGGTCTCTGTGTTGAAGCAATTCCTAGTGAAATTCCTCCCTCCCCAAAGGTATAACAGTTTTTAACAGCCTCACAGAGAAGAGGTCATCCAACATGCTTTACTACAGTTGCAAACTTTTATTATTATTATTATTATTATTTATTTTGCATTGATTCATTCTGGGTGGGTGGAAGGAATAAATTGAGCCATCCTGGGGGATGGAGGGGAGGGATAAATCTGGGTATATGAACAAGGTTTGCTGACTCATAGCAGTTGATGACGCCAAAAAATAGTTTGCAGGTCCATCACATGAATAGATTTCTGAATCAGACGGGGTAACGATGCTCATCTCCTCTGACCTCCTGTACAACTGGCATTGGTACTGCACCCACCAATTGCTGCGTTGATAGCGTGTGAGGGAACTAAAGACCCAGATACATTTGGTACAATCTGCAAGCTTTTTTTGACGCCTTTCTGCCAATCCACCGTTCTGTGCAAAGTATTCATAGAATCATAGAAGATTAAGGTTGGAAGGGACCTTATGAGATCTTCTAGTTCAACTACCTGCTCAAAGCAGGACCAGCCCCAACCAAACCATCCTAGCCAGGGGTTGTCAAGATGGGCTTTAAAAACCTCAAAGGACGAGATTCTACCACCTCTCTCCGTGACCCATTTCAGTGTTCACCATCCTTGGGAAAAAGGTTTTCCTAATATCCAGCCTGGACCTCCTGCCAAACCCCTGCAACTTTTGACCCATGCTACTTGTTTTTTCATCTGCCGCCACTGACGAGAGCATAGCTCCATCCTCCCTAGATCCCTGTTCATGTAGTTGAAGGTTGCTATCAGATCCACCCTCATTCTTTCTTCTGTAGATTAAGCAAGCCTACCTCCTTCAGCCTCGCCTCATAAGTCATCTGCTGCAGCCCTTAATCACTTTCATTGCCCTCCTCTGGACTCTTTCCAGTTTGTCCATACCCTTCTGGAGTGGGGGCCCAAAAGTGGATGCAATACTCCAGATGTGGCCTCATCAGTGCCATCATTCACCCTGCAGATCTTATGCTCTTTTATTCACATTGCCAAGTCCATGTCCCACTTTATTCCCTAAACACCCTAGGGGCTCAGGGTTCTGCTCCCTTCCTACCTGGTGGGCTCCCCTGCTCTGCCTTGCTGGTCATGCCTCCCCCCTGTGGCTTCCAGCCCAGGTCTAGATACCCTCCTGGCTCAGGTTCCCAGCTCTTCCTCCTTGCCTCGTTGGGTCTGGCTGTGACTCAGCCATAACTAGCAGGTGTCTGCTTGAGCCCCTTTAGCCAGGGCTCACAGAGCTACTGTGGGGCTTGTCCCCTCTGCTCCACAACACTACATCACTATGTGTCCTATAAAGTGGGCCGCAATGGCCTGGAACACCATTTTGGGGCCCACTATTTTTAGCAGCTCAGCGTTCCAGGCCCCCTAAAAATAGAAAATGGTGCAAGAATGCTGCATTCTGGGGCCCACCTTTGAAATATAGCAGGACCCAGAATGCAGTGATTCAGTTTCATTTTCTGTTTTTAGGGGGCCGGGAACACTGAGCCCCTAAAAACAGCAGGCCCCGGAACGGCGTTCTGCTGCACGTTCCAGCAGGCAGGGCAGGGGGACGGGCTCCCCTGTGCCTGTGCAGGCTGCAGAGTTTCCTGGCCCAGCGCACTGCCCATGAATATGGAGACAGCTCAGCTCATGCTGGGGGGGGGGAGTATTGGGGGCGCCTGAGCTGGAGGTGGGTATTGGGGGAAGAGGGTGGATTTTGGGGTAGGTATTGGGGTCACGGGGTAGATTTTGGGGGTGAATATTGGGGACTGAGGTAGATTTTGGGGACAGGGGAATGGATATTGGGGGCAGTAGCTGGGTGCTTGAAGAGAGCCTGGATGTGTGCAAGGGGGGGCCTGGACATGCGGGAGGGGGGCCTGCCCAATTAGGAGGGTTCCAGGGCCCACCAAATTATATTTTAACCCTTGATCCTATTCCTGCCCTCCTCAGCATATCTGCCACTCTCCCCAGTTTAGTGTCTTCCGCAAACTTGCTGAGGATGCAATCCAGCCATCCTCCAGATCACCGATAAACAAAACTGGCTGCAGGATCAGCCCCTGGAGCACGCCACTTATTTCTGCTTGCCAACAAGCTACGCAGCCATTGGTCACTACACGTTGAACCCAATGATCTAAACAGCTTTTACCGACCTTCTGGTCCATTCATCCAACCCATAGGGCTTTAACTTGCTGGCAAGAAGACTGTGGGAGGCTGTATCAAAACCTCTGCTAATGTCAAGTTATATCACATTTTCCTTCCTGACATCCACAGTCAGTCATCTCCTTATATGAGGCAATCAGGTTGGTCAGGCATGAGTTGCCTTTGAAGCTCTGCTTCAAAGTAATTTTAATGTTTCAAAGGCACCCAGTGTGATTTTAAAGAGCTAGTTTAATCTTTGATGAGGGACTTTTTCCTTTTTTTTTTTTTAATGACTTGTGTGATTTTTCTGGGCTCTTGAATAAGGTACTAGAAAGATATTAAAGTGCTGCAAGACTCCTTGTTTTTTTGTTGATCTAGACTAACACAGTTACCCCTTTGGAGTATGGCCAATAGGTTTTTAGTTCTTTTCCCTGTACAAAAAGGAAAAGAAACACAGGCAGATGTTGATTACCTTATGCTGGGGTTTGTGAAGAAAGGGTATTTATCATATGTGACATCATTGCACAGGGAAACAACCAAACAGTAGGGGAGAAACACCTTGTATGTAGGAATGTGAGCAGATCACACTAATGGTTCAGAAGAACGGGGAAAATACACCACCCTTAATGTATATGATCTGACAGAGGAGTAAGGATGGATGATTAGTGGACTGGGCACTGGGTTAGACAGGCACTCCATACCTCCGTTCCATTCCCACTTAGTCACAGACTCCCCCCCACCGTACTTTGGCAATCACTTAACCCTACCTCCATTTGTAAAATAGGAATGCTAATTTCCAGTCTAATCAGCACATTCTGAAGATAAAGACTGCTAATGATTGTGATTGCTCTGCTACTACAGTGAGAAGGAGGACTTACTAGTGAAGGACTAATGTCTTGCCTTTGTATTTGACTCAGAATGTGAGCAGTCGGGGGCCAGTAACATGCATTATGTCAGTGGTCTCCAACCTTTCTCCAGCAGATGTTGCAATGATCCTAGGTTTTAACTGCAAGGGCCATTCAGAAGTAGGTGCTGATCAAAAGTACTAAAAGTACTTAAGGATATCGAGGTTAATGGAAACTGGGATAAAATACAACATGGCTTTACAAAAGGTAGATCGTGCCTGACCAACCTGATCTCCTTTTCTGGGAAAATAACACAGTTTTTGGATAAAGGGAAAGCAGTGGACCTAATTTACTTAGATTTCAGCAAGGCATTTGATACAGTTCCACATAGGGAATTATTAGATAAGTTACAAAGGATGGGGATTAATATGAAAATAGAAAGGTAGATAAGGGACTGGTTAAAGGGCAGACCATGGCAGGTCATGCTTGAATGGTGAGCTGTCAACCTGGAGGGAGGTTACTAGTGGAGTTCCTCAGGGATCAGTCTTGGGACTGATCTCATTTAACTTTTTTGTTAGTGAACTTAGCGTAAAAGGTGGGACTGTGTTAACTAAGTTTGCAGATGACACTAAGTTTGGGGATATTGCCAATACAGAGAAGGATCGGCGTATCATGTAGAATGATCTGGATGACCTAGTAAACTGGAATGTTAGGAATAAGATGAAATTTAATGACAGGAAGTGCAAGTTAGTGGACCTAGAGATAAATAACAAGAATTTTTCCTATAAGTTGGGATGCATCAGTTGGAAGTGATGGAGGAGGAAAAGGACCTGGGAGTACTGGTTGATCACAGGATGACTATGAGCCGCCAATATGATATGGCTGTGAAAAAACCTAATGAGGTCTCAGGAAGCATCAGAAGAGCTATTTCAAGTAGAAATAAGGAGGTGTTCTGCAAGTTGCTGATAAGACCCTATCTGGATTCTTGGGTGCAGTTCTGGTCCCCCATGTTTAAAAAAGATGAATTCAAAGTGGAACAGGTACAGAGATGCGCTACAAGGATGATCTGTGGTATGGAAAATCTGCCTTATGAGAGGAGACTTAAAGAGCTTTGCTTGTTTAGCCCAACCAAAAGAAAGTTGAGGGGAGATATGATTGCCCTCTGTACATACACCAGAGGGTTAAATACCAGGAAAGGAGAGAAATTATTTGAGTACAGAACCAATGTGGACATGAACAAATGGATTGAAACTGTCCATCAGGAAGTTTAGGCTTGAAATTAGACATGGGTTTCTAACCATCAAAGGAGTAAAGATCTGGAATAGCCTTCCAAGATGAGTTGTGGGGGCAAAAAACATAACTGCCTTCAGAACTGAGCTTGATAAATTTATGGAGGGGATGGTATGATGGGATGGCCTAGTTTGGCAATAGATTGAGTTTTGACTACTGCTGGTGGATGTGACAGTGGCCTAAGAAGGGAGGGTAGATGGGTGGGTTCTGAGTTATTACAGAGAACTCTTTCTTGGGTGACTGGCTGGTGAGATTTCCTCACATGCTCAGGGTTTAGCTGATTGCCATATTTGGAGTCAGGAGGGAATTTTCTCCTGGGGCAGATTGGCTAGAGGTCTGGAGGTTTTCACCGTCCTCTGTAGTGTGGGGGCATGGTTCACTTGCTTGCGGATTCTCTGTATCTTAAAGTCTTTAAATAATGATTTGAAGATTTTAATAAATCAGTCATAGGTTAGAGATTTATTGCAGGAATGGGTGGAGGAGGTTTTGTAGCCTCCATTGTGCAGAAAGTCAATCACTAGATGATCATATTGGTTCCTTCTGACCTTAGAGCAGAGGTGTCAAACTCATGCAATGTGGGAGGCAAGACACCTGCCATGGGCCATGTGTCCACACAGGCTCCCTAACTCTTTTCTCTGCCATGTTCAGAGCAGCATGTGCTCCCCTTTCCCCTCCCCTTCCCTCTCCTGCAGGCTCTCCACACCTTTCCTTTTCCCTGCCCCTGTGGGCTTGCCTTTGTCACACTGGCTCCCTGGCTCCCCTTCTCGTATTGGGCAGGTCCCAGACCCTTGCCCCAGCTGAGCAGCTCCCAGACCCCCCTTCTTCTTCCCTTTCCACTTCCGCTACCATTCTGGCAGCGAGCAATCAGTCTCAGTCACAGGCACAGGCAGGCTGGGCTCCTGCCTACCCCCCTCCCCACCCCTGCCCACTCAGCGTCAGTTATTCAGCATGGTGGCTTTTGGTTGGCTCAGTCCCTGCTGGCCTTTGATTGACTCATTCCCTTGTGGGCCCCAGCCACTTTTTCCTTTCTTATTGGTGATTGTTGCAATGTGCTGTCACTTCCTTTGTTCGCCTGGGCTCTGACTTACTCGCACGATCTCAGTCCCAAGCAAGCTTAGCCCTGCTTTGCCAGGGGCAGCCTGTCTTTGTTGTTTGCTGCTGCCATATAATGCTCCCAGGCACAGCCTGGGCAGCAGCTTTGCAGGCTGGATCAGTGCCCTTTGCAGGCCACATCCAGCCCGCGGACTGTAAGTTTGACACCCTTGCCTCAAAGTCTGTGTGTCTATGTGATAGGTTGGAGACCACTGCATTACTTTGTTTCAGAAAGCACTCGTTCAGTGAGCGTTATAGATGTGACTAATAGT
Source organism: Podocnemis expansa (assembly GCA_007922195.1). Lineage (NCBI taxonomy): Eukaryota > Metazoa > Chordata > Testudines > Podocnemididae > Podocnemis > Podocnemis expansa. Next base: position 13,972,073 of record ML682056.1, on the reverse strand, counting down.
AAGGCCTGTGCTCTCTCCACTAAGCTGGAAACAGCTGTGACTAAAAATCCAGTAAGTGAACCCAGTTCTCATAAAGTTTCCAGCATAACTTTGTGGATGTTAGCGATTAAGATAGTTTGAATAATCCTTGGGTGAATACACAGATTCCTGGGGTTGTCTCTGAACTGAACTGTTGGCCTTTGAGGTTCATCCATCACCAATCACACATCCTTTATTTGTGCGGAACAGTCACTCATTCTTGGCCAGTCTGACTTCTGTGCCCCATGAAAAATTGAGCTTCTCATGCTTTTATTATAGGAAACAATCCAAATGGGAAATGAGACCTCTTAAGATTGAGGATATTAACTGTGAGCTTGTCACATCATATGGTGCAGGTAGAAAACACCTTGTCACTAGGGACCTGGCAAATTTTGTCTTCCTTCCCTTTTTCTTTGTGCATGGGAAAGACCCAGTCACCTTTATATCTACTGGGAATTTTGCCTGAATAAGGACTGCAAAATTTGGATCTTTGGCAGGTTGAGAAATAAAATATTGTAGGAGTGAAAAGAACTCTTTCATCTACAAAAAGGACAGGGACATGCTTGAGAGAGTCCAGCAGAGGGCAACCAAAATGATTAAAGGGCTGGAGCACAAGCCCTATGAGGAAAGACTGAAACCATTAGGCTTATTTAGTCTGCAGAAGAAAAGATTGAGGGGGGATTTGATAGCAACCTTCAACTACTTGAAGGGATGCTGAGCTCGACTGTTCTCGGTAATAACAGAGGACAGAACGAGGAGCAATGGTCTCAAGTTGCGGTTAGGGAGGTCGAGGCTGGATATTAGAAAAAACTTTTTTACCAGGGAGTGGTGAAGTCTTGGAATGAGCTGCCGAGGGAGGTGGTGGAGTCTCCATCTTTGGAGGTGTTTAAGGCCCGGCTGGACAAAACCATGACTGGGATTGTTTAGTGGGAGTGGTCCTGCCTCTGGCAGGGGTTTGGACTAGATGACCTGTGAGGTCCCTTCCAACCCTAGGATTCTATGATCGCAGACGCTATCAGATTTATCTGCAGCGGAAAGGGTAGACCATGGCCTGAAATGTCATCAATCTGTAAGATGTTTATAATATATTAAAATGATGGAAAACAAATCCCATCCCAGATAAAGCAAATATAATGCTCTAATTTAATATGTTACACTATAATCATCTTTAAAGGTATTCATAATTTGAACAAATCAGCAAACTCTTCATTATAAACAGATCTGAAAGGACAAATATCCATAATCTAATTAAATTTAGAGAAGCAGAAATCACTTGTAATTCAAAAGCACTTTAAAAAACTGATTAAGGTTCATGCCTGAGTTCAATGAATATACGAGAATTGCTACACCATTTTTTCTTATAAAAATTGTTTCCCTTAGTTAAAATGATTACAGTTAGATGGAAGTGATAGAGGTTGAAGATTTTTTTTTTTAATGGTAGCATCTTTCAGTGATCTGCACAGATGTTATTTTTGAAATCAGAAGTGTGATACTTGATATTGGAAAAAAGGTTGAGGGACTGTCAGTTTTACTTGCAAGGACCCCCTGACAAGTTTGCATGATTTGGAAATTTAGCTTTTTGCAATGCATCCCCGTGTTCACCATGATGGTTGAATGCCATCCACTTGAAATAGGGCCTATGTTTACAAATAATTTAAACCATCATCCCCTTGTCAGAGAGGAATCAAGGGGTTACACAACTGCAAGTCTCTGTTAAGAAAATGACCAGAGTAATAGCTTTCAGATGTTTAAAATATGCACCACTAGTCTACAACTGCTAAATATAAACAGCTCCTAATTGAGCAGATTTGACACTATTTACTTACCAAGTTCAAAGGGCCTGTCTGGGGTATAATGATGTTGAGTTGGGATTGGCTTGTCGAGGCAAAGTGTTTACAACGCCTGCAATGCTGTCACTCTAACATGGTTTTCATCTCATTTTTAGCTGATGAATTAAACAGTCTAAGCACAGAGGGGACAAGTGAGAAATGTTGAGTCATGATATACATACCAAAAATCCAGTCCCCGAGTGAAGGATGAAAGTTAACTGCTATCCACTAATACAGTTCTCCAGAAAGAAACCAGTTGTAATATACTGTAGCCCCAGAAACCATCACACAGTGATGGATGCTTAACTTTAACCTTAAAGCTGTATAATATCCCATCCCAGCTGGGCTGGGGAATGCCACCTCTGGGTCACAGACCATAACTGAGATTACATACAGTGATTCAAAGTGCTCAGCATTAGTTCATAGTTTTCTTGCACTGGTAAACCACACTGTTAATATGCATGCATAAGGTGAGGCATAGTTTAGCCTGCAGAAAAGAAGAATGATGGGGGATTTGGTAGCAGTCTTCAGCTACCTGGAAAGGGGGGGTCCAAGGAGGATGTAGTGGGGCTGTTCTCAGTGGCGACATAGTCTCGAGTTGTAGTGGGGAAGATTTAGGCTTGATATTAGGAAAACCTTTTTCCCTAGGAGGGTGGTGAAGCAATGGAATGGGTCACCTAGGGAGGTGAGGGAATCTCTATCCTTAGTGGTTTTTAAGACCCAGCCTGACAAAGCTCTGGCAGGGATGGTTTAGTTGAAATTGGTCCTGCTTTGAGCAGGGGCTTAGACTAGATACCTCCTGAGGTCCCTTCCAACCCTCATCTTCTATGATGAGATGATAATCTGGACACATACTAAGATAGTGAATGTTGTACTTAAAAACCTTAAAGTTTTGCTCCTAGGATTTGATGTATTGTCTGTAGTCACCTACTTCTAGGTCATCTTACCAGGATATAGAATCAAAAGGTGGAAGTCATTAACTGATGTTTGTAAAGGCCTTTGGGAACCTTGCATGCAGAAGACTATTACTCTTACCTAGTAACTTGCATTTCCCAGGAGAAGTCCTGTTCCCATGCATAAAACTTCAGTAGATAGGATATGTAAATGGGACCAGCAGGCCCAGGATTCCTTCCCACACCCAGCCATCAAGTACCTATTCTGCCTCTACCACGTGGGCTCTGCTGGCACTGAGCTGAAATCATGTTGGTGCAGCCAATAAGCATGTGTTTAGGGCAGAGAAGCCACGTTACCACTGGCCATGTCCATTTTCTTCTCTCCCACCACACGCTGGTTCATGGATTCATAGACAATTTGTTTTCAGATCAGAGGGGTCTGTTATAGCCATCTAGCCTGACCTCCTGCATTTAAATTCCTGGGGGAATTTATGGTCTGTGTTATGTAGGCATCAGACTCGACTATCAGAATGATTCCTTCTGGCCTTACAAGCTGTGACTAGCTGTGGGTGTAGAAGTTCGCCCAGTATTCCTGCATTAAGCCCATTGAGCTGTAATGTATCTTTGGTGGTGCTCCCCAGCATGGCCTTTCTACGTTGGAACCGACCCGATCTCTTGCCTCAGAGGGGTCCATTTTTAGCCTATTACAATGTTTGTTTTCTGTACCAATAAAATTAGCACCCAGAGTTGATCCCAGGGTGCCAAATGAAGGGTGAATAACACAAATTGTGTTCACAATGTGATTTCTTCTTTCCTTTGATTGATTGATTGATTTTTTTTTTTTAACAAAAGACTGTCTGCTGAACGAGCGCAGAGGGATGGTTTTACAGTTTAATATGCTGCTTGCTTGCCAGAATCATTCAAGCAGACCCACCACAGGGAATAGAATGACTTTGTTCCCCCCAGCATTTCCCCCTCAATGCATATTCATTTGCAGCTTTGCACGGATCAGAATTTCTGTTCTAATGTCCTTCCCCAGTTCACTGCCGAAATATCCAGATTTTCTTTTTCAGTCCCATGAATTATTCATGTGCTTAGATGTAAAATGATTGTTGGTTCTGGATTACAGCACGTGCAGGCGTGTGCCATGCACGTCCGTTCTGCTTCTTTGAGCAGGATCTCCCTCCGGGCCTTTCCTTCCATGCTGAAATCTAGAGTGAGTCTCTTAGGCAGCGAGCCTTGCATCTGTGCCAGCCTGAAAAAAATAATGATTATTGTGGGCACCTTTTCTCCCCTAATCCTCTATCCTTCATGGTTAGCAGGCTTTGGACCCATCCCCACTATGTACCAGTCATCAGAGAAGGCATGAAGTTGAAAGGGGTAGCATCCTGCACCATCCAAGAGGTGCTGATGCTAGGTCTGTCCCCATCTTTCATCCATCATGGAGCACTGCAATTCCACACCACACCCATGCACGCCCGTGTGTAACTGTTACCACTGAGCCATTCATTTTTTCTGTGTCCTCCCAACATTTCAAAACTCATTGCCTGTTTTCCATTGTGGTGATGGCAGACTGTCCTGAGTGCACAATGATGAAATTCCTACCACACTGGATGTCTTTTAACCTCTCTGTTACATATCTGCCTGCTGGTGCAAAGGGGTTTGAGACAGTTTAATAATGCATATATTACATGGGAAAATATGGCATTTAACGTATCTATGTCTCACAACAGTTGGTGGCTCTTGGTGTGGCGGCAGCAGTAATAATTTGCAGTTAGCTGAGTTGTCTTCATGCAATTTGTCACATTTGGTTTGCATTGGAGATTTACTGCCTAAATGGGTTGATCTAGGATGTACAGACTGCCTAAGGTGAGTGCCAGCTGATGCCCAGAGATGTGCTTTTTCTCCTGTATTATGAGTTAGAGCATGAATGAGTATGAGAAGCAGTGCTGTCATCAGAAAAGACGCTTTTTAATATGAATCGTAGTCAGTCTGGTCAGAAGTGGAGATGCTATATACAGCGCTGTTGAAGGGCATCACTTATGAGTAGTTAGAGAGGTATATTATGACCTGTAGTGATCATCTAAAGATGTATTCCCAAGATCCAAAACTGAGGCTAGGTTTCTCCAAAGTCTGCAGGCTTTTCTGATCGTGTGTTTTGGTTTGGGTCCCCTTCTAATGACCTAATCTCATTTTAAGCGCTAGCTCAGGCTTCAAGTACATTTTCCACCTAGATGTCCAGAGAGGGTTTGTGTGTGTGTGTGTGTGATTTTTTTTTTTTTTTGGACACTTAATCATTTGCTGTCTACAGAACACTGCTTGGGCCATCAGGATTGGTAGTGGGGCTGGTCTGGATAAAATAAAAGCCAACCACAATCTTTGTGCAATTGTCAAATTGAGCCTGAATTGGACATTCAAAAATGTGAAAAATTTCTGTTAAATGACCCAGTGACTTTTAGTGACACTTTGCTCTTTTCAGAAATGACCCACTCCAGCAGCTGAATAGACAAAATGCTGTGAGAGAATATGCTTTAATGTTATTTCTGGCCCTGAAAGGGGGAGTAGCAGAAATCTCATGAGGCGGGCTACATTTCTGGAGTTTCTAGCCCAGTTTTGTAGGCTCAGGGCTTGAATAGGTAAGATGTGCATCCAAATCTTTGAGTGCTTAACAAAATGGAATAAGCTGAGATTCTATCTGTTGCTCAGCAAACGTCATGGCTGTATGAGGTGTACAAACTTACCTTTCAAAAGCACCAGGGAGGTAAGGATGACAGACCCGGATGTTAATTCATTACATATTTATGGTCCAAGTGTGGGCAGCTCATGTACCTCTGCTGCAAAAGAGTAAGCGAAAGTTTAGTTTAGTTCCACCTGAAACATGTTCTGTACTATGACTAGTCTGAATTAAATTCCAGAAGAGCTTAAAGCCCAGTTTCACTGTACAACTGAGGAGCCTCCTTGGTGTTGGCACTCAGCCTTCTTGTAACTGCATCTTTTCTTTGGGTTGTCCAGTTTCTTTCTGCACTCACAAGAAGCAGCTTTGGTCACTTAAGCCATGTGGTTTTCAGTTGTATATAATAAAGAGATAATAGATTCAAAACATTAACACATTCCATCTAGTGACTTGACTTTTCTTATGCAGACCAGTGTAATTGGAAAAATCTTGATGTGAAGCACTTAAAAATTCCTTGGTAGAATGTGGGCAATTGGCTGCCGTACCTCAGAAGGTCGGGGTGGTTGGTTAACTTTGGATCAGCAATATGGTTGCTTGGCTGGAGTGTTGGTGAGCTACAGTGTGACCTGATCTCATGACTTACACTTCCCTGCATTTGTTTCCTCCCATTCTGAAAGTTTCCCCATCTTCAAGCATCTGACAAAGTGGGGTTTTCTCTCATGAAAGCTTATCCGATAAATAAATGTGTTAGTCTTTAAGTGCCAAAGGACTCCTTTCTTTGTTTTACTGAACTAGACTAACATGGCTGCCACTTTGGTACTATAATTTTGTGTCTAACCTCTCGGGTGTGCAAATGCGGTGTGGAAATCCCACAAGAATATGCTTTGTCTCCATATTTTGGGCCTTCTGTGCTGATTGTGGAGACTGGTGGAACTGAAAAAGTAATTTTAACATGAGAAGTTTTGCACTTTTATCTTTGCAAACCTCAGGAAATGTTCAGCTACAGCCTATGGCAAATTTTCTATATGCAGCTCCCATTAGCAACAAATGCTGTAGAGTGATTGGAAACATTTTAACATTTTGAAATTTAAATAGAAAAACAGAATAAAAAGGTTTTGTTAAGATGTTTGCAATGATCTTTCATTTTTTTTGGAACAGCTACAAATTTGAACACCACATATGTCTAGACGAGAATAGACGCAATGAGATGGAGATGGGCTTTAAAACATTTCCTCTCTCACTGTTTTCAGCCTAAGGGGTCTGTGTACCAAGGCATGTGAAAAGCCATCTATCTCCCTGAGACGCATTGGAAATTTAGAAAGGGCACCTGAGGCTGAAATTGATCACCAGCTAGTAATACACTCAGTGCCGCTTTACACAGACTGATCCAGGCAGCTAACCAAGAAAAAAATCTGCTTAGCCTTTGATCTTATAAAAGTATTTTGCACCCACAGCAAATGTTGTTAACAATGGATGAGAGCATCACTCTAAAGAACCATCTTGGAAATAACGGAAGTTTAGGCGTATCTAAAGGGGACTGACGCTCCAAGGGCAAATCCTTCTCTTTGCTTTGGAACTTTTATAATGAGCGAATCAAGGTTTTGTGAAGCTAAAAAAGGGAATGGTTAGGAATCTTTGTACACCATATTGTCACCAAAATGTCCCTTTGGCCTTCTTGTTTGTGTCTTCCCTCGAATTGTGCAACAGGTGAAAAAAGTAATGTTCACTATGTTCAAGGAGGTAGGGAAAAAATTAGCAATGAAATGAAATACCTTCTGACTGTTTTTAGCTGTCATTTAAGTGCCCAGAATTATAAAACACAAACCTGCTTTATACATGCATTTTATTTTGTCTAATTACTGCACAAGTTACTGGGAAAGCTAATTCTATCAGATGGATTAGATCTCTAGCATGGTAAGTGATGTACTGACAGATTGGTTTATATAGCAAGGCCTGACATAAATAACAAAGTTCCAACAGGGTCCCATCACCCTCTGCTGTATACTAGGGCATCTCTACCTGTGAAGGATAATGTGGAATGAGATAGTGTTTGAAATTAAAGCAGATTAATTATTCTTGATTAATCTGTGTCTGGATGCTCTTTTTATGGACTAAGCATCTTCTTCCAAATTAACCTAATCCATAAAGTGGATTAAGCTCTACATTTGCAGTTAATCAGGAATAATTAATCAGGTTTACTTATTCTGGAATAAACTGCCCTACACTGTCAGGAAAATTCTGCTGCAGTTGATGGGAGTTACGCAAACAACATAGACTACAAAGGGTGTGAAAGTGTTTCTTTCTTTCTGTTCCTACTTATTGGTGGGGTCTTTGTTTGGATGTCCTGTCATGTTTTTCCTCTTTTTTTTTTTCTTCTTTAATAAAAAAGTGTGAGACAGATAGATGCACAGGAAGTCTTCTCCACCAGGTTGTTATACAGGTAAAAGTGGGGTCATGGCAGGAAAAATGTCTTTGGTAAAATTGTCCATGATCATTAAGCCTGGGGCGTTGTACACAAGTCAAGAGAAAGATGGTTCCAGCCCCTTGGTGTTCCAAGGTAAAAGCATAGACACACAGTGGCTTGATGGCTTTCTCGTAGAGAAATGTGATCTTTTTGATAAGGGTGCAAGAATGTTTCTCACTGAAGTGGGCTCAGAATAGTTGGGTTGGCTGAAAAAGTTCATTTCATTCCCATTTCTATAGCATCATAAATGTGCCTGACTGTTTACAAAGCAGAGGGGCAGCCCTTGTCTCAAGCAACATGCAGCCTATGGTCACAATTGTCCGGGCAGAAGACACTCCTGCTAACTGGCTGTTCAGAATTGAGACAAAGCTACAGAGTAGTCCGTGATGCTAGAGAGAAAGCAATTGTGTTAATGAGGGATGCTGAGGAGTGGTGTGGTGGTGCAGTGAGTGTACAATGGCTAAACTGCTTATTTCCTGGCTTTTTAAGGCTTATGGTGGCAGCCTGTGCAGTCTTGCAACCCTAACACCAATTTAACTAAAGGTGTATTGTGATTGGATTAAGGTAATCTGAGTCCCTCGGCACACCCTAATGCAGGGCCTCCTCTTGTTCTCTCTTCACAGCCCCCATCCTACCTCCCCTCGCTCCACACTTTTATTGGCAGGGAAGGCAAATGCCCTCTGCCCTTTGCTTTATGCTAACATGAAGAGCCCTTGATAGGAGAAGTCTAGCCAAAAACAGGGCTGCAATATAGCAGGGGCTACAGGAGGTGAATCTCCAGGCCCTGGCCAAAAAGGTGGCTGTGGGCTCCAACCCTTAAAACCCTTATCTGGTCCCCCTTGCCTGACTCAGTTCTGGTGAGCTGGGCACGCTCCTGCTCTTTTGGTGCTGGGGGGGGAGATCAGGACCCTGGGGCCAGAGGCTGGGCTCTGTGTTCCTGCCCTGCCCCTGGGCTGGCTGGTCTGCCCCCAGGGCCAGCACCTGTTTGCTGTGCCTGGGGCAGTGGAGCTGCCTGGCTCATTGCACAGCCTCTGACACTCCGGCGCAGCCTTCCAGGGCCCGTGGTCCTAGGGAGCTGTGCCAGGGCCATGCCACATGCCAGCTGTCCCCAGAGGCAGACTGTCCAGAGCGGGGCCAGGATGGGAGCACCCTTTGGCCTCAGGCTCCCCCCACCAGGGACAGGACTCCATGCTGGGGAAGTGGGGGCCCTGTGGTGGGGTGAGGGGCCCCATAGTGGGAGGCAACCTGGGGTCCCCCAGCTGGGTAATCTGGCCCTGGCCAGAGGGTGAAATACCCAGCATGGGCCTTTGGTTAACCTAAGCCAAGTGATGGATCTTTCAGCATGTCCTAAATGTATTCGTGCTCAGACTGTATTTGCAGTAGGAGCAAATTTCAAAGATTGAAGGCTGGATGCTGAGAATACCCCTGGTTCCTTTGAGGCATTTGCTGAAACATTTCAGATGAGTGCTGGTGGTGGGTGGTACAACAGGAGGAGAAGCCATCTAAGAGGTGTTTGGACCTTGTGTGAGTCGGAGCTGTGTAATTAGTAATTAGCACCTTTAAATATCACTAGGAAGTTGCTTGGCACCCAGTGTACTGCACAGTAATGATAAGACCTTACTGGCCTCCCTGCTCAGAGTGCAAGCAATTGCTTGGACATGCGGTCACTGCAAAAACTCCAGCTAAAGCGTGTCACGTCTGTCTGCACCCAAAGCAGGGACTGAGGTCTGCATCTGAAGGGAGAGATGCAATCTTTTGGCTGATCCAAGCAGAAAGGCATTTCTGACCACTGCTGTTGTCCGGCAGCAGCCGTGGGTCTGGTAGAAACCCTATACTGGGGAGCCATTGAACCTGATTGTAGGTGGAGAGATGCCCTGCATCCAGGGAGCAATTAGGGATAATGCCAGGTCCTAAAAATGGTTCCCCTGCCTCTTGGCATTCTCTTTATCTTAAGTGGATTGTGCTTAAGCCAATGGCTTTCACCACGTTCCCAACAGTATCTCGGACAGCCTTTGGGGGAGCAAGGAGACAGCTCCATCTGTTCCTGAGGAAAAGGAGGCTTTGTGCTGATGATCTCTGGAGCAGTCACAAGTGGGTGAGAATTTCAAGTATTGACAGTTTGTCCAAACAGGTCCAAACTCTCAGCCTCTGACCAGTCTCAGTTCTCACACGCTCAGCAGCAGGGCTGTAGCCAGCTCCTGTTTTCTAGCTGGGCCCCTGGGTCTGGAGCGTGGCCCCAGCCACAGGTGGCTTCCAGTCATAGGAACGTGCCAGTTGCCAGGTGGCACCAGCGCTGCACCTCCACTTGATGCTTAGCACGTGGAGCTCTGTGAGGCAGCGAGATGAGGCCCACCCAGCACAGCTCCTGGCAGCAGTGCAAATTTCTCCACCAGGACTGCAGGGCCGCCCAGCAGCTGCAGGCACAGCAGAGGCACCGGCACTGGTCACCAGCTGCTAGGTGGCCCTGCAGCCGCAGTGGAAGTTCACACTGCTGTCGGGTGCTGTGGTGGGTGGGTCTCATCTCCAAGTGGGTGAGCCCCAGCTCACCAGAGTCCACCCATATCTCAGCCCCTGCTCAGCAGAGATTTGTTCATTTGGCCATAAAATTCTGTGATGCTACCGTCCATGCTGTGCATGATCCACCTTCTCACAGCTCCTGTCTGAAACTGGACCAGAAACGTGCCACCCACTCAGGGGATTTGGCGTGCCACAGCCTAGGGCTGCATGGTCTGAGCAAGACTTTCCCTGAAGTTGCTCCTCGCAGCTGCTGTGGGACCAAGCACTGGAACTGAGAGGAGGCAGGCTCTCTCCGGGGTTTTCTTTCAGTGCTCCGCTCTTGGTGCCCAAGCATTGTGTGGGAGGGAGAGCTAGGCTAGGAGTTGGAAACGAAAGTCCAGGCAGCGGGCACAGGGCAGGAGAGGAAGGATATGAGTCAGGGGGATGGGAGAAGGTATTTAGGAGCAGGAGCCCCAGGGATGTAACAGTGGCAGCAGCAGAAGATGGGTGGAGGGAATAAGAAAAGTTGGGGATGGGCAGGAGTTTTGAATGCAGAGTAAGGGGGGTAGCAGCTGGTGACAGGAGCAGAGGGGAGGACTAAGTGGGAATCTGGAGCATGGAGAGAAGGACAGGGAAAGATATTGGCAAGTTTAGATGCTCAGGGGTCAGATGGGATATAAGAATGGGTAGGAGTAGGAGGGGACAAGGAGAAACTGGTAGAATGGGACATTAGGTCAGAAAGATCTGGAAACCACTAAAACACGCTCCTTCCAGAACCTGGAACTGAACCATTTATATCTCTCTAGCAAATAGATGTGCAACCAGCTGGAAAAATGCGCATCTCCCCTCCAACCCTGTCCTAGTGGTAAGTCCATACAGAATATAACAGTCTTCTACTAGTACCAGTTATTCCTTCAGATTAAGCAGCAGAGGATAGATTGTAAATCTAAAGGTCTGCATCCTGCTAAAGCCTGCATGTGCATGTGCCTGTAGGGGAGGTAAAGTCAGCATGGATCCGTACAATTAATTTTTTTCTTTTAAAAGAATAAGCATGTTAGATGTGTATTATCAATGATGCAAAGTCCTGCACTCGAGTTAGGAAATGTTGGAATTAAAGCCGTCTATGCAGCTTCAGTTGGGCCCCTTCTGTGTCCTGAGAGTCCTTGTTTTCTCGATGTACAAGGGCATTCTTTCACCTACCTGTCCTCTAGGCTGTACGCCCTTTGGTGGCAGGGAATGTCTGTATTTTTATGTACTGTAAAATGCCAAGAAAATGACCAGTGCTAAGCAAGTAATATATAGTCTCACAGACTTCTGAGCCAGAAAGGACCATCATGATCATCTAGTCTGATCGCCTGCACATTTCAGGCTGCAGGACCTCACTCACCCATTCCTGTAATAGGCCCATAACCTCTGGCTGAGTTACTGATATCCTTAAATCTTAATTTAAAGACTCCTAATTAAAAAGAATCCACCATTTACTAGAATTCAAACAAGCAAGTGAGTTATGTCCCACACTGCAGAGTAAGGTGAAAAACCTCTGCTAAACTGACCCGGAGGAAAATTCCTTCCCAACCCCAAATATGGTGATCATTTAGACCAGGGGTCTAAAACTCAAATCACCATGAGGGCCACATGAGGACTAGTATGTTAGCCCGAAGGCTGCACCACTGAAACCTTTTCATACAACGATATTGCAAATATTGGTAACAATAGTGTCATTGCACGCCACAGGAAATAGCTGTAGGGGCGTGTTTGAGACCCCTGATTTAGACCCTGAGCATGTGGACAAGACCCACCAGCTAGATACCTGGAGAAGGATTCTCTGTGGTAGCTCAGAGCCCTCCTCATCCTGCGAGGCATATGCGATTGTTGGAGATATTTGTTAATAGCAATTGCTGGTGGACTGCATTGTAGGAAATCTTATCATGCCATCCGCTCAATAAATTTATCTTAAAACAAGCTAGGATTTTTTGCCCTCACTACTCCCTTTGGAAGGCTGCTCCAGAGTTTCACTCCTCTGATGGTCAGAAAACGTCATCTAATTTTAGGCCTGAACTTACTGATGGATAGTTTATATTTCTTTGTTCTGGTGCCAGCTTTGGCCCTTAACTTCTCTCCCATCGTGGGGTTTATCCCTGTAATGCATTTGTGGAGAATAATCATCTCTCCTTAGCTTTCATTTTATAAAAACAAGCCAAGCTCCTTGTTGTTTTAAGTCCCTCCTTGTAAGATGGGTTCTCTGTTCCTCTGACCCTCGTAGGAGCTCTTCTCTGTACCTGTTCCAGGTTGGTTCACTAGATGATGGTTTCCTAGGTGGTACTTTGTTCTCCATTGCTCCAGTTGAGGAATAACAGCAGCAATGATGCTGTTGAAACAATTAGTGCACAAAATGATAATCGGGCTCATGGTAGAGTGTTTATATAAATAGTTAATAAAATATACAGGGAGGAATCCAAACAAGTTACATTTCTGCATTGAGTCCTACTGGGTTTAACAGCACTTGTGGTCATTATTGTTTTCTAATCTACTGTATGGATCAATTCTGGTTAGCAACCCTGGCAACTTGTTTCCCAGCAGAGGCGTTCATGGTTCCTCCAGCATCTCATTGTCCCTTAATGCTGCAATGGTCATGTTTTTAGCTTCCTGCTTTCACCTTAACACAAAATATTTTGACATTAGAACTTTGTAATCCTAAAACACAAGTGCCTTACAAAAATCTAAGGGTACCTTCAACTTTTCAAATAGAAACTTCAATTTCCAGTGGCAGCAGGGGTTTTTTGTGTCCCCTGAAGCCCAGCTTTAAGTAACACAGTTCTGAGTATGCAGTGGGAGTAGCAGCGGGTTTGCCCTCTCAGCAGGTAACATTTGTTCAAGCCATTCACACATGTGGCATTTAAAAGTGTAGGGCTAAGTTTGACCTTGTGTAAATCCACTAAAATCACTGGAATTACAGCAGGGATAAATTCAGCCTATTGTTCTCAAAAGCAACAGGCTGCTTGTTGAATTAAAAATACAAAAACATTCTCTTTGATTTCCAAAAACATTAATGGGAAGCACAATGTATGCAGCCTGAAGTATTGCAATAACTATGCATAGGTGCAAAATAAGAACAAGACTGATAAGAACCAGAGTTGCTGTTTTGCACAGCAGCCCCAGTCAGGGCTGCATTGTGCTGGGTGCTGTACAAACAAATAACAAAAAAAGTCCTTACCCCAAGCAACTTGCATGCTCAGTGAAACTTAACTTTTGCATTTCCTCTGTTTCAAAAAGTGTCAGTCATCTATCGAATAACAAAGAGACATGCTCTGTGCAGGATGAATCTGGGGAAGGAATTGTGCCTAGTAATTAGGTTTGGTGTAATGGTGTTACTAGTGTTTCATCTTTCCTTATATAAATACCTGGGAGGGTTTGGTAAGGTTTAGTTTAGCTCAAAGATTTTTTTATAAATTATTTTGGGTTAAAGGTATAAAGGGAAAGGTCCTCATTTTATTTTAATTGTCTTGAATAACGCAAATAGATTAGTCATTTTCTCTTCAGTATATTAGTCAACCTCACTCTGGGTTCCTGTGTGCTAGCACCATTTGAGATGCAAATGGTGTAAAGAGATGTTATCATGTCTTTCAAATAATCCATTGAGGCCATTCTAAATGGTCGTTCTGGCTTTTATATTTTGCCTTGGATTTTGTGACGGATACTTCTTATTTATTATTCACAAAACAAATCTGAGACCAAATTTGACCTGACAGTGTTGCTTTTAACAAAAGATTGCCTCAAATCTTCCATTCATCACAATTTCCCTTAGGGATGCTATCGTGGATTTTACCGACATTTAAAATCATGTCTGCATCAGCTTCAATATCCATGAACTAACCTGGGTCATCCTTCCACAGTAGGAGGTGGAGTGCTTGCTTTAGCAACTGTCTGGCCAGTCGTTCTTTGGTTGAACGCGTGATATGGCGGATATTGGCTCGGTATGAGAGCAACGGAAAGGCAGGACAATCTGACCACCTTCTTCAGCGACACCTGGAAGGCAGCAGAGCGACCTGCTCTTTGTGGTGTTGCCCCACCTTCTCATCCCCTTCCTCATTGAGTCTAATCCTTTTGCAGTAATCCCCATCATGGCAGGTGCATGGGCTGGTCACATGTTCATGTTTTAACGGCAGTATGAATTTAGACTTAGGTGACTGGTTTATTAGGAGCATGCTGCAGAGTGTGACAGCTCCCCTTCCCCATTTCCGTTTCTCAGTCTGATGCATTTCCTCTCCCCGGGGGAGAGCCTCTTGGAGATGCTTTCTGAATAGTGAAATTCTAATGTTGGGGATGGGGTGCAAAATCAAATTCACCACTGATGAGCTAGTGTAACTCCACTGACCTCAACTGAATTGTATTTACTTGCACCAGGGGGCAGGCCTTAGTGAGGCTTTCTCTGGTCAAACCAACACATGTCCCAGTCAAAAAAAAAAAAAAGAATCAAACAAACCCTACCATAATTAAAGTCTGGGTATTACAGTGCTCACATTAATCAATAGAAAAAAGAATCCCATCGGGTTCTGTGAAAGATCCATCAGTTCTTTAATCTGTCAGACGTTTATTACCACAACTAGAAAAATTCCAGATGTTTTATTGAGTTCTTACTCCTGGACTTAACTCCATGCTGCTTTGAGCTTGTTTTACACTGAAGGCATGTCTACACTGGGACATCTGTGGAAGTTACCACAAATCAAGGCTACATCTAGAGTGGCCAAACTGGACTGTCCCTACACAAAAGAATAAATGGACACAGATCAGATATAAAAAATGGTAACATCCATACACCAGTAGGAGAGCACTTCAATCTTCCTGGACACACTCTAGCAACTTGAAATGTGCCTGGGAGATTTAAAATGCTCCCAGCTGCCTCAAAACTTCCATGTGTACATCAGCATCCACCGCTGCCTTGTTCCTTTTGCTTCGGCTGGTGCCTTTTGAATTTTCCACCCTTGTTACTGACAGCATCAAAACAATTTGGACGTAAATATCATGGTAAGACTTTCTTTGACCAATCTTACTCCAAGAATGGATAAGCTTGATTTGAACATGCAGGCCCAAAATTCCCAGTTAAACACGAGTATTATTTTCAGTTTTAAGTTGTGTGCATAATAATTATGTGTTTATATTTTAGAAATAAACACATGCTGTATTCATAACATTGTGTTTAATTTGGTTTCCTGAATTGTTTTCACAGTAATATGTAATATGCAGATATGATGAACATTACAGCCAGTAGATACCAGCTTTTTGTAGAAAATTTTCTTCAAATGTTCTGCATAAAGTAATTAATATCTGTACTTCCAAAGGGGTAGCTATGTTTGTCTAGTTCAGCAAAACAAACAAGGAGTCTAGTGGCACTTTTAAAGACTAACAAATATATTTTTCATGTGAGCTGTCATGGGAGGAAATCCCACCTCGTCAGACATTCAAAGAGCATTTATTGTGATAAATAAACTTGTTAGTCTTTAAAATTGCCGCAGGACTCCTTGTTTGTTAATACTTCTGGGTGTTCCCGGTCCACTAAAAGTTGAGAAACACTGTTCACTGAGTTCACATCTGGAGTTAATTCACCTTAACTCTTCTGAATGTCCCCATGCAGACATCCCTTGAGAAGCATGTGCGTCTGTGTAGTTCTTTGTGGGCATGTTGCCACCTAACCAAAGCTCACCAGTCTTAATTATCAATCTTCTTGGGAGATTCCACAGCAGTGGACGTTAAGGATCAGGCAGGCACTGGGACTGAGCTCTCTCTCGTTGCATAGAAATCAGAGGTTAGGTTTCTTGGCAGGAGGCACAGTGAGGGAAGGTGGTTGTGTTCCTATCTGTGTTGGACTACATCCAGGGCTAAGTAAAAGCAGCTAGTGTCTAGGTGGTCAGCATGTCACTTTATCCTTAGAACCAAGAGGCTTGTGTCTGTTGACTCTCATCACTCAGCACCTTAAATTTTATTGTTACTTCCATGTAAAATCTCGTGGAATCCAGTTGGCTTCATCAGAATTTCATATGTATAGTAGAAACCTGAACGACAATAAAGTTTGAAAGTAATTTGAAAATAAGGGCTTCCAAAAATTTATACGACCAAAAAAAGAGAAGGAAACCCTCAAATTTTTTCAGAACAATAGCCCCAGATCCAAAAGCTGCCCTAAATATACTACTGGGCAGGATATGCCTCTTTTTGTGGGGAGATATTAAGAGCTTATTTATTTATTACAAAGTGGTTTACAGAGTAAGTAAATTAACAAATGCCAAGTCTCTTTCTTAGCTGCCAGATGGACTGTTCTGGGAGGATGTTTATGGAGACTGTAAATAATTTCTTAGTGTAATACAAATACTGCATTTTTAGAAATCAAGGCTAGACTACTGCATGTTTATGCTGTGGTTGAGGATTTATTGACCCCCTTCAGAACATGAGAAAGAAAACAAACAGGACTGCAGCTCTTTTAACAACTTTTTAAAAAAAGTTTCTATTTTGGAGTGTTGCAGATGAATCCTTTCTGAGTCAGTTTTGCCAGGTGCAAAACACAGTTGACTCCCATTCAAATCAGTGGCAAGTGAAAGCACCCAGCACCTCACTGGATCAAGACCTTATGACATGGAGGCTATAGATGCTGGATTTAAGGACACAGCCATGCCACCATTGCACTTTTATAGTTGTGAGAACAATTCTTCAATTGCTGAGCACCTCTTGCTGCTGCACAACCCCAAGTAAAAATGAGAGGGGAGAATACTGAAGACCTAGCCCTCTGTGAGACGGGCAAGCCCAAGGAGCTTTCTTCATACTCGAGTTAATAGAGCATTTGTATTTAGCAACATCTGCGATGTGTAAATCAATGGAGCAGGTGGGCAGGGGGAGCCCTGCACTGTACAGCAGAATCTGATAGTGACATTACTTCTCCTTCATTCCTGAAGTGACAAGGTGCTTGATTTACCAGGCGATTGCCCATATGGAAATTAGTGCACAGTAACCTTCCATTTAAGTAAATGCAAGAGGCTTGTTCGGGTTCTGAAGAAGGTTGCGGCGCCTTCGGGCGGCGGGCAGAGAAATACAATATTATGGATGCTTCATTTAGCTTTTGATCTATTTTCAGCAGTGGTGGGGAAGGGGCAGGAGAAATATCAGCAGGAGCTATGGGTTGCTTAGGCATATGTGATTGTGCATTTTAGTTATTTCGCATTCCTGTGCCAGGCTCTCCATAGCAACATGTTTTCAGTTTGAAGCTACAGAAATACACGTCAGTGCGTGGCAGAAACCTGATGCAGAAACCAAACTGCAGTGGGGCAGAAAGATTCTTCAGCTTAAACAGCTTGAGCAGTTTGTTAGGTTACACCATGGTGGGGTTTCAGCAGCAATCAAAGAAAGATACACAAACTACTTAAAACCTTGCATATCTCCCTTTGCCTGCCTACTGCCCACTTACCATGCTGTCTTCAGCACACTGAGTTGAAGGGAGGAGGCCTCCCTTCGACTCAGCCCTACTCCAGTTGTCAGGGTGGTCTTCAACAATTGATTTTCTGATCAACTGAGCAGATCTTCAATCAACTGGGAAGATCAGTCTGACAGTGGTGAATTTACCATCATCAGTGAGAACTAACTCTGAGTCTCAAGGTGATGTTAGGTTTCATCTATTAGAAGACTTGAAGAGGTGGGTTAATCTACAGTGATGTGTCACTTTGGATGTGAAAGTTTTTGGGCTCCTGACCTGAAAACAACCAAACAGGAGAACAGGTTTTGCTTGTCTGAAGCAGGAAATAACCTTGTGTCTGTGACAGGTTGAGGATCGATGAAATGATGTAATACAGTAGGTCTTGTCTGTCTCTTTGAGGCTAGGCAATGGAACACAGTTTTTGTCAGTCTCTCAGTGCTCTGTACGGTGTCATTTAAGGCCAAATAAATATTTAATTCACTGGCCAAAATGACAAATGAATCTGTCCTCCACCAGTTTGGGTTTTTGAGTTACCATATGGCAATTCTGGCTGTCTTGGCTGCTGCTGAGACCTTGTGGGGCAACTGTACCTCTTTCCTAGCCATGACCGTCACCACACTAACCATCATATCCTCCTCCTTTTACTTCTGTTGTGTAAACCAGGGCCAGTGCAACACGGTAAGCATGGTAAGCGTTGCAGGGGGGTGCCGATGTTTGAGGGGCACTAAAATGCATTGCACTGCTGACATCATTTGTCTGCCTGGCCGTAATCAATCTGCTGTGCTGCAAGGGGGCACCAGAAACCCTACCACTGGTGCTGGTGTAAACGGTAACTCCCAGGAGTGCTTGGTCTTCTCTTAGTCTAGCTCAGCAAGCTCCGTTGCCAATTAAATCTGGTTCCATTGATGAACAGGAGCAGGTTTGTAATTAAGGTAAGGAGGAGTGCAGTTCCCCAATCACACTCAAGCTTGCAGAATCCCTACTGGAAACTCAGCTCAACTAGTGGTCACCACTGACCCTCTCCTGTCTGTCTGCTAAAGAATCATTTTCCCTTCCTAGATTTTCAAGAGCAGGAGACAAGTCCATTAGCAATTGCTTTGATGCCATTTTAGCAGGTACAGTGCCGGAAGAGCTTGGTGTCCATGAGCACCTGGCCAGGATAGTCCTGACAGATTGTGTATGATTCCAGCTACAATTGTTTGTGATCGAGAAGGCTTGGCAGGAGCACTTCAGAGATGCAGTTATAGCTAGCATTTGAAATGCTAATGTGAAAAGACCAGAAAGGGCTGAGTAATGAGATCACTGACCTAGAAAATGAGCTCAGATTAAGAAATGTCAGATTTGTGGGGAGGAGAGAGTTTCCCTAAGGGCTTGGAGACAGGAGGGTGTAGATTATGAAGTTCTGTGTGATGGCTAATTTCTAATGCACCATGGAGTGCATTGTAGGACCATTGGTCTCCAACTATTATCAGCGAGGGCCTTCCTCCAAGTGCCTGCGCCTCATCTCACAACACAAGGTGCTTGGGGAGTGCAGAACTTTCCAAGGAAGGTAAAGTGGTGTCTGGCAATTGCCATGTCCTGCTTAGGGTAGATTTCAAGACTCTGGTGTCCTACTCAACAGTCTCTGGTGATCTCTCTCCGTGTTAACACATGAACCAACACTTCCTAACTGTAAGAAGATTCAGGCAAAGCAATACATGACTTCAGGAGGTTGTGGAAGCTCCTTGGGTATGTCTACACTGCAGGCTCTGTAAAGTCAACCTTATTAATTCGACTTAGAGCATCCACACTCCTGTTAAGTTGACTCAAAGAGTTCCAGCTGCCCATGTCCACACTGGCTTAAGTCAACTTAATAAAGTCAACTTAAGCGTCTACATTGGCTTAAGTCGACTTAAGATGGTTGACTTAACCATTAAGTCAACCTTAACAGATGGTATCTTTAAGTTGACTTAATAAATTCTGCTGGGAAGATCAGTGAAATACAGCCATATTTATTGAATGAGCTTTCATGGGAGAAAATCCCACCTCATCAGAAGTGGGATTGTTGCCCATGAAAGCTCATGCAATAAATAAATTTGTTAGTTTTTAAAAATGTCACAGGACTCCTGGTTTATTTCACTGAACTAGACTATCACGGCTGCCCCTCTGGAACTTGGAATACAGCTGTCAGTAATGTTGATCTTTAAATGTGTATCTGTAGCTTTCAGAGTCATTGATTTCTGCTCCTTTCTGAACAGCCAGGGAGTTTGGGGGAGATGATTGCCTAACTGGCTTTCTCAAGTACTGCTGCAACAGAGAAGCTAGGGACTGAATAGACCATGGAGACAAAACCGGCCCTTTTATCCTCGTAGGTGGGATCCCTCCAGCTAAGCATGAGGCATGTTTGCAGCGGTCAAGTCTGCTCTTTGCCCACCGTCTGCCTCTCTTGTGACTGTACAAAACTTCAGTTTCCAGTGTTGTCAAGCTGATACCTTTGATACTGAGAGCCAGGCAAGCTGCTTGGAAGGGTTGGACATAGATGGGGAAACAGGTTGACTGTAAATTTCACTGTTGACTTAGTCCCTTGGTGCTCTCATTACTGTAAATATAGCTGGTGTTCAGACAAGTTTATTCCAGGTTCTTTCTGGTAGCTGACCTTGTGAATATGCATAATCCCTTACTCGCTCGAAGCCCAGAACCAAATGTTTTAAGCACCTAGCAGGGGCAGTAGACCAGGCTTTATGATTAAATAATGGCCGGCAGTCTGCCCACCTTTATTTTGTTCTGCAATGATCAGGGAGTATGGAAAAGCTTCCCTATGAAGAGAGCCTAATAAGACTGGGATTCTTCAGCTTGGAAAGGACATGGCTAAAGCGGGCTATGTTAGAGGTCTATAAAATCAGGACTCACGTGGAGAAAGTAAATAAGGAAGTGTTAGTTTCTCTGTCTAACACAAGAACTAGGGGTCACCAAATAAAGTGAATAGGCAGCAGGTTTAAAATGAACAAAAGGAAGTATTTCTTCACACAGATACACAATGAACCTGTAGAAGTCCTTTCCAGAGGATGTTGTAAAGGCCAAGACTGTAACAGGGTTCAGAAAAGAACCAGATAAGTTCTTGGAAGACAGGTCCATCAAATGGCTGTTAGCGGGGATGGGCAGGGACTGCTGTTTGCCAGAAGCTAGGAATGAGGGATGGATCATTTGATGATTGCTTGTTTCGTTCAGTCCTTGTGAAGGCACCTGGCATTGGCCACCATTGGAAGACAGGACGCTGGGCTAGACGGATGACTAGGCTGAGCTACTGTGGCCATTTTACACACTATCTTCCTAATAGCTAGTGGAAATCATTATTTAGATCAAGTGACAGAGGACTGTGCTTTTGGTGCAGGAAGAATCAGACTCCATCCCCCCAGAGGCATGATGCATCAAGTGGCCAGGATGTCCAGCCTAGTGACAACTGTGATACAGCTACAGATTTGTTATCTATGCATCTTGTTTTTCTGTACAACTTTGTAACATCTCATGATTGCTCACTGCAGTGGCTTGCCTTTCCTTGTCCTCTATTTTCTGTAATCCCTTTCTGTGTTGTGTCTAATTCAGAGTGTAGGCTCCTCTGGGCTGGGACCTGTCATTTTTAACTGTCAAGTGCAAGGCACTTCATACATAATAATTTTGTGCACAGGGAAATTTGATGCCAGGGCATAAGTAGGTAGCTATGGCAACCACTGTCTATGTTATTTTTTTATAGGAGACAAAGAGCACATCAAGAGCTGGTATGCAGCACCAGCTGGAATTAGACCAGAATATGCGTCCTTCTTTTTGGTCACCTACAGGTTTTTCCTCTCCTGGTAATAAGTCACCTAGATTCATGTTTTTTTCATTGACATGAAATGAATGGAAAGTTGCTGTTGTGCATGCTCCCTGGGGCTGCAGAAAGGAAATGCACCCAGACGCATCCTGGGTGCATGTTGGTTGGATGTTAGAACATACAAGGAATGACAGATTTTGCGCATAGCATCTGCTTTTACCTCCCTTTTAACTTTCACCTGAGTCGGAGACACGTGCTTATCATCCACTTTACCTTCCACCCCTATCCTGTGGCTGGTGAGAATGAATGAGAATATGAATGATCAAAAAAGTTGGGTTAGTTAGCTGAATGCTACACTGGCAGAAGGAGGAGGGGGTCCCAGAAGGGCCAGACTAAGGGGCCCTGGAGCCCCAGGCTACCCACTTTCATGGGCCCTCTCCTAGGCCCAGGGCCCTGTCCCCACCGCTACAATGGCCAGCCTGAGGGCGCCGGGCGTGGTGCTCAGGCATTGCCATTCCTGGGGCCACATGGCAGGCCCCCCAGCTGTTCAGGGTCAGTGCTTGGTGCTGGAGGGGGCCTGGCTGTCCACTGCTGAGGGACTGGAGGCCCTGGGGCCAGAGACCATGGTCCACAGCTCTCTGGCACCAGCCCCTGACTGGTTGCTCTGCCCTAGGTCCTAGACGGTGGGGCTGGTGAGCACGTGGGGTGGCACTCCAGGGCCAGAAGCACTGACGGGCCACCACGCTGGGGCCTCTGGGGGACTGACCAAGCCAGCCAGAGCACTGTCACCCCATGCACCAGCCACCCATGCCCACTGGAGTGCAATTGCAATGCGTTAGCCTGCCCTGACTCCTGGGGCAGACTAGCCAGTCTAGGGATGGGATGGGAGGACTACGAACCACGGCCACTAGCCCAGCACCCCAGTCCCCTCAGTGCCAGCTAAGCCCCTCGCAGCGCCCTCCAGGCCTGGCCAGTGCTGGGCTGGCCTGAGCAGGGCCAGATCGTGTGGAGTGGTGGGGGCCCGGGACTGCAGCCCCTAAAGCCCGTGCCTTGATTTGCCCTGGGGCCCCAATGACGCCACGGGCTAGGAAACAGGAGGAAGCTCATAGTCAAAGCGGAGCATGATTGTCACTTTGTGGAAGAGGATTTGCCATTTTTATATGGGACCAATTGTGATGTTTTTGTAACTAAAGCCCAGCTCTAGTTCTTCCAGTTTCTACAAGAGTTAGACGGATGAGCTGCTGCATGTGGTATTTTGTTATGGGTAATATCCAGTCGTGCTGGCTCTCCACCCACCTGTTCGCCAAGAACAAGATCATTCATAAAATTGGGAGTTAAATCCCTGCCTCTGCTCTGCTTTACGAACACAAAAAAGCAGGGGAGTGATCCATTCTCCTCTTCTCAGATCAGCTCACAGCAGAGACGAAACCAACAGGAGCAGAGGGAGGAAAGGGGTAAACATGCATTACAGGAATACAAGAGATTATTGTGCAGCAAAACCAGGACAACATCCAGCTAAAGAAGAAGACAAACATTTATACCTGTTTCTTGTTAGCAAGTAACAGTAAAAACAGGTGGTTGAGTTGTTATTGAACTGAGAAAGTGAGGAAGGAAGCTCAGAGCTTCAGTTGCAAAGCAGGAAAGGGAGGACATAAGCTGAAAGGTTAAGTCATAGTGAAAACATAGTATTAAAGGCAGAGGAGGGAATCACCTGGGAGAATTGATGGGTTTTCTAAAACACTGAAATTTAACAAGAGCCTGGGAGAAGAGAGCAATGAAGAAAGGGGAAAGAAAATGGGCTATGTTGACAATGGGAACACCAGTGAAGGAATTTGGATAAAAACACGTACGAATGTGGCCACAATAGCAAACAAAGATTAAGACCTCGGTCCTGTAATGGGTTCACTGGAGCTCTTTGCCTGCATGGAGTCTCTGTGAGATAACAAGGGCTCCAAGCAGGTGCTGGCCTCAGCCCTCACCCAGCAAGGTTGAGAGCGTGTCAGTGGGCGTATTTGGGAGAGATGGGCTCAAACAGCAGAATTGTAATCTGGATTTTGAATACCCCACAGTCTGGGAATATTCTGATCTGGATTTTTGGCTTGGACCATCTTTAGCCTTTAATGACCAGGCTTAGCAGAGGAATTTCCCTGAGTACAGTAACAGTGGAAAGCTCTCTAAGGTGTAAATTGGGAAAGTGTCCACTACAATGTATATGTTTTGTCATTTCTGCCTTAAGTGCTTTGCTCAGCATTTTAAAAGCTCAGAAGGGCCCAGGGAAAAACACATCAATCACAGAGAGAAGGCAGCGATAGCAAATAGGCGTAACTGCCTTGAATGCCTTTTAATATGATTGCATCTCACTCACAAATCCCCCCTGATATGCCCACAGAATTAGTAACAGCTCTGAGTAAACCTGAAAGTGGGTGTCTTTTAGCAGCAGAAGTCAGTCCAGTAAAAGACATTACCTCGCCCGCCCTGTCTCTGAAACAGCACATGAGTCAGAATATGTGCCCCCTCTCCCAGGAGCGTGTCTTCCAGCCTGGGAAGTCAGCTATGCGTTAGCTCCGCTCCAGCGACTGTGCTAGAAATAGTGTTGTGAATGATGCGGAACAGGCTAGACATTTGACTGCCACCGTCCTGATACCCTCTGTCCATGCCACAACACCCATGATTCTGGGTTTAGCTTTCCATGTAGAGCTGGGCTCGCTCACGTCTGTCTGCTCAGGCTGGGAAGCACATAACCAACTGCAGTGTAGACATGTCCGTGGTGTATGTCTGCTTCCTCTCACTCCTTCCAAGACATGAAGTATTTTGTAACTTTTCATTTTGGTTGCATCTGCACTGGCAAGTTAGTTCAAATTAAGGAGCCTGAATTCGAACTAACTTAGTCCCCACCCACGTAGACTTTCACTAGTTTGAATTAAGGAATTCTTTAATTTGACCTAATGAAAGCTTAGCTGGAATTAGTAACACCTGCATTTAGTTTGAACTAAGGGCAGTGTAGGCCAAGATTAAGCCTTAATTCAAACTAAATAAATTCCAATTAGGGCAGTTAGTTCAAATTAACAAAGTGTACTAATTTGACTTAACTTTGTTACTTCAGCTTACTGAAGTTGGTTTTAGTTCGAATTAGGGTTGAACTTATTAGTTTGACTTTGTTAATTCGAACTAACTTTTGTGGTGTAGACATAGCCTAGGGACTGCATGTGGTAGGGTTGGTAACTGATTAAATGGTCACTTTTCAGAATGGAGAGAGGTAAATAAAGGTGTCCCCGAGGAGTCTGTACAGGACCAGTGCTGTTCCACATATTCACTAATGATCTAGGAAAAGGGGTAAATGGTGAGGTGGAAAAATTTGCAGAGGATACAAAACTACTTAAGATATTTAAGTCCAAAGGAAGCAGCAAGAATTATGAAGAGCTCTCACAAAACTGGGTGACTGGGCAACGAAAAGGCAGACGACATTCACTATTGAAAAAATGCAAAATAATACACATTGGAAAATAATACCTATAAAATGATGTGGTCTAAATTAGCTGTTACCACTTAAGAAAGTGGTCTTGGAGTTCTTGTGGATAGTTCTCTGAAAACATTCACTCAATGTGCAGCAGCAGTCAAAAAAGCTATCAGCCTTGATGTTGGTTATTATTAGGAAAGGGATAGATGATAAGACAGAAAATATTGTATTGCCTCTTTATAAATCCATGGTACAACCACATCTTGAATATTGCATGCAGATCTGGCCATTTCTTCTCGAAAAGATATATTGAAATTGGAAAAGTTATAGGAAAGAGCAACTAAAATGATTGTGGGTATGGAATAGCTTCCATATGAGGAGAGAGTAACAAAACTGGGGCTTTTTCATCTTGGAAAATCATAGCTAAAGAAAGGTATGTTAGATGGCTATAAAGTTAGGACTGGTGTGGAGAAAGTAAATGAGGAAGTGTTATTTACTCCTTCTAACACAAGAACTAGGCATCACCAGTTGAAATTAATAGGCAGCAGATTTAAAATTAACAGAAGGAAGTATTTCTTCACACAACGCACAGTCAAACTGTGGAACTCCTTACCAATGAATGTTGTGAAGGCCAAGACTATAATGGTTAAGAAACAAAAAGCTAGCTAAGTTCATGGAGGATAGGTCCATCAACAGCTGTTAGCCAGGAGAGGCAGGGATTACTTTTTTCCAGAGGCTGGGGATGGCTCATGGGATGGACAGAAGCCTGCTCCATTCATTCCCTCTGAAGTAGCTGGCATTACCCACCGTCAGAAGACAGGATACCAGGCTAGGTGGACCATTGGTCTGATGCATAATGGCTGGTCTTATCTTCTAATTGTCCTGCAGAAGCTTCAGTGATGGCTTGGCAGGTAGATTTCTCAGTCTCTCAGCCCTGTGTGACAAACAAAATGTAAGACAGCAGTGCCTTGCAATGCCACATGATCCATCAGAGGCAGCAGCCGCTCCTCCATACAGTACCCTGCTCACCAGGCTTGGTCCCCACGCTTCATTAACCATAACAGCATGGCTGAAACCGACAAATCTTCAGACAACTACTACAGCAAACTTTAAAGAAAAATCAGCGTAGATTGACTCAGCTCTTGTGAGGTCCATATTTAAAACATTAGATGCAGTCAAAGAGGGAAGAAAAGTAAAGCAGATTCCTCGCTGAGCTCCTCTGGGGACTCTTCCTTGCAGATCTAGCTTAGTACCAGACTCTCTGAGATGTTCTGTAGGATTGAAAGATTTATTGTAGGTGGGGACAGTGGGCAGACGCAGTGGTTAAAGTATAATTTGACAGGCCCCAGAATCCTCCAGATCTCTGGGCCCCCTTCCCGTATTGTCCAGGCCCCCTTCGTGCATGTGCGGGCCCCAACCCAGATAGGTATTTGCAACCACTTCTCAGTGCCACCTGCATCGGTTATCGCTCCATAAAAATACTGGCCCTGATCCTGGCCTCACATACTGCCCTCTCCACCGCCTTACCCCCTTCCCAGTTTCACACACTGCCCCCTCTGCCCCCCACCCCTGATCCCAGCCTCATACTTGGAAAAACATCACTATTTATCTTGGACTTCATACTATGCCCATGATTTTGAATTCAATAAGACTATTAAACTCAGCTTTACAAAAGCTTATCTTTTACAGGATGGGGCCTAAAGTGGGTTGGTCTTGTGGTAAATAAGAATATTTGGAGAAGGAGTGGAAATTGAAAGTAAACTTTTTTTCAAGTATGTCCAAAGAAAGATTGTGGAAGGTTCTGCTGAGGAACCCTTCTGTGACTAGACAATCAAAAGGATTTCAGTCCTATCTGATTAGAACCAAAAAGGGGGCTATACAATACAAATGTAATGTAACAAAATTGATGTATATGAAAATCACGCCTTTGTACAAAAGTGTTGCATCTTGACTAGTTGCTTTTAGTCTTGACTAACTTTGGGGATATATCTGAGTCTGTACTACTTGTGCATTGGCCTCTTTAGAAGTCGGTACAGTTAGTCCCTGGATTATGGGTTTATATGGTTGAGGTTGTGTGACTGTAAGACTTCATGCAAAGCTCCTCCTTGTATTTGACTCATACTGAGGATGTTGTGCAGAAAAAGGACTTGGCGCTCTGGCATATAGGGCCAGGTCGAAGAGACCTATAGAGAGCTGACAAACAGCTGATAGAAAAAGAACTGATGCCAAAAATGGATCCCTAAGGAAAGAAAAACAAACAAGAAGTCCTGTGGCACTTAAAGACTAACAAATTGATTTATTGCATGAGCTTTTGTGGGAGAAAATCCCACCTTGTCAGACACTAAATGGGATTTTCTCCCACGAAAGCTCATGCAATAAATCAATTTGTTAGTCTTTAAGTGCCATGGGACTCTCTGTTTGTTTTACTGAACTAGACTAACACGACTGCCCCTTAGAAAGAAGAGCACTCAGAGGAAGAGCTGAGTACAGGTGTGCCTTGAGAAAAGGATTTTGCATTTTAGGGAAAACCAAAGACAAGGTGTTAAAGAAGATCTCGGGAAATGGTTGTAAGAAAGTCCTGCACTAGGGCTCATGGATGCAAGATCCCTGAGTTCCACCACCTTTTTCTGTGTGCGCCCGTGCTTGTGTGTATGTATCTCCTGCTGTCTGTTGGGGTGTGTGTCTGTCTCTCTGTCCCCAAGTGTCTGACTGTCCCTCTCTCTGTCTCTCTGTTCCTGTGTGTCTGTCTGTTCCCGTCTGTCTCTCTATCCTGAGCATCTGTCTGTCCCTGTCTATCTCTCTGTCCTGCTGTGTCTCTCTATCTCCATCTGTTTCTATATCCTGTGTGTTTGTCTGTCCCCGTCTGTCAGTCCCTCCATGCATGGCGCCAGCAGAGTGCACTCGGGGGCACAAGCAGCTGCCCTATGCTGTCCCCCAAGTTGTGGGCTGGGACACTGCTGTTGCCCAGGCTGAGCTGGTCCCGTCCCGCCATGCTGTGGGAGAGGCTCCTCGGCCGCTTGGTGCCTGGTGCAGTGCTGTGTCCCATGCGCTGGAGGCACCAGCAGGTTGGCACCAGGGTGTCCCCTGAGCGGTCTGGCTCTGGCTGCCTCCCCAGCGTGGAGTGGCCCCTGCAGTTGCCCGCGTGCTTTGATTCCCGCGGGCTGCGCTCAGCATCCAGTTGCTGACTCCTGGCCAGCCAGCAGCCTCCCAGCACATGACGCTCTTCACACGCATTCCCAGCTGTCAGGGGAAGTTGAGTCGGCCAGCCTCAGCCGAGGGACCAGACCTCCTGGCCAGGGTCGGCTCAAGGAGATGTAGCACCCTGAGCCAACTTTAGCTTTTGCGCCCCCATCTCTGACTCTGTGCCTGGAGCGCTGTCCCCGTCCAATACTGTTCCTGCTTAGGGCCTCCAAAGGGCTAGGACTGCCTGGGGGACTAATGGTACAAGGGAGCTGAGAGAGTTGAGCACTGGGGGAGGAGATGGGGGTTCCCCCCTGAGTGGCATGGTACTTGGGGTGGCTTTTCAGGAGGGGTTCCCCCCATTTTTGGAGCTGATCCAAAAGTGCCCATGCCTTTGGAGACTCTGCTTCAGGGACTGCTCCGACCACGGCTGCTGGCACCCAGCACTGCTCAGCTCTTACTCTGCAGGCAGGGAGCTGCCTTCAGGCCCAGCACACCACCCCAAGCCGGTGGCACCATGCTGGCAAAGCCGGGAGCTGCATTGCCCAGTGGGCAGCTGCCCCTGGAGGGCCCCGGGAAGCTCCCTCCCTTCACTCTCCACCGTGGCCCCCAGACACTCCAGTCAGACAGCAAGCAGCCTGGCCCCACTTTAACTCTGGGCTGGCACTGCCTCCCGGGGTGGGCGCTGCTGTACCGACCAGCCACCCCCCACATCCAGGGTGGCTTTGCACACCCCTTCTCCACACACCAGGCGGGTCCCAGCAAGCAGCAGCAGCTGCAGGTCGAGCACTCACTCGGCGGAGTGGGGACAGGAGGAGGCGCCACGCAGGGCCATGAACTGCAGGGGCTCTTGGGTGCAAGCTCGCTGCCTCCCTCACTGTCAGCACTATGGCTCGGTGGATTGCCAAGTGAAGCTTTCAGTTTTTGGTGCTCACGCTCATGCCTTAAGCCAGCCTTGCTCCTGTAGTCTCCCCCCGCCTGGGCTTGGCTGGGGTTGAGCTGAGGAGCCATTTCATTGCCGGCACTGGGACCTGCCAGCAGCCAGGGTAGGGTAGAACTTGTGTTCCACCCAATTTTTCTATTTTTAGGACCCCAAAATGCTGGCCCTTGAAATCTGTGGGCCATTCTGGGGTGTTCTGGCTTACTTCAACCCCTAGCGCAGATCCTTATGGCACTTTCCCAATGCTAAACCAAAGGGACACCAGAGTGAGCACTTTGTACCTGGTTACTGGGTTTTCTGCTCTTTTTGCACTTGACATCTGTATGGGTCTGCCCTTGAACACTACCACCAGCAGGTGTGGGCAGAGCCGCTATCACTCAGGTATTACTCTTTAAAAGGCTTATTGCAGGTTAGGTCAGGTTTTGTTTTTATCCAGCCCTGTTTGTCCTTCCTTCCCGGACGGACACATAGTCTGGCTGAGTGCTGTGGAGAAGCTGTTGTCTGCCAGAGGGCCATTAGCAATTAGCATCAGCTAATACGTAAGTGGCCAAATTCTGGTCTCTTATTCCATCCAACTCCCATGGAGTTTAGTGAGGTTATACCAAGATAATGGAGAGCAGAACATGTAGTCCCCGACTTATTTGTACATACACATTCTTATATCCCTATATGTGGTATACGCATTTAGAAACACCTGTCCTGCTGGCCTTCTGCCTTTATGTCTTTAGCACTAGTGTAAATCTGGACGAGCCCCACACAAGTCATTAGGAGCAGAATTTGTCTGCTTGCTTCTTAAGATGTCAAGGTCAAGCCAACAATGTTACTGGCAGAGTTCATCCAAGTCCCTTTAGTTCAAAATATCGTGGAGAAAAGAGTTCTTGGCTAGACCCCCTCTGAATTTCATGGACACTTATAACAGAACGTATAAGGAACTAACTGAATGGATGAACTTTTATGGCAAGGTATGTGGTTGAAATCATCTTGGGTTTCTGCTTTGGTTCATTTCTACTTTCACTGAGCCGTGGCAGCTAAAGTTACCAATGTAGAGCTAAAGAGACAAGTTTCTCTTACCAGCAGAAGCTGATCCAATTAAAGATATTACCTCACCCATCTGGTCTCTCTAACATCCTGGGGCCAACACAGCTAAAGCTATACTGCATATAATTTAGAGCTATGATTTTGGACAATCTCCTTTGCAGTTGCTCACTGCTCTGTGAAGACACAGAGGAGAGGACTAAAAAGCACGTAGGGACATCAAAGCTCCTTTTGGCCTTAGAATCCAGTTTTAGATCTTCATTACAGCCCATTTCCTTTTCTCTTTATGGGCCAGATTCATGAATGCATCACAGCTGAAGACAGAGGATAAATCCACACTTATGTCCCACTGATTTCAGTGGAATTTAAGCACTTACACATAAATTTAAGTGTGCATCAGAGCTATCCTGAATAGTAAGAGACTGAAGAACATGATCACCTGAATTGGAACCTAAACAAATAATTGTGCGATCTTAAAACCAGCCATGAAGGGTCAGCAAAAGAGAACTAGATTAATCACATCATTGTGTGAATGCTTCTTGCAGATGAAGGTTAATCTATAGCAGTGGTTTTTAAACTTTAGGGTTGGGACCCAGTACTGGGTCACCGACCCTCAGGTTCGGGCTTGTGGCACCCCCTGCTGCCACCACCAAAGGACTGGACTGCATTGATCAAAGATGTAATTGTTGGGTTACAGGCATAAACAATTTTTTTCAAGTGGGTCCTGAGGAAAAATGTTTGAAAACCAATCATCTAGCGTACAGACCTTCTGAATGTAATACATAAAATAGTTGACCATTCTTTTAGCTGAGTCCAAAACAAACTACACATGAGATAAAGACTACTGGATAACCTAGAGTTTATCTTGACCTCTTACTTGTGTTAATGCATAGCTGCTTTGTCTTCACTGAGGCCAAGTCTAGACAGATGGCCACAAATTCACCACCATCAGTTTGAGCTTTCCAGATTGATTGAGTAGTCACCAAAGACCCACTCGATTGATCCGGAAGTAGATCTGGTAAGTCCACTCCTGAAAGTATTACTGAGTTGAAGGGAGAGCATTTTCTTTTTACTCAGTGCAGTGGAGACGCTATGGTAAGCAGTCGTTACGAAGTCAAAGGGAGATAGGTAGGTTATTTCAGGTAGTGCTTGCATGTCTCTCATTGACTGCCGCTGAATTCTGCAGCAAGCGCAGACCAGGCTTAGGATTTTACCAGATTTAGCTAATATGAGGTAGGAACACATCTTTTTAATCCTGGTGCAAAGAAGATCTTAGAGTATAAAGTCATAAAGGCAAAATCCCTGGGCAAGATCCTGGTATCATTTACACTAGTGCAAATCCAGAGTGACTGCATTAACTTCAGTTGAGTTCCTCTGGATTTATAAGGATGGAACAAACT
The DNA here is from genome assembly GCA_007922195.1 of Podocnemis expansa. Taxonomy (NCBI): domain Eukaryota; kingdom Metazoa; phylum Chordata; order Testudines; family Podocnemididae; genus Podocnemis; species Podocnemis expansa. The sequence goes on along the minus strand of ML682056.1, from coordinate 13,940,441 downwards.
GAAATTTCGTCCCTGTTCCTTGTGCTTGTTTATAAAGCACTAAGACACTTCTGTGATCATGTAACCAATGTAGTGTCTTCCAGGCATGGATTCTAAAGCATATTCTAAACATTTAATTAATCATCTCTTGCCACAAGCTCATCTATGAAGTGAGTAATTATTATTCAGATGAAGAAAGTGAGATGGACCAGAACTGAAGTGACCTGCCCAAATAATTGGGTATAGACCCAGGAACAGCTTCCAAGTGACTGGACTACCACGTGTGAATATTAGTCACTAGGCCATATTTCCTCTGATTGCTGAGAATTTAGAAGAGCCAAGTGGGCTAATGATGGCCACAGTTCAGAAAAGCAACTGAGGACATGCTAAAGTTCGTCATTGTTCAAGCTAGTAATGAATCATGTGCTTAACTTTAAGCACACATTTGAGTTCTGTTGACTTCAGTGGGGCTGAAGCAGATTCTCACATACCATTCTTAAACGGGAATGCCTTCCCACATGGGGGCTAAAATGTGCCAGTGGTACTGAGAAAGCACGAAAACTCGTGACTTGTTCTGAGCATCGGCTTTGATTGCAAAATAAACAATTGAAAATTAGCGTGGAACTTTTGAGTGAACTCTTCCAAACCACTGGTATGCGCCCCGAAAATATTCCCATCTATTAAGGGAAACAGTGACTCCTTTTAACGCTACAAGGCTATTCAGGGTCTTTGTGCCATATTGCACTTTCACATCAATTTTAAAATGCTTACAGATGATTTACAGAATCTTCTGTGTCTGTGTGTGTGTTATGAAAAAGATGGTTCAGGCACTTTATTACACAATATTTGTCCCAGAAACTACTATTAATCAGTAGACACCCTCTGTACTTTGGATTCCTTTCTTATTTCAGCATGAATGTATTTCCTTTCACTGTTTAGACTCTGTTGAAAAAAAATGCAGTTGATCAATTCAATTACCAAGCTAGATAGGAATTTCTAATTGTGCTGGGTCTGACTCAGAGTGTCTGTAATTCTGTTATCCTCAGTGTTCTGCATTTCTTCTTATGAATGGTTCCTCTTAGATTCTTGGGGCATGTGAGTCTGGTTTCTGTCCCCTCTTTTAGGTTGTGGTTCCTGTTTGCTGATTTTTCTGCTTTGCTGTAGCATTTTTATCTGTATTTTTGACGGAGCATTCACAGCCCCCTGATGGGAAATCTTCATTCTGCATAGTATTCTCATTAAGCAAAGGAAGTGAAACATCAATATGCATAAAAGTGTGTGTGTTCTGAACAAACCCCAAAAGGGTGCCTATTTGCATTCACCTTGCAAGAAAACAAACATTTTTTGCCCAAGTAAAATTTTGTATGGATATTGCGCACATGTCCACAATTCCTGCAGAAGGAGGCAAAATTTTATGCTAGTGTGGCAGAAAAACCCACCATAGCTGAATGATAAATTAAACACAATGCTTTCTGAACAGCTGACCCTTGCTGACAGCTCTTTCTTTCCCCCTCTTTTCCCACCATCTTTTCCAAGTGGAACACACTAGCCCAAACATTTTTTGGTTGGGAGTCTGACTTTCAAATCTGTGATACATTGGGTGGGTTTGAAATTAAGTGCAAGAAATAAATTCGTTAGTCTTTAAAAGTGCCGCAGGACTCCTTGTTTGTTCATCCCATATGGTGTCGAGTACTGATTGCTTTAACTGACTTCAGAGGGAGCTGAGGAGGCTCAGTGCCTTACAGAATTGGGCCCTGGAATACTCTTGCATGGGTTCTTTTGAAACTTGTGGGTTTATTGCAATATAAATGATTTTTTTTTGACAGTCCGTCCACAACACCTTCAGAAAACTGCATCTCTTCTAACCTTGTGCTCTTTCTTCAACCCTTGACTTGAGTTTTGACTTCTGACTGCTGAATTATAGTTGAAATTCTCTTTGAATCTTGAGATGTTATTGGAGAGACACAGTGAGCCTCTGTGAAATGCTCATTTGAAACTTGTTGGTCAGCAGGGATCTAACTTAGCCATTTGATTCACACATCTGTTATTTGCTTGATAAATACAGCAGTCTGGCATGAAATATGTGTAACTGGTGACGGAGCAGACAGCTGCCTCAGATGCTACTTACAAAACTCACAGCCATCTTTGAAATGTATGCAAAGTTCCCAGATCCTATGTCTTATATGCTAATTCAAGCATAGTCAATGGTGTGTCTGTAACAGCTCCTCTTGCCACGAAACAGTGTTGTGTGAGTTGCTTTGGCTCCCAAATTGAAATGAATAGGACATAAAAATCCAAATCTGTCTAGTAACTTGTGCATGACCCCCATAAAAGCACATTGCAAATGTGTTTACCTTCCACTAAGTACATAGTGATGTCAACTTGGTATCACCACGATTTATGAGTGTGAACTCCATGAATAAGGAATTGTTCAGGCTTTTGGCACCCCTGCAGGATGGAACAAGACACATTGCAGGGTGACAAGGGGAGCCCAGAAATCACATCTCCACAGAACCCCCAGAATACGCTATTTGGTGATAGCCTTAACTGGATGTGGGACTCACTGGGCTGATATTGTTGTTGTTAATTATGCCTACTGTACATTTACATATTGCCACGGGTATGAGAGCTACCATGCTGACCAAAATAAGAACAGAATCCCACCTTGAAAAGTGCACCTTCTAAAGAGGCAATGTGTAGATGGGTAGGCAGCAACAGAAGCAGGATGCTGAGTGGCGAAGGGAGGCCTGTGTTATGTTTGTGATGTTAGTTTGCAGCTTTTTATTTTAAACTGTGTCAGTCCCTCTTCTGCAGGATACTTTAGGACTGTTTGGAGGAGAAGACTTAGATATATAGGCTGCTTGGAGGAAATGTGTGAGGGACAAACCACATTGGAGAATGAGGCAGGCAGTCTTCCGACTAAAGGACCGCATGGAAGAAAGGGTGAGAGGTGGTTTGGGGAAGGCTACAAAGCAGGGTACTGGTAAGTTGTACAGCAGAGCCAAGCCAGGAGTGCAGGGGAGTGGAGCCCTGATGACAGAGAAGATGGATTTGTGATTAAGACATGGGGCTCAGAGGCAGAAAATGTGGATTCAGTTCACAGCTCTACTGGAGGCTTCACATGTGATCTTGGACAAATCACTCTGCCCTTTAGTTCCCAGTCTTTATGACTGCCAACTTTGACATAAAAAAAAATGTTCAGTTGGACTTCCCCCATCATGAGATTGCCCCCCCCTATGAATTTTTCTTAAAAGATGATACAGTATTGGGTTTTTTGGTCCATCTCTTCATTTTGGAACTCCCCAGCCCGTCCCCAGAGTTTGCGCATGTGACAATTAACGTCGCCCACTCCCCCATGCATAAGGTGAATTTTGCACTCCTGCTGCAGGAGCTCTCACCCCCACATCTTACCATCTCCTGCCCAGCAAACAACCATCATACCTATTCCCGTAACTTCAGTCCCCACCCAACCTCCCCTCATCCCTGCCTCCCAACTTCACCTCTGTTCCTCTTAGGGCTCTTCATGCTCTGCAAGCTTGGGGGTGACTGTTGTGTGCTCCCCTCTCCCCATTGCCAGGCTGGCAGAGAGTCCTATTGGGAGGTGATGAATGAGGCTTAATTTTAGTCAGAAACCGCAACTCTTGCCATCAATTTGCATGAGTTTGCTTCTTTTCTCTTACCTTTGTCAGTCCTTGCTATTTAGGTTACAAGTTCTTTGGAGCAGGGACTGTGTCTTACGATGTGAGTCTATAGTCCCTACCAACGGGGCCCCAATCTCTTTGGCAGGAGGTTAATTATGGTTGCTTTAGAAGACGGGGAAAACTGATAGAGTTACATGAGAAAAGAATTTGCCCATTGACTGCAATCTATTTTGTAGTCCTGTCAGGAAGATGGAAGGGGCATGCTTTACTTAAAATGGCATCTTAAGACTTTTAAAATAAAGTCATAAACAGTATGACTAAAGCTAGATCTTTACTTAACTAACAACTGTGGGTTTTGTGTCTCTTTTTTGGATGCAGTAGGAAGGGATGTTGGATCAGAGATTGGCACAGGTAGTTTGACTTTTCAGCCTGTTTTGAGGGGAAAATGGAGTGAGAAGAGTTGAATGTCTCTGTATATAGCAGAGAAAGTTTTACATATGAGTCATTCCCATGTGGGATTTTGTCCAATTGCCTCCCACATCTACTATAATGTTCACAAAGTGGCTTCTTCGTATGAACTGAGAAGATGCATTCTGGCGCCCGACTGTTTATGAGAAGTAAACACAATGGAGTGGCCCCAGGTCTTATAACTTTAAGATTTAAAGGTAACCAAAAAAATAAAACAAAAGTAGGCAAAGCATCAGAGTCTGCTTATGTGCACTTTGTGATGCTAGGTTTCCCCAGGGTCACCATGATGATGCAGAAACGCAGTTGTCTATTCTTCAGACCTCACACGGAGAATACATGTTTTCTGAAAGCAAATACATTTATTTTATTTTTTTAGAAAATGTGCCTATTTTGGTACATTGCCAAAAGGCAAGAGCACTCCTAACATACTTTGTGAGCTTGACTTTGTCTTTTAATGACTACAAGGAAGGTTTTCCGTCTTCCATTTCTCTTTTGTTTGCCTCTGAATTTTCCATATGGGTTTATTTTATATAAGGGTGAGTTTAAATACATTAAAACATGCTAAGAAACATATCACCAACCTATAGATGAGTCTGAAACAAGCATCCTGTATCTATGGGAAAAATGTGAGCTTAGATCCTGGCTTTGGAGATACAATGGGCAAATGGAAAAGCAGAAAAACGTTTGTTCTGGGTCAGACAAAAACATTTATTTTTGAGGGTATTTATCTATAAAAAACAAAGTAAAATTCAGACCAGAAATTATTTAAAACAAAATCAAAACACATCATTTAGAAAACATTGAAATAATTTCTTTTCACTTTTATTTTTTACAAAAACAATTTGGCAAATTCAGTATGTTTTGGTCAGTACAAACATGCACCTTTTGGCAAAATGAATGTTTGATGTGAAAAATTTTGCCCAGCTTTAGCTCTCATGAATTTGCCTATATATAGCATCTTCTATCCTCAGTTCCATCAAAGGACTTCCAGAAATACACTATACACAGTAATCATTCCAGCTGCCACCGACAGGCAGCCACCGCTGGGCTGAAATGTGGCAACTGTCTGTCTAACAGTGTGCACTACACAACTAATTTAGGTTGGGAAGTGAAGAATACCACTGAACAACTCCAAGAAGGGCTTAGCAAGGCAGAGGTTTCAGTGGGGATTTTTAGTGAGGGAGCTGGGCTTAACACCCTATTCTTATGAGTGATGTGGGAGCTTGACTGGCTGCTAGTTGCCAGTTACACGGTTTGACTTCTCATCTGCAAGAATTGTTGCTCATCTCTAACCGCCATGTTGTTTTACAGCCTGGCACATCTGCTTTATATTTCAGACACTTTCCCCTAAATTTTCAAAGTGGTGCCAAACAGTCTCTTAGCCGCACAACTCCTGTTAAGACTTTGGAGGAGGGAGTATCCCATTTAAGGGTTGGAATTACGCCGATCTTTCCCTGAGGGCTTGTCCTGGAGAATTTGAGAAGGAGATCTGGTCTGTTTTCTTGAATATGAGTGCACTCCCCACATAATGGTACATATAGGATTGTAAAACTCATTTGGAGAGGCTTATTTTTAATGGATTTATGATATTTCAATAAACATAGACATTAGGTACCGTACTTGCAACCCCATTGACTTCAGTGGACGTTCTAGGGTCTCCACACTTCACAGGGATTTAATTTGGAAATACAATGTTCAGTAAAGATGTTAGTAAGACTAAATTACCAAATGAGTGGGAGCGGGGAAAAGAAGAAGAAATGAAGGTAGCTGGGCAAGGGAGAACAAGGAAAATCAGAAAGAATGAAGAGGTAACTTTTGATCTCACATTCTTTTTAGCTCTTAAGGAGCCTACATTTGCCACAGTCAGCATCGAGGGGTGTCTGAGGTACTGCGTTCCCTCCTGCACCTTTGAAGAGGGGATGTTTGATAGTAGAATGAAGAATGAGTAGTGGCGGAAAGTTGGCTCAAAGAAGAGAGTACATAGGAGCTGCATGAGAGAGGAGCATGAGTTGGGGCATCGTGGTGGATTAGAGAGTCTCTTCTAGGCCACAGCAAACAGCATGAAAAACAGAGGAGCTGGCAGAGCACTTCAGATGAGGAAGAGGTACAGAAGAAAACCAAGATGTAGGCAGCATAAAATGGGGCAGAGCCTGGAATGAGGATTCTAATGACCCTGCCTTCCCAGCCAAAGTCTTGGAGTGCTGGGTTTAAAACTTTATTGACTTACACTAATGGCTACCCAGAACGCTGGTGATTTTTCTTCCAAATTATCTGAATTGGAATCAGGATTCCTTTGAAGCCCCTTAGCTAAGGAAGGTATTGCACGCTAAACCATTGGCATTCTGTAGGAGGCTATAATTTCTAAAACCCCTAAAGGGCAAAAAACTTGTGACAGAAGAGTGAATTTTGAATACGTCAATCACCTCTACTCCAGCAACAACAGTGATATCTGCTGGTGATATAACTGAGAAATAATGTGTTTCCGTCATCATAACCCAGCACATTTTGGTGGTGGATGACACACTTACATAGATTCAAATCCTGAATTCCTTGCTCATTTTTCAGCACAATGCTTGCTAAGGTAAAACGCGCACAGATAATTAATGTTTCACAGTTGGTAGATGTCTTTGAATCCTTTTGGGTAAGAGAAAGACAGTATCTTCAGAAATGAGAAATCTCAAACTGATGAGGCAGTATATTGAGGTGAAAACAAGTGGTACCACTGCCTTGTGTCCCAGAATTTCAACATATGGACTAATTGAATTTTATTCAATTAAGACAGAAGAAGATAAAATATGCATAGGATATGATGAGGAACAGTCAAATGAAAAAGAGTCCCATTCAGTTACATCCCATAATGGCAGACAGCTAGAAAGTGACAATTTTTTAAAGTACACAGATACAAATGCTGGAAGGCTAAATAATAAGGTGGTAACTTGAGTGTCTCATGTGGAATGAGGGTATTGGCCTCACAGAAATTTGATGGAATGAGAATAACCAATGAGACACAGTGATACCAGCGTACAAAATACGTTAGAAGGCTAGAATAGGTCATACTGGTGAAATGTGAAAGAAAGCCTGGAGCCAAATAAAATGAAAATCTTAAATGAAGCAAACTGCCATAGAATATCTATGGATAGTAATTCATGCTTGAATAATACACATATAGCAGTAGGGATATACTGCTGACCACCTCCTAATCAGGACAGTGCTAGGGACTGTGAAATGTTGAGGGAGAATACAGTGGTTATAAAAATAAAGAACTCAGAAATAATGGAGGATTTCAACATGTTACCTCAGGATGGGATGCAGAGATTAGGTTTCTTGGCACCTTAAATGACTGCTTCTTGGAGTAACTAGTCCTGGAGCCCACAAGAGGACAGGCAATTCTGGAGATAGTCCTAAGTGGAACACAAGACTTGGTCCGAGAAGTAAATATAGTTGAACCACTTGGTAACTGAGAGCATAGCATATCATAATAAAATTTAATGTTCCTGTGGAGGAATAGGGGGACACCAAAGCAATCCAGCAGATTAGCATTTAATTTCAGAAGAGGAAACTACACAAAAATGAGGAAGTTCATTTAACAGAAATTAACACGTACAGTTCCAAAAGTGAGATCTCTACAAGCTGCAAATTGGCTGAAACAATAATAAGGATCAGAATAATCAGATACAAAGATGAATTTGTTGAGGAAGAGTCAACATGGTTTTTCTACAGGGAAATCACTCTTCACCAGTCTACTAGGACTCTTTTAAGGGGGTCAGCAAGCACCTGGACAGAAGGAGATACAGAAGGAACAGTACAGTGGATGTAATAAATTTAGATTTTCAGAAAGTATTTGACAAGATCCTTCATCAAAGGCTCTTGGGCAAAATAAGCTTTCCTAGAACAAGAAGAAAGGGCCTCTTCTGGATCATTAACTGGATAAAAGATAGGAAATAAAGGGTAATAACAAATGGTTAGTTTTCCGAATGGAGGGAGATAAATAGTGGTGGCCTCATGGGATCTGTACTGGAGTCAGGTCTGTTCAACATTTTCATAAAGGATCTGAAAAAAAGGATAAACAGGGAGATGGCAAAATTTGCAGATGATACAAAACTACTCAAGATAGTTCAGTTAAGAACAGACTGAGAAGAGTTACAAAGGGATCTAACAAAACTGGTTGACTGGACAACAAAATGGCAGAGGAAATACAATGTTGAAAAGCAAAGTAAAGCACATTGAAAAACATAATCCCATACATACATACGAAATGATGGAGTCTAAATTAACTGTTACCACTGAAGAAAAAGATTTTGGAGTCATTATGATGAATTTTCTAAAAATATCCATTCAATATGCAGTGGCTGTCAAAAAAACTAACCAAATGTTGGGAATTATTAGGAAAGGGATAGATAATAAGACAGAAGATATCTTATTGCCCCTTTATAAATCCATGGAATGCCTATCTCTTGAATACTCTCCTAGCTCAAAAAAAGATATATTGGAATTGAAAAAGGTACAGAATAGGGCAACTAAAATGATTAGGTATTTGGGAAAGCTTCCATATGTGGTGAGATTAATAAAACTGGGATTTTTCAGCTTGGAAAAGAGACAGCTAAAGGGGGACATTATAGAGGTCTGTAAGGTCATGATTTTTATGAAAAAAGTAAGGAAGTATTATCTGTTCTTCCTTCTAACATAAAACTAGGGTTCACAAAATGAAGTTAATAGGCAGCAGGTTTAAAATGAACAAAAAGATGTGTTTCTTCATTCAATACACAGTCACTTGTGGAGCTACTTGCCAGAGGATGTTGTGAAGACCAATATTGTAATGGGGGGTTCAAAAAAGAATTAGATAAGTTCATGTAGGATAGGTCCTTTACTGGCCATTAGCCAGGAGAGGCAGGAATTTCTGTTTGCCAGAGGCTGAGAATGAGTGACTTGATGATTACCTGTTCTGTTCATTCCCTCTGAAACACCTGGCATTCGCCACTGTCAGAGGATCAAGATACAGGCCTAGATGGATCATGAGTCTGATCCGGTATGGCCATTCTTATGTTTTTAATCTCTCTCTCTCTCTCTCTCACACACACCCATACACCCACACCCAAAATATTGTTGAGTAATAGCAATCTCTAGTAATAGCAATCTATTTTAAATTTTCTTCATATTTGCACTAGAGCTTGGTTATAGCAACCTGGATCATGGCTCAGTAGTTTATTAGCAAGAAAATATCATTATTAGCAAGAGAATTCCAGTTTGTGATTCAGCTGGCAACAAACGACCCAAGGGCCTCTCTTTTATTTAAAATTTCATAATACCAGTCTGATGGAATTGTTCTTTCATGACTTTCTGCAACTCATATATTATTCTGTGTAAGTGGTGTTGCATGTTTCATGTCAACAATTTTCATTCATGCAAGATGAATCTCAATATCTTAATTTCTTTATGTTGAGATTCTTTTTTTTTTTCCTCTAAATTCTGCCCTGTCACTTTTGATTTATCAAAAATTGAATCAGTTAGGATCAGGCTGGTGACCCTCAAAGATCCACCTGTCTATGTTTTGACTTATGTCTTCAGTAATACTTTGCACTCCTGGAAACTGTTAATCCAAAGATCTTTGCAAACATTCATGAATTAAGCCTCACAAGCCACCCTGTGGGGTTGAGAAAGGTTAGTGCCATTCTGTGGAGTGGGCACATTGTATGGGAGCAGTTGAATTGCTTGCCCCCAAACAAATGAACTTAGTTTAGAACAGAATGCAGGTCTGCTAGCTCAATCCCTTGGCTCAATCACAAGACAGTGTTTCTCCTTTAACCTCCTTTCAGTTTTTGTCCGGCAGCTGAAGGGGAATATGAAGCATCCTTGTGGAAAATAAGCTTCTGAAACCTTGACTGCAAGCTACCCACACATCACAGTTGTCAGCTAGGCTGCGTGTGTGTGGTTAAGGGGAATGAAATTTAGAGGACCTTCTGTTTCCATGCACAAAGGTCTCTACCAGTTCACCTACTCAGAAGAATCCGCGTCAGCTGCCAGTATTAATTTTTTCTCCTTTGTGAGTTTCCAGCCTGGTAGAGGGCGAGACGTCTGATTCTATCCAGCAGGGCAGTAGTGACATATACACTAGCCAACAGATTAAAAAGCATTGGTGCAAGCGCTATCTAAATCGTATAGAGTAACATTGGTTCCTCTCTTGTTCCTTTTCCTTAAACGTTAATTGCTGGGGCCCAGGGTTGTTCAAGGATGAGGAGGATCCATTATGTGATGCAAACATACAGTCTGGTTTTAATTTTGAATATTCCAGCATTCTCTGGAAATAGCAGGGTGTTTAAAGAGGAACCTGGAACAATTCACCTTAAGCAGCTGGAGAGGTTGTTTCGCCCAGATGAGCTACGGGTATGATCTTGTCAGATTTCCCAAAATAAGTGGGGCTGAGGTGGTGTAAGAGACCACTGGTGAGAACCCCTGTGTTGCAAGATGTGCACTCAGTGATTCAAAAGAGATGGCATTTCTCCTTTGTGAGTCATTACTGAAACAATTCTGGAGATGGTGCTAGGAGGTGCAATCCTAACAGGGGTACCTCTTTCAGATGACTCAAGGCCCTGGCCACAGGCCGTGGTAGAAATAAATAACCCCAGGGCAATGTGTGGCAAGAGAGTGTGAATTCTGAGCTGTTGATTCAATTGCCCATTGCTGTCTGCTCACCTATGTTCCTCCATGACTTGCCCAAGTATCAGCTTTGCTTCCCGTCTTAAACTGGAGTTTGGGGCCATGGCAGTCACTCTGTTTGTTTGATCCCTGAAGTGATGGCACATCAGTGCTGGGCTACTTTGGGGCTAAGTCTCGAAGTCCTGTCTTGGGGCCAGAAGCCACATGTGGTTGCCCTCCCACCTGCTTCCTTGAGGGGCTGGCTCATGCTGCACCCTTTCAAATGATGGTGGATTTGCTCCCTGGAAGCTCAAGCAGGAATTATGAGTCAGCAAAAAATCCTTCAGCAGCTTTTTTCAAAGTGCAGAGAATCCCGAGACCAAATAGTTTGGACTTTGGCTTACAGCTGCTGTCTCCTCTTAAGTCCTTACTCAGGCAAAAGAAAAAGAAGTATAGAAGAGTTGCCAGGCTGTGGCACACAGCTGGTATAACGAGTCCTCAGCAAATCAGATTTACACAGTTGCTTAACTTTATACCCTATGACTTGTCTTTGCATAGTCTGCACAGCTCCACTGAAATGAAAAAGGTTACTCATCTTTCAGAAAGTTACGCACAGCAGCCAGGAGCAGGGCTCAGGTCTGTAAACTATGTTGATTCAACATTTTTCTTCCATGTGTTGCTCTTCATATTGATATTATAGCAACATGGCTCAGGTTGTGCTAAACAGAAGTAGTTTAGGTATTAAAGCCAGATGGTTAAATTGTTTCACAGAGGAATTAAATCGATGATCAGCTTTTGAACCACGAGGTGAGAGCCAGCAAAAAGGAAAATGTGTAATTATTTTTCCTCTGTTGCATTTGAATGTGTATGCGTCATCTGTCTTTGTTATTTAGCTGCTGATTTGATTTTTAATTATTTGTTCTGGAGATAAGGAACCGTTGTATTGTATTTATAGAAAACCCCTAAGCTGCGGATATTACCTGTTTCCATCCCAGCTTTCTGCAAGCACAGGTAGATTGGCAATGAATTATGACTAGAAAAATTAATTAAATTTCAGCTGGTACCAAGTAATAAATAGGACTGAAATTTGCAAAGCTAACATTTGTTTTAAAATCTGCATATATATTAGTTATTCATTTCATGGTCCTTTGTGAGAAGTGATTATAGATCCAGACAGCTCAGAGCCCTCACAGCTGTTGTTAGATAAATTCATGGTGTATCTTAGTTATTTACCCTCTGCTTCCCCTTCCCAAGAAGTTCGTTCAACAGGCTTGTTTTTGTTTTCTTTTTTTAATTGATTTGGAGCCTACATGCACTGACTTTCAAAGTGATGATGGTAGCTGATGCAATGGGGAAAGCACACTAATGGCACACAATTAAAAAAAACCCACACTTCTGGTCTGGTTTTGGTTTTAAATTTTTTAAAATTTACCGGAGGCAGAAGTGCTCTGCTTTTCTCTTTATCAATCAGCAGCAGTGATTCCTAAACTCTTGGCTATTTTTATTACTTCTTGAATGATCCTTCTCTCTGTGGTTTGGTTTCACAGACAGTGAAATTATTCCTCCTGACTGCCTGCGTCCGAGATCTTTCACTGCAATTCGCCGGCCCTCACTCCGTAGAGAGACAGAGGACACCCGCCTTTCTGTGAGCCTCTGCGACCTCAACCTCCAGGAAGAGAACTTCCATGTGCTGGCCACCATGTGTCCCATCCCACAGAACTCCCTCAACTCCCAGCATTCCCATCTCTTCCCATCCCAGCTCGAAAGCGACCTCCGCTTCCACCAGCTCAGGGGAGCCCATATCAAAATCCTGGATGACCAAACGGTGGCCCGGCTGGAACATGCCCGGGAAGAGAGGACTTTGGTTTTCACCAACCGACCCCTTCGAATCAATGAAACCATTTTTGTCAAAATTAACAGATCAAACGCCTCCCGGTCCGGCTCACTGTCTTACGGAGTGACCTCTTGTGACCCCAGTACTCTGAGGCCCAGCGACCTTCCTTATAACCCAGAGTCTTTGGTTGACAGGAAGGAATTCTGGGCTGTCTGTAGGGTGTTCGTGCCCCTGCAGAGTGGAGACATCTTGGGATTTATGGTGAATTCGGAAGGCGAACTGTATTTGAGTCACAACGGTGCCAGCGCCGGCATGCAGGCCTGCGTGGACTGTTCCCAGCCCCTCTGGATGTTCTTTGGTTTACATGGAGCAGTTATGCAAATTCGAGTGCTGGGTAGGTTTCTCTATTCTAAAATTTCCCATGCAAAATATTGACAATGTCTGATTTGTGGGGGAGGGAAAGTGAATATTAGAAAGCAATCAGCTTACTTTAGGCCACACCGACAAAAAGTTTTATACCAAAACCCACAAAAAACCAAAGTTTCCATAGCGTTGTGAAGCTACACTCAAGAACACTGAGTTATAATACTGAGTTCAGTACAGAAAGCCAACAGAGAAGAGTCAATGAGATGTTTACAACCCATTCAGTTTTAATTAGGCAATCAAAAGTGCTGCAGGCAAGTAAATGTTTTTAAATAGAAGATTTTTTTTGTCACCAGTCTCTCTTTAACTGGAAGTTTACAAGGAATAAGGTGTAGAACAAGCATGGAAGGAAATATTTTGAAAGCACACTCACCTTGGAAAGGTACTCCTTTACAGTTGTGTGTGCAATAATCAGCTATGTGGCAGCACAAGCATTTTTGCAGAAGCAAACTATCTTCTTTATCTTGGCCTTGAATGTGGACCAAGCCCTGCTCCTGGTTACTTCAGTGTCAAAATAAAACTCGCAGTAATATCTGTCGGAGCAAGATGTAGCCCACAGGGTATGCCTTCACTGAACGCAGCACATTCACTGCTGTCGGATAGATTTATCTGGATCAATTGAGCAGAAGAGAAGATTCACTCAGTGGATCTGGAAGTCGGTTTAATAAAAACCACCTCTCCAAAAAGCACAGCACTGCACCGGTGGGTATACATTTTCCGTCGGCGCAGTGCAGTGGAGTTAGTGTGCAGAAGGGAATTTAGGAAGTCAATGTAAATTACACAGGCTGCTCTGGGTACTTTGCATAACTCTCATCAACTGCCACTGGACAGGCCTTAGACTAGAGAGCAGTTCCTTGTCTGTTTAGATCCATTATGCAAATAATCAGGGTTTCATTTGCTAAGAGTGCATTCAAAATATTTAGGTCAGGTTGGTCTATACTGAAAATTTACATCAGTGTAGCTACATCTCTCCAAAGTGTGAAAAATCCACACCGCTGACCTAACAGCCTGTATAGCTAGTGCGAGGTTGATAGATGAATTCTGTCATCTGAGCTATCACCGGTCAAGAAGGTGGATTACCTACAGTGAGCGGCCAACCCCACCCATCACTGTTTTTTAAAGCGCCACTTCAAAAATAATCCTTTTGTCAAACAGAAAAAAAACCCCAAAACAATTCTTTTTGGAATAAAGCTAGTTGACTAATCTTTCCTTTTAGGAAATGGAAGTAACTCCTTTAACGATGATTTGGGGTGAACCTGTCTGTAACATTTTCTTTCATGGTATGGTTTGATTACAGTGAGTTATCAGCAATGGACCAGGCGAAGAAACACTTTAAATGATCTCTTTAAAACTTTTGAACCCGAGGCATAAGTTTTTATTGCTAACATCCTGCTGCAATTAAAACGCTCAAGCATAACAAATGTGACACTATCATTTATTACCTTAACCCCTAATCGTCTTCTAAGAGCCACTGGGATCAATTTAATGCCAGGTCCTGTGTGTGCTGTGCAGAGGTCCTGGCTACCTTTGTTTTCAGATAGCACAACTTTCTGATAATGGTAGATCAGGATGAACAGATGTGGGATTAAAGAGGATTAAATGATACTATATCTAAGAAGGAGGGCATCCTCCAGCCCCATCTGGCCTAGTAGAAACAGGAAAGGATTGAATCATCAGGCTGCCATAGTTTACTTTTATATACGATGACCCATTCTACAAGCTGTATCGTGAGGACACATGTTAACTGTCTCCTGAACTTGGTCATAGGCAGACAAGCTAAGATCTTTTTTAACTGGGGTAAAACTAAGGGGAGTCATTGGCATGAATTTAGTGTCCCCAAATCCCTCTGCTGATACATCTGTTATAATGCTGGCTAGACAGCAACTAACCTCACACAATAAACCGTTAATGAAATCTGCACTGCCTACATTTTAAAACAGATGCCTGAGCCATAAATGGAATTTTGCAGCCTTCTGTTGAATCGTTGTGAAATGTAGGTGTTTTTAACACACCTGGGCAGTTCTCAGGCTCTCACCCATACCATACGCTTCGTGACTCTCTAGTCGCGCAGTCGGTCATATGAATTGAACGGTTCCTGCATGGGGATGAACTAAAGGCCCTAGTAGAGAATTCCTGTCTCTAGCATCTCCAAAGCTGAAGGATAATGGCTCATAGTTTAGTAGAATTAGATTGCATTGCTTCCCGCAATAACTTGGTGATTGTGACAAAAAAAAACCCCCAAATCCTAACAACATTATAACATGATATTTAGACACTGTTGTGTTTTCAGAATGCAAACAGGAGTAATTATAGGAAGACAATATCCCATTTTGTTATTATAATATTTCAGCTTAGGCAGCATCACAGGAAAAGAAATGTTCTTTATATCCATCCTCTGTGGCGAGGGGAAAGATGCAAAAGCTCTATTACCTCAACAAGAGATGAAGACACAAATAGTTCCACGGGCACCCGTTATGGCAACTTATTATAGCCCAGCATATATTGTATAAAAGATGTGAATCTCTTCCTTGGGGTATCACTTAAGCCCTTGTTCAAATAAGTAAAGCACCACCAGACTGTGTTAAGGGAACAAAGAGCTGTGACAATAACTACAAAAGCCAAGAATTTAAAGTCGGGATGTTTCATTCTTGTCTTCAGCCTTTCTGCTTTTTCTGCAATATAGATAGAATGATTCCTGGCCACTGGCAAGCCATTGCACAATCAGAAAAATTCAGAGAGGTGAATTAAGAGAGTGGATGGCTCAAGAGATGGGTTATTGGATGCTGAATTTTTTTGGCTGTGACCCAGGAGGATGTAAGTGAGTCATTGCCATCTGATGACTGTCTGATGGCCTATAGTGGCAGCCGTAGAGTCAACGTTTACCAACAGCAGCTGCCACACCAGTGTTTGAGGTACAGATACCCTTTGCCTCTAAGGAGAGAGAAATACTGCAGTATCCTAGAGACAGTTACACATGGGCAAACCTCTGCACCTGCACAGGCCTCATTATAAGATCAAGGCATAGCTACGACATTGTGGGGGCTTGTGCAATAAAAAGGGGTTTTCTTCATTCTTTATCAATCCAGGACAATTCACCAGAACTATATTCATTCCAGGGGAAATAATGAAACAGAAAATAAAGAGGAGCTGGAAAACAGTTTTATCTTTTTTCATCTATTCCAAATAACCTTTCAGGCAAGGAGAAAATAAATACACCTTGAAACACCATTACAGTTTGGTGAGAGACGGCAGTGACATACAATGAGAGATGTCAGGAACTCAGTCTACTTGAGTTAGTAACGCGAAAGTCAGGAAGGCAACTTGATTGCAATCTATAAAAACCTGCATGGCAAAATGTGTCTGATATAGAGGGCTCTGTGAAGTAATAGCGAAAAATATAAGAAAGCCAGTGTCTGGAATTTGAAGCTAGACAAATTGAGACTGGAAATAAAGGTAACTGCAGTAAAGGTAATTAGCCATTGGAGTGGATTATCAAGGAGTGCAGTGGCTTCGTCCTCAAAGATTTGCTGTAGTTCAACCACAATTTAATGGTTTTGATGTCTGAAGTTTTGAGTGAAATTCCCTGGATTATGTTGTTCATGAGGCTAAATCAGACAACCACAATAGTCCTTTGTGACCTTAAATTGTATGACTCTGTCATGTGACAAAGGGATATAGAAGGAAAGCATTCACAAAACAGAGGACTAGAAATGTTACTGATCTTTAGGAGATTCGGTAGCCAAGTAGAAGTGAAACAGAGTTTTGCATACCACATATGGAATATGATGTTGTATGTTCCCCTTTCTGCCTCCGCGAAAGACTTGTAACAGAAGATTCTTCACTTATGAGAGAAAATAAAAAGGGGAAGAAGCAATCCATGATGCATCCAAAACAACCTGGAACTGAAATCATTTCACTTAGGCATCTCATTGTTTCAAGTTTAATATTCTTGTAAAGTGAACGTGACCAGCATATTACAACAGTGATTTACTGTTCCCAGCTTTTGCTTGTAAGTGTGTTGGCCCAAGTGAAGGTTTACTGAGAGCCCTGAAAGACTGAAGTGAACTGGACTGAATATATTGGACAGCCTTTTATATTGTAATTAATTTTAGGAAGCAAAAACGATTGACCGCAAAAGGTTTTGGAAGTTATGAGTCATGTCTGGAACTGCAGTAAGGCGATATAGAAACTCATTGGGAAACCAAGTCATGGTGCATTTTATTTTATTTTGTTTTATTCTTATGTCTCAGAAGAAATCACTTCCATGCAAGAAATTGTTTTTAAGATTCCCTAGAGAGTGAACTTTGCGTAGAGAGCAAAGTTCCTTTCAAGTAATTAAAAAACAAACAAGTTGGCACTGTATTCAAATAACAGTAAAAGAGTGTGTGAGGGCCAGCATGATAGTGATAATGGCATATAGAGCTTTAGGTCTTCAATTTAAAACTGTCTAGACCAGGGCTCTCAGAGTCAAATCACCACGAGGGCTGCATGAGGATTAGTAGAGGGCCGCTGAGGATGAGTATGTTAACCCATGGGCCGCACCACTGAAACCTTTTCATAAAACAGTATTGCAAATATTGGTAACAACAGGGTTGCCATGGGCCGCAGGAAATAGCTTTAGGGGCTGCATGTGGGCTATGGGCTGTGTGTTTGAGACCCCTGGGCTAGACCATTAGTGGCTAAAGGCTGTTATCATCTGATGAATGCTTGGTGGGAAGGGGGAATTTGGACTCAAGTCACTTACTAGTTGGCTAGCTGTGTTCCATAATACAACTTAATCACAATTAATTGGGTTCCTCATCAGCAGCGTCAGCAGAGAGGACCAGAACTGAGTAAGCTGTGGCAGGGGGAATCCCAGAGTTATTCTGGGTTTGGTCCACATCTTTATACTGAGATCATTATATGCACCCAGGTCCCATCCCATTTACAATGGCGTATGATCCCACTGACAGTGGCCATTGCTTACACATGAAGATCATTTTGTCTCTTGTCATAATGTTAGTCATGGTCCAGTTTTGCATCTCATTTCATTTTCTGTCACTTTAGTTCTGTTTCATCTGGAGCTAAGATGGACAGGCCAACAACATATGATTGATGAGCTTTCCATGGACCACCAGTGGTCCACAAGGCACAGCTGGGCTTATGGTGTCTGAACTTTCCCCCAAGCCTAGATTCCTTGGCTACGTCTACATTGTAAAAGCTAAGTCAACTTTATTAAGTCGCCTTTAAGTAAACCCTATTAAGTCGACTTAGTGAGTCCACACTACCTTAAGTCGACTTTATAAAGTCGACTTTACATGGGTGCCCTGGCTTAAGGCGACTTTATAAAGTCAACTTAATGGCCCCCACTGCACTAAGTTGACTTTATTAAGTCGACTTAGTGAGTCCACATTGCCTTAAGTTGACTTAATAAAGTCGACTTAATTGTAAAGTTGACTTTATAAGCAGATCTTATAAAGTTGACTTTACTGGACCCTAAAGTCAACTTTATTGCCCTGCAGTGTAGACAGGGCTCTGTTTAAGTCAACTTAAGGGCCCTTAAGTTGACTTAAACATGTAGGGTATGTCCACACATCTCTTTTATTTCAAAATAACACTGGTTATTTCTAAATAAAAAAGATTAGGTCCACACAACATTTTCTTATTTCAAAATGACAGGCTGTACCTGATGGTAATGAACTAGATAATTCTTGATCCTGCTCTGAATGCGGGGGATTGAATTAGACAGCCTCTCGAGGTCCCTTTCGGTCCTGTGATTCCAATTCTATGATCATAGATATCGTGCCTGGGCTGTGTCCTTCTGGACTCTGACCTTTGTGAGTCTTGTATCAGTCTGGTCATTTGGAGCCTGCCAGAATTCAATGGGTTAAAATAAATACGTGAGATTAGAAGCTTGCTAAATGCATAACTTGCTGCACAAAAATGCATATAATGGGTCTCTTCCTTTAACAAGCATTCACTTAAGGAGTGTCCCAGAGTTTTATGGACTATGTTTTTGATTTGTCTATGGAAAATGGCCTCATTAAAGAGATACAGATTTAACAGCCCTGCGCTCTATGACTCTTAACTGCCTAAAGTTCTGGTAAACCGCAGGGCAAGCGGCACTTTATTGCTTTAGCAGAATCCATTTAGAAACATTTCTTTGAGTTTCTGGTATATCTCTAAAACGTTCAACAAGTCTTGGAAAGAATTAACTTGTGTCAAATCTCCCTGATGTATAAGACCTGCCATCAGGTTGAGTTTTATTTTTCTCTGTGACTTAGGCACTCATTACTTCAATTTTTTCAGGGCTTCACTCTGCCATTACATATGGCCCTTTGTGTACCTTCCATTTTCAACTCATTTAAAAGTGAAATTACCATAATGAAAAGCTGTCCCAGCACAGACCATACAGAACTGTGTAGTCAGCTCTTCTCTCTCACACACCCTAGCAATGTGACAGTGAGCATTAACTCACTATTTGTGTCATAAAATCATAGAGTCCTGTGAGATCAGGAGGTATCTAGTCCAACCCGTTGCTCAAAGCAGGACCAACCCCAACTAAATCACCCCAGTCAGGTCTTTGTCAAGCCAGGCCTTAAAAACCTCTAAGGATGGAGATTCCACAGCCTTCCTATGTATCTTATTTCAGGTTAACTACTGTCCTAATGAAGACGTTTTTCCTCATATCCAACCTAGACCTCCTCCATTGCAACTTGAGACCACTGCTACTTGTTCTGTCACCTACCACTACTAAGAACAGCTTAGCTCCAGCCTCCCAGAACACGCATCAGATAGTTGAAGGCTGCTATCAAATCCCCCCTCGTTCTTCTCTTCTGTAGACTAAACAAGCTCAGTTCATCAGCCTCTTTTTATAAATTATATGCCTCAGCCTCCTAATCATTTTTGTTCCCCTCTGTTGGTCTCTCCAATTTGTCCAGATCTTTTTGTATTAGGGGGCCCAGTCTGGACACAGTGCTCCAAATGTGGCCTCACCAGTTCTGATGAGAGGAGAACAATCAATCATCTCCCTCCATCTGCTGACAATGCTCCTACTAATGCAGCCCAATGTGTGTGTAACCTTCTTGGGAACAGGGGTACGCTGTTATTTATAGCCAGCTTCTTGTCCGCTGTAACCTCAGGTGCGTTGGCAGAACAGCTGGCCAGCCAGTCAGTCCCCAGTCTGTAGCAGTGCATGGGAGTCTTTTGTCCTAAATTCAGGATTCTGCACTTATCTTTGCTGAGCCTCATCAGATTTCTTTTGGCTCAATCCTCCAACTTGTCCAGGTCACTGTGTATTCTTACCCTCCAATGTATCTTCCACTCCCCCCAGTGTAGTGTCATCCTGGAGCTTGCGAGGGTGTAGTCTATTCCATCACCCAGATCATTAACGAATACGATGAACAAAACTGGCCTCTACAGTGATCCGTAGGGTGCTCCGCTTGATACTGGCTGCCATCTAGGCATAGGGCCATTGATTACAACTCATTGCACCTGATGATCTCACCAGCTTTCTATTCATCTTATAGTCCATTCATCAAACCCACACTTCTTTAACTTGCTGGCAAGAGTACTGTGGGAGATCATGTCAACAGCTTTGCTAAAGTTGAGGTATATCATGTCCACTGCTTTCTCCACATCCACAGAGCCAGTCACCTCATCGTAGAAGACAATCAGGTTGGTCAGGCATGACGTCTTCTTGGCGAATCCATACTGAATGCTCCTGACCACCTTCCTCTCCTCTCAGTTCTTCAAAATAGATTCTGTGAGGCCCTGCTCCATGATTTTCCAGAGGCTGAAACGAGATGGAGCAGTGCATAGTTCTCTGGATCCATCTTCTTATCTTCTGCTCCTTTTTCTTTTTGAAGAGGGCCACTATATTTGCCTTTTCCAGTCATTCAGGGTCTCCCCCAAACTCCATGAGTTTTCAAAGACAATGGCCAGGGGCTCTGGAATCACATCAGCCAACTCCCTCAGCACCCTTAGACGTCGTGCATCTGGCCCATGGACTTGTGCATGTCCAGATTTTCTAAATAGTCCTGAACCTGTTCTTCAAGCACTAGGGGCTGCTCACCTCCTCCCCCTACGGTGCTGCCCAGTGCAGTAGTCTGGGAGCTGACCTAGTCTATGAAGACCAAGATAAAAAAAGAATTGAGTACTTCAGCTTTGTCCAAATCATCTGTCGTTAGATTGCCTCCCCTGTTCAGTAGGGGGCCCACACTTTCCCAGAGTTTCTTGTTGGTCACATACTTATTGAAACCCTTTTTGTTGCCCTTCACGTCCCTGGCCTGCTGCAACTCAAACTGTACATTGGCCTTCCTGGTTTCACTTCTGGATGCTTGAGAAATATATTTATACTCCTCCATAGTCCTTTGATCAAGCTTCCCCTTCTTGTAAGCTTCCTTTCTGTGTTTAAGCTCACTGAAGATTTCTCTCTTAAGCCAAGCTGGTTGCCTGCTATTTGCTGTTTCTGCACATTAGGATGGTTTGTTCCTGCACCCATAATGTTTCTTTTAAATATAGCCAGCTCTCCTGGACTCCTTCCTCCCCCTGTTTTAGCCTCCCAGGGGATCCTGCTCATCAGTTTTCTGAGGGAGTCAAAGTCTCCTTTTCTGAAGTTCAGGATCTGTATTCTCTTGCTCTCCTTCCTTCCTTCTCGTCCACAGCACCTTTCATCCAAGGATCACATGATTTTTCACAAACTCTAGTTAACCCAAGCAGTCCCCTTGGAGGTGTAGTGATGTTATCTCTTTGTCCCTTTTATACAGAGTGAGCTGAGCAAGAGAAAGGTTTGTGGAAAGGATGGCCTAGTGATTAAATACAGGAATGGGACTTCAGAGTTAGCTTCTCTATGCCTTCAGTTGCCTGCGTGAGCTTGGAAAACTCATTTTGTTGCTCTGTGCCTCAGTTTCTTCACTTCCTTTAAAAAAAGCTGGTGGGCATAATACATCTCTGTGTCACAGGGATAATGAGAGGCCCCTGTCTGAGACCCGCAGATGACAAGTACGGAGGAGTTGCCATGTCAGTGGAAAGAACCGAAGGGTATGGTCTCGCAGACCCCCGTTTGAACTGCAGACACACTCCCTCCCGTGTGTTTTCATCTGCCTGCAGATTGCAGTGGCTCGAAAGACAATTTTCCAGGAGACAAATGGAATGAGCGTGTTTCTTGGCTTGCAGAATTTGTCCCTGTGAGTTAGGCCCAGGACTGGCAACTGGCCCTGTCTGTGGTAGATAAGCGAGTCACTAGATGTTGTGTGGCTGAGCTTCCCTTGTTATGCTCCCCTTTGCTCAGGACCAGATCCTGTTGACTGCTGACCATTCTGCAGCTAAAGCCTGGGGAAATTATAGGTCCTCAGCACCTCTCAGGATGAGAACTTACTTGAGTGCCATTTGGAGCATACCTACTTCCCAGAGATTGACTGTGTAAAACAAAGAATTTCTTGGAGTGACGGCCGCATGATTCTCAGCTTGCACAGAAACATTCAAGTGTCTGAAAACGCTTCCTCTCTGTACTCATTCCTCCATGACAGTGGAAATTAAGTCTTTATCACCATCAGGATAATAAAATATCCCTGGATTCAACGGGATGTTCATAGTAAGTGATATACGGTTCTCCCTTATCTCATCACGCCTTTGCTTGTCTGCATTGAATAAACTGGATATAGGATCATTTACCAGTCTCTTTGAATTACAGCTCTTCTGTCAGGAAAGATAAAGTCTGCATAATTCTTGGCCTAATGCTGGCATGAGTTAGTTATTCTGGCTACTTGCAGGAGTGACAGAATAGACTAAACTCACTGAGAACAATCACTTTTTCTTGTCTCGCAGTAAAATACACGCTAAAAAGAGGGGAAGTGGGGAAAGTTTCAAGTGTGACTGGATTGTTTGCACCCCATCGCAATTAATCTTTCGTGGATGAGTGTGGAGCTTAGATGCGTTGGACTTGGTGGCTGTTTCCTTCTTGGTCAGAAACCAGCATCTGCCTGCAGTGTGCTGGCACGTCTGAGTCGAAGAGCCTTTTTACGGGATTCCGGTTATTATGACAATAGGGATGGACTCCAAGCTCTCTCCTGCCACAGAGAGGTGGTGATTAATCTATAATTAGTCTTGAGGGCTCTGAAGCTAATAGTCTTTGTCATAACAGAGATGACCTATGATTTTCCAGGGCTTTTTCCAGCAAGATGACCCCAAAATCCTAGCTGCTGGTAGCTGGGGTTGGATGAATGCCCCTGTGGGGTGGGGCATGGGTTCTCTGGCACTGGGGGGCCATACTTACATTGGAGCTCCCCCATCAGCAGCAGTGGCCGGTGGGTGAGGGGATGGGGGGGGGCTGTGGGTCCATGTCCTGCTCTTCCCTACTCCACCCTCCCCGTCAGCAGTACCAGCAGCAGCCTGTGGTCCCAGGGAGTCTGTCGGCCCATTCTCCTGCTCTCCCCCGGCTGTCGGGGGGCCATGGGTGGGCCATGCCCGGCCTTCTGTGGCTGCCTCCTTGCACCCAGAGCAGGCGTAGAGGGGCTGGAGGACGTCCTGGCTGCTTCCAAGCTTTGAGACCCTGGACAGGGGCTCCTGCTCTCACATTTTCCCTCCAACCTCATCTCCTCACATCCATCCTTCCTTCAAATATCCCCCCACTCACACCCCCCTCTACTCCAGCCTCATTCCCCCAGCCCCATAAGCCACCTCCCCAATTCCCATGCTTTGCTTCCTGCCCCCCTCTGGCTCCCCACCGCTCCCTGCCCCCCTCCTGTCCTGTCCCCTTCGTCCTCCCTCATTCCCTCCTCTGGCCCAGCGCCCCCCACCTCTCTTCAGCCCCTTGTGGTCCCCACCGCCTGTGTCCCCAGGGCTAGCAATCCTCGCCTCAGCCTGGGGCTGGCTGTTTCTACAGCCCCACAGAGGCAGTGGGGGCAGCTTCCCTGCGTGGGGCTAGGGCAGAATCGGAGCTAGCTCAGCTGGGAGCAGCCTGGGGCCAACACCCCTTGCCCAAAACTGGGGTGTGGCCAGGAGGCGATTGCCCCACTACAGAGACTGTGGGAAAGGGTCGCGCACCTTCCCGCCAACCGGCGTCTCCATTGAAGCAGGGACCAGCCAGTCGGGACTGGGACCGGGGTAAGACTTTTGTAGAGGCTCCCCTTAGCCCGGGGCCCTGGGCTGCAGCCCCTGAAATCCCTGCCTTAACTTGTCCTGTTGGTAGCTCAGATTTTTAGGCTGTGACGTCTTCCAAAGGGCATGAACTTTCTCTCTCTTATTCCCCTTCCTTGCCTGGTATCCACCTGGTGTCACTTGGGTATAATCTTCCTTCATGGGAGGGTGGCATCACTGCGGGTCCTTCGTGATGTGACCTGTAGACGATCAGCTATGGCAGAGCCCTCTGTCCACCTGTGCCTTAGAAATCATGGCAAACGGTAGGAGTTGGTGAAGGGAGAGGTGTTACGGATTTAGAGCAATCTCTTGGC
This sequence comes from Podocnemis expansa, assembly GCA_007922195.1. Taxonomy (NCBI): domain Eukaryota; kingdom Metazoa; phylum Chordata; order Testudines; family Podocnemididae; genus Podocnemis; species Podocnemis expansa. The sequence continues at coordinate 13,916,031 of ML682056.1, read as the reverse complement.
GGGGGACCCTAGTCTTTGCTTTCTCAATGACTCATTCCTTTCTTTTACCCTCCTCTAAGAGCCTGTGGGCTGGGTCCCCCGCCTGCAATCTCTGATGAGTTCTCCTCTTGCATGGAGGTGATGCCTGCATGGAAACATTTTAAAACCGTGATAAGAGAGACTCCAAATAAGGCATACCCCAAATTAAAAAACATAATAAGAGGACTAAAAAAGTGCCGCATGGCTAAACAACAAGGTAAAAGAAACACTTAGAGGCAAAAAGGCCTCCTTTAAGAACTGGAAGCTATATCCTACTAAGGAAAACAGAAGGGAACATAAACTCTGGCAAAAGTGTAATTAGGCAGACCAGCAAAAAAAATTGAAGAGCAGCTAGCTAAAGACTCAAAAATTAACAGCAAAAAAAATATTAAGTACAGAGAAGAAGGAATCCTTCTAATCAATGAGGCCACTGGACACCTGAGGTACTTAAGGATCATGGGAAGAAGAGAAAGTTATTGTGGACAAACTAAATGAATTCTTAGCATCAGTGTTCACTGCAGAGGATATGAGGGAGATTCCCCACAGCCGAACTGCTTTTTTTAGAATAACAAATCTGAGGAACTGTCCCTGATTGAGGTGGCATAAGAGCAGGGTTTGGAATAAACTGATAAATTAAACAGTAATGAGTCACCAGGACCAGATGATAGTCACCCGAGAGTGCTAAGGCAACGCAAATATGAAATTGCATAGTATGGTATATAACCTATCATTTAAATCAGCTTCTGTGCCAAATGACTGGACAGCAACTAATGTGCCATGTATTTTTTTTTACAAAGGCTGTAGATGCCGTCTCAGCAATTACAGTTTGGTAAATTTAACTTTATTACCAGGCAAGTTGATTGAAACTGTGGGAATGAACAGAACTATCAGACGCGTAGTGGAACACGATTTGTTGGGGGAAGAGTCAAGATGGTTTTATAAAGGAAAATCTTGGCTCATGAATGCAAACAAGGATAGGCAATGGACTTTCAGAAAGCCTTTGACGAGGTCAGTCACCAGAGGCTCTTAAGCAAAGTAAGCAGCTATGGGATAAGCGGGAAAGTCCTCTCCTGGATCAGTAAATGGTTAAAAGGTAGGAAAGAAAGCGTAGAAATAAATGATCAGTTTTCAGAATGGAGAGCGGCAAACAGTGGGGTGCCCCAGGGTCTGTAGTGGATGAAGTGCTGAGCTATAGTCACAAATCATCCAGAGAAAGGGATAAACAGTAAGGTGGCAAAGTCTGCAGGCAATGCAAAATTATTCAAGTTAGTTAAGTCCAAAGCAGATGGTGAAGAGTTACAAAGGGATCTCGCAAAGCTGGGTGACTGGAAAACAAAATGGCAGATGAACTTCCATGGTGATAAATGCAAAGTGATGCACATTAGGCAACATAATCCCAGCTATATATAGAAAACAATGGAGTCTAAATTAGCTGTTACCAGCCAAGAAGGGGGGGCTTAGCATCCTAGTGGCTAGTTCCCTGAAACCATCCACTCAATGTGGTCAAAAAGCTAACAAAATGTTAAGAAAGGAATAAATAATAAGACAGAAAAGATCATGCTTCTGCATAAATCCATGGCAAATTCACATCTTGAATACTGTGTGCAGATCTGATCACCCATCTCCGCACTAGAATAGGAAAAAGCACAGAGGGGGCAACAAAAATGATTAGGGGAATGGAACAGCTGCCATATGAGGACAGATTAAAAAGACAAGGACTTTTCAGGTTGGAAAAGACATGACTAGGAAGGGGATGTGACAAAGGTCTAACAGTGGAGCCCCGTGTTGATTTCTATCTGTGATCCATAAAATTTGTTCATAGATATCCACAGTCCATGGATTTGCAGGGGGTCTATTATCTGCTCCACAGGTCACCCTGTACCAATGATGCAAGACTGTGCCAAGCCCCAAACTGCTACCACATCTCCCCAGAGACCTGCTGTCCCACCACCCACGCCAAACCTCCTGCCTTGCTCCGGGCGGGGAGGCTACATTCTGGGTCCTTGTATACAGCATCACCCGCTGAGTGTGGAGCTTGGTCACCTCACACGACTGTGGCAGCCCTAAGACAAACAGATCCAGCAGCGGCAGTGTCTCTGCCTTTGCCACTCACTACTTCAAAGTAAAGATGACTTTTTCAAAACAGTGCCAGACACAGGACACAATCCCTTCTGGGCGTCTTTTTTACCTCCTCTGTCTGAGCAAGCTGGGGACTACATCTCCCAGAACATCTAGCTACAGAGCCCTGTACGGGTACAAAATTTGTCTCTGTTTCTGATCTGCAAGCTGCAAAAATGGTCCATGGCTATACAGTGGGCATCCACAGATTTGCAGGGCTCTTATCTAGAAAATCTTGAGTAGTGTGGAGAACACGAATAAGCTTTATTCCTTCACAAAACACAAGAATTTAAGTAACTCAATCAGAAGTGAGGGGGTCTGATAAGGAGAGGTTTTTTTGGCCTGCAATGTGTGACAGGTCAGATCGGGTGATCAGGATGGTCCCGTCTAGGGGCTTTAAAATCTATGGAGTCTAACTAGGAATCACTCAATGACATTGGTAGGCAGCAGGTTTAAAACAAACAGAAGGAATTACTGCACACACTGCACAGTCAGCCTGTGGAACTCATTGCCACAGGGGATGTCATGGTGGCCATAAATATAACAGGGTTCAAAAAAGAGCTAGGTACGTTTACAGAGGATAGAGCCATCAAATGGCTACTAGCAAGGGATGGGCAGGGTTGCAGCCTCGTGCTCTGCGTGTCTCTAGCTTCTATTTGCCAGATGCTGGGAGTGGCCAGTGGGCTGGATAGTTCACTGGTTGCTAGCGTTGTTCAGTCCCTCCGAGGCACCTGGTATTGGCCACTGTCGGGAGCTGGGATACTGGACTAGAGGGTCCAGTATGGCCGTTCTTATGGTCCTTTACCTGCGTGCTCAGGCCCTATTCTGCAGATGCTCATTGTACCAGCCCTGTGTCCTCCCCAGTCAGTGGCAGGATTTGCTGCAGGAGTTGAGGTGTTTTGCAGCACCTGAGCTTTGCCAGTCAGAACAAGAAAGAAACCAACTTCTCCAGTAAGATTACTCCCAGTATGTACAATTAAGTATGTGTACAAGTCTCAGTGTGCTGGGACAAATGCTGCCTAGGAACAGACTTTTTCTAAAGAGCATCTACAAGTGGGGCCAGATTTTTAATAACTCAGCTCCCGTTTAGGCACTGAAACAAACAGCTAGGTTTTCAAAGGAGCCCTCAGCCTGGCGTGTGTGTGTGGTGGATGTTGTCCTGTGGGCAATGGGAGGAGCTTGGTACGGAGTGATTTTGAACCATAGGTCCTTAGATAGCAAATGAAAGGGGAGTTGCTGAGTTCCTATTAGAAAAATCTGGCACTGAACAAGTCAAGGTGGAGGCTGGGATTTTTCAAGTTACTTTAGCTAGTTAGGTGCCCACCATCCATTAGGCTACAATGGCCATTAGGCACCGAACTCTCTTAAGCACCTTTGAAAATCCCAGTCGAAAACTGTAGCCAGGTGTCCCTTATCCTTTGAGTCTTTGTGGCCGTGGCTCCCAATTGTATGCCTGAAGTGCCTTCACACTACAAATGGCACCCCCACGGACAAACCAGCTAGAAGAACGAGTGTTAACTGGTCTTTATTGGATGGGCTGTTTCACATCCCAAGTGCTATAGATGGGGATGAGGGAAGGACAGGCAAAGTCCCAACAATGTGCCCGGTGTGGGCATATCAATAAGATTTAGGTTGCCTCAAGAGCTTCTGCCTCCACCACTGATGAAGAAAGGAGCACGCAGGATGGACTGCTGGTTTATAGCGTTGTTTGGCAAGGCCTAAATTTAACAGTCCAAGCCAGTCCCTCATAGTAAGAAAAAAAAAAAATAAACTTATTTTTGCTTCAAAGCAGTGTTAGTTTGAAGCATGTGGACTCCATTCCTGTAAGCTTCCAGGACCAGCCTCCCTGACTTGGATGAAGTCCTGTGCATTAGAGGCTTGAAGGTGAGGCCTTGAATGCACCAGTGCTGAGGCCCGGGGATGGCTAGCTAGGGAAGTCCTTAGAGGTTTCTGAGGCCTGGCTTTACAAAAGCCAGGCTGGGACTGTTTAGTGGAGGCTGGCCCTGCTTTGAGCAGGGAGTTGCACTAGAGGCCTCCTGATGTCGCTTCCACCCCTGATCTCCTGTGTCTAATGCTGTGTCTGGTGATCAGAGATAAGGGAAACTGATAGTCAGTAATGATTTACATCCCTTTCCACATACAAATGTTGAATTATCTTCCCTCCCCATCTATCTTCCCACAGAGGGAAAGCGTGTTACGTTTCCCGTGCTGGTGACTGGGTGTAATTCCACTGACTCTGAAGAGCTTTTGCTCAGGCCCTAGAGCTCACCCCATTGTTATTACTCTGGCTTCTGGACTGGGAAATGGCCATAGCCCCACTGTCAGCCTTTCCAGGGTCAGGTACCATGGCGAGATGTGCATTATAAATACCTTGGACTCCTGGCAGTGACTCCACTGCCCCCTCACCTGACCCGCCAACATCCCACAGCATCTCTCCTAACAGTTGATTAAGTGCCCATTGAGTAGTCGTAAAAGAAATGTTTGAATTGCTTCTTACCATTGTCATCCAGCTGCTTATTCTCACTCCCGTTCAGCAATAAACATGACATCAAATCTCAGTGGTGGCCCGTTAACGGTGAAAAGTAAGTGGAGCAATAATCTTTACTTTTACAACACAGAAAGTGTATTTTGTTACTCAATCTCACAAGCGTTTGTCCTTAAACTTCTGAAATGGCTCCATCTTACTGTTGAGATCCAGTCCAGCAAATGTCAGCCCTGTAAAGGCACATCTTTTGGCAAAGAGTGAGTGGCTAGGGGGAATGGGGCACTTTTGTCATCTTGCCTGGAGCATTCATTGCCATGGTCATTTGTAACCAAGTTTATTGTGTTTCCATGCGAGACTCCTTGGCTCTTGGGAGTTAAATGGAAATTTGAATTTGTTGGTTACAACCTACATTGAGAAGAAAAGCTGGCTTATCGGGACTTTCGGTAAAAGTGTAGACTTCCTGTGCAAACCTATTTATTTCTCAGTCCATCCCCAGAGCATTGGGCTCTGTTTATATTGTGTATTGTCTTTGCTAAACTCCCAATTTAGGAGCCATGCTTTCCTCAAACAATGCACCTTTCTTAAAAGAGATCAGGGGCCAGGAATAGCCAGCCAGGAGATCACTTCCTACAGCCATAGTCAAAAGTGAGGCTGAGCAAAGAGAAGGCTGCTTCAAAAATGGGGAAAAACCTAGGCTGTGACTTCACCTCTGCTGAGTGAAGCCAGCGCTTAGAGTTTCCTTTAGATGATGCCCTCTCCTTTGGATGTAACGCCAAAACATCCTGGCTGACCAGAGCTGGTGCATCTTGGTCAAGAGTAAGCATTCTCTGTAAAATGAGTTTAATAATGCAGTTAACAGCTCTACTCTCTCCCTTCTCAGTCATGTCTCTAGGAGGGCTCATTTATTTAACAATTAAAAGTTTTGCAATCCTTTGATGGGAACACTGTAGAAATATAAACAGGAGACCTTGGACGCTTTTAAAGACTAACAATTTATTTGTTGCATGAGTTTCACATGAGAAAATCCCACTTCATCAGATTCTTGAAAATGGGGAATTTAGAGAATGGGAGGAAAATAAATGGAGGGAAGTGTAAATCATAGGGTCAGGTCAGATTGTTACAGCAAATCAAAGCAGTTGTTTAAATTCAAACACTAGGGAACAGCACATAGAGGAAGGTGAGGTCAAAACACCTGTTGTAATAAGAAAAACGTCCCGTGGCACTTTTAAAAACTAACAAATTTATTTATCACATGAGCTTTCGTGGGAGAAATCCCACTTTGTCAGGTTGTTATTGCTTGTTCAGTGGACTCTGCCCTTTAACTAATACTAGTGGTTTGGTTTGAAAATAGTCAGTAAACCTGGTATTATATAGGCCTGACCCAAAGCATGCTGGTTGTGTGTTGGATACACTACTGAAGTCAATGAGTTTGAGCTCAGGATGTGTAAGTCATTGTGTTAGGCCTCCCAGGGTTTTGTGCAGAGAAGACAGCCAATCCGTAGAGCGCTTGCCCACATGTGGTGGCAGGGTTTGGCTTTGAACGTATTTGTGTTCATAATCAGTCAGCGCCAGTTACTGTGGTTTATTCTAGCCTGCATTGATTCTTCTACCGCACTCAACATTGTAATAACTGAGCGCCTTCCAGCGATGCATTCAAGAACACGACTCACACCTCCCATGAGTGGTTCGTTCTCTCCCCTGGGCTGAAATGTGGGCAGTGATGGGCTTCATTTGGTTGGGCTCTTTTAATATCGCTATTGCTGGATATGTACATTGGCGCAGGCAAGATCAAAGAAACGAGGCTTGTGTTTGGAGCAGAAGGTGGTGGGTGTACGTGTACTGGTCCTTAGGTCACTGCTTGGCGTCCTGCAGAGACACGGTTTATTCTGATCTTAGAGAGGCCTAATGTGACAGTGGCGCATGGCTGTCAGCTGCGATCTTCATACGTGGCCTGTAACCGTCTGGGCTGCTCTGTCCCGCACAGGAAAAGCGCATTCATCTGGCTATGTTTGTTTTCAGTGTAAGGAGGGAGCTGCCAGCTGGTGTCAGGAACAAAACCTGACATGAGGGAGCCTGATGAAGAGAACACGTCATCCAGGTTGAGTGGATGAGGAGCGAGGTTCTGTTTTGTAAACGCCTCTGGCTATTTAATGTTCCCATTTGTTATGTGTATAGCGATTGTGCTGTGATCTGTGCCCTGCTGGGCTGTCCCCAGTATATATATTATCCATTAGACTCATTTACTGCTAGAGCATCCATCAGACTGGAGACAGTCCGTTGCTGATGGCTGTGATCTCGGGCTCCGTTGTAGCCGACACGTTCTGTTCGACACTGCACCTGTGAGGAAGGGATGCGCTGGCCCCGTTATACCGCTGATGAAATCAAGGCACCAAAACATGAAGTGACTCGCCCAAGGTCACACCCAAGTCGCCTGCGACGGGTTCAGCTCTAGCACGCACGTCTGCCGGCTGCCTGTCCTGTGCTTTGGTTCGTGCTGCTCAGAAAACACAGGAAAAAACTGACATTTTCCTGCTGGGCTGGTTTTGCTCCATTTCGCAGTCTTGCATTCCTCTCTGTTGCCAAAACAAAAAGTAGTTTGTCTTCTTCATCATGGGACTGCTTTGTCCCACAGTGGGAGAGCTGGCCAGAAGTGATGGGCCCCCCCAGTTTTTCTCTCTTGTGCAAATATCCATCTAATGCCCCCAGAATCAGCTGATCGGTCCCTCCCCGGCAAGGATGGCACAATGGATAAAATGCCAGCTACACTGGAGACAACCTGATACCTCCAGCAGCGCCAGGGTGTTAACTTCATGCCATGGACATGTACAGCCCATCCACTCTTTCCAAGCCTGAAGAGTCAGTGCTAGGGGGCTGGAGCTGAAGGTACTTAGGACCTACAGAGATTTCCCTATATCTCGCTCTCAAGGGGAGTGTATACCTCCCCTGAGTCATGCCCCCCCCACAGTTGTCACCTAGTCACATGTGGTGTTACAAATTTCCTCACTGGTTAGAAATTTGAAGTGCAATTGGACCAATGGCACACACTTTAAAAGCATACACAGTATACAATAAAATAATTGCTCATGAAAAAGCGTAATAGGTTGGAATGTGATTATTCCCCTCTATTTGCCACTGGTGAGAACACATCTGGAATACTGTGTCCAGTTTTGGGCTCCCCACTACAAAAAACGCAGACAAATTAGAAAAAGTCCAGTGCAGGGCAACAAAAATGATCAAGGGGCTGGAGCACAAGACCTATGAAGAGAGGCTGAAGGAACTAGGCTTATTTAGCCTGCAAAAGAGAAGACTGAGGGGGGATTTGATAGCATCCTACAACTACTTGTAGCGGTGCTCCAGAAAGGAGGGAGTTTGGCTGTTCTTAGTAGGAACAGAGGACAGAACAAGGAGCAATGATTTCAAATTGCAGCAGGGGCAGTCAAGGTTGGATATTAGGAAAAACTGTGGCACTAGGAGGCTGCGGAGACACTGGAATGGGTTGCCTAGGGAGGTGGTGGTATCGCCATCTTTGGAAACATTTAAGGCCCGGTTAGACAAAACCCTGGCTGGGATGATTTATTGGGAGTGGTCCCGCTTTTAGCAGGGGTTTGAATTAGCTCAGTGGTTTTCAGACTTAGGGTCGGGATCCAGTACTGGATCACAGACCTTCAGGCACTGGGTCGCGGCACCCCCTGCTGCCACTGCCAAAAGACTGTAGTGCATTCCTCAAAGAGGTAATTGCTGGGATGTGGGCATAAATGATTTTTTTTTCCCCAACTGGATCCCAAGGAAAAAAGTTTGAAAACCACTGGACAATACGAACTCATGAGGTCCCTTCCAACCCTACGCTTCTATGAAAAGGCTGAACAAAGCCTAGCTTCCTCACACGGCTGTGTTCTTTATAATGATGTTGCTGCATTCATTTAGCTGATACTGGCCATCCTAATCATTTAAATTATGATTTCTTGGCATGGGCTGAATGAGCCAGCCTCCTCCAGCTAGCTGAGGGGTGAGAGGAAAAGGCTTCAGGATCAGTTTGTGTTTGCATGAACACATGACACAGCTATTCTGTCTGGGTGTCCAGCGGACAAAGGTGTGTGGCCCAAAAGATCCATTTTGGCCAGCATTGGGTGAGTTACAAATCATTTTAGTACAGAATGGAGGGGAACAAAATGTTATTCTTGCTGTATGAGTGAAAGGTCAGCCGTCTGAATTCACTGTGGGGGATCACCATGAACTGGACAGTACTTGCTAAACAAGGGGTTCAGGTGCCAGATGGAGGCTCAGTTGGGAGGTGGGACAGATGTTTTGCTTGCTGCTGTGAGCTCTGCACCGATGAGGGTCAGGGGAGGGAGAAGGGACATTTATTTGTTGGACTGTGTTTTAGAGACTGCTCCAGAATGCTAGATTTGTGACTGGGAAACTTATATAAATATCTGTTTGCTAGTAGGCCAAGATATTTTTAATGTATTCTTGTTATCTTGTACTAAACATATTTTCATAATTAATTTTCACATGAGAGCAGCTGTAGTGGGTCAGACCCATGGTCTATCTAGCCCAGTAACCTGTCCTCTGACAGTGGTCAGTGCCAGGAGCTTCAGAGGGAATAACCAATCGTGGAGCGATCCATCCCCTGTCCTCTAGTCCCATCTTCTGGCGAACGGAGGGTAGGCACACTTCAGGGCATGGTGTATCCCTGCCCATTCCAGTTAATACCATTGATGGAGTTATTCCCCATGAACCTACCTACTGGTAGTGCTTTTTTGAACCTGTAATACACTTGGCCTTCATAATATCCCCTGGCAGAATTCAACAGATTGGTTGTGCATTATGGAGGGAAATACTTCTGTTCGTTTTAAACCTATTGCCTATTTAATTTCATCGGGAGACACCCAGTTCTTATGTTATGTGACATATTAAATAACATTTCCTTTCTTCACATGAGTGAAAATATGATGGAGATCTATAAAAATCTCCCCTTTGTCATTTCTTTCCCAAGCTGAAAAGTCCCAGTTTTATTACTGGCTCTTCAGATGCAAGTTGTTCCATACCCCTCCTCAATACCTTTTCCAGTTCCAGGATATCTTTTTTAAGATGTGGCCTTCTTTTAGGACGAGGGCCATGGGGTCTTTAGCATCCGTATGGAGGAGCGGGGACCTTGCTTTTCCTGACTGTGTCTCAGAGACTTGCTGTGCAGCGTACAGTGACTCAGAAAGGAGCATGGTGCCATGGCAATCTCCGTCATGTCATGCTGACTATTTCCAGGGAAACAGGCATTCTGGCATGGCTCTCTTTGTGTTAGGAGATGGTGCTGGACTTGGCGAAAGCTAGCGTTTGGTGCAATGCCCTTCATGGAGCTCAGTGCACTGTAAGCACAATGATGAAGTAAGCCATGCAACTCCCCTCCGTTAAAGGATTGTCTTCAGTTTACAAAACGCGTCTGTGCCTCAGGCTCCTGAAGTGGCTCAGCTCAGCCCACAGAGCAGGTCTGTGGCAGGAACAGGACCCAGCGGAGGTGGGTATTTGGATTCTGATTCAGCCCTCTCCCCATTGTCTCGTCCACGAGAGACCAAAAGCCTGGGACTCCAGACAGTCCAGGTGCTCCAGAGACCAGCTGGCCCTTTGGGCTGGCTTTAATCCCCGTCACCCACCATGCTGCAGCCATTGGTGGTCGACGCACCACCCAGACCTCCATAAAACCCCTTGTCACCGTATGTGATTGTCATAATCATCCTCTGTATTCGCCTCTGGGGAGACGTTTCAGCTAATTATTATTCTAGCAACAGAGACAGGCAGGCTAAGCCTGAGCCACTTTGTAATGCTGCGTCCCCAGCAAAGAGCCGGGTAATGTGGGCCAAATACCCTCTGCCTCCAGAAGGCCTGGGAGCAGGTGTGTACTGGTGTGCATAAGGGCCCTGGGAAATGCATCCCAAACAGGAGACGTGATCACACTGTGACACTTCCAGTCAGGTTGGAAAGTCCCAATGCGCAGGGTACAGCAGGGATCGGGTCTGGGTCTGGGTCTGGACAATATTTTCATCGATGACTTAGAAGATGGCACAGAGAGCACGCTTAAAAGTTTGCTGATGATACCATCCTGGGAGGGTCTGCAAGTGCTTCGGAGGATAGGCTCACGATTCAAGATGATTTGGACAAACTGGTGAAATGGTCTGAGGTAAACAGAATGAAATTCAATAAAGACAAATGCAACGTACTCCACTTAGGAAAGAACAATCGATGGCACACATACAAAATTGGCAACGACTGCCTAGGAAGGAGTACTGCCAAAAGGGATCTGGGTGTAACAGTGGACCACGAGCTAAATATGAGTCAACCGTGTAACACTGTTGCAAAAACAAAACAAATAAACAAATCCCATTCTGGGATGTATTAACAGGAGTATTGTAAGTAAGACACAAGAAGTTATTCTTCTGCTCTACTCTGCCCTAATTAGGCCTCAGCTAGAGTAATGTGTCCAGTTCTGGGCACCTCATTTCAGGAAAGACGTGGATGACTTGGAGAAAGTCCAGAGAAGAGTAACACAAATTATTAGAGGCCTGGAAGTCTTGACTTACGAGGGGAGATTGAAAGAGCTGGGTTTAGTCTAGAAAAGAGGCAACTGAGAAGGGACATGATAACGGTTTTCAAGTATCTAAGAGGAGGGAGGAAAAATTGGTCTCCTTAACTGCTAATGATAAGGCAAGACGCAGTGGACTTAAATTACATCAAGGGAGGTTTAGGTTGGACATTAGAAGAAATTCCTAACTGTCGAGTGGTTAACACTGGAATAAGAAGTTGCCAGGGCAGGTTGTGGAAGCTCCATCATTGGAAGTTTTTAAGACAGGTGAGAAAAACACCTGTCAGGGATTGTTTAAGGTTGTGCCTGGTCTTGCCATGAGTGCAGGGGACTGGACTTGATGATTGCTCATGGTCCCTTCCAGTTTCTGTGATTCTGATTCATGCCTGCAGTGAGCAGAAGAAATGCCATTGATTCTGCAGAATTACATCTGCTTGCCGCAGGACTCAGTGACTGGTTGCCTTTGGCCCAAGAGGTGCCCGCTTTGCTGGTTATGTGGCAGGCTCCATTTACATGATTTCTTTGGGATCAGCTGTCCAGGCAATGCCATGTAGCCCAATTCTTTCCTTTCCTGTATTTTCTCATTCCCCAGTCCAAGCCCCGGTGTTAATTTGCTGTCAGTTGCCAATCGGCACCAGCTGGCTAAAGCAAGCCAGGCATTACTTGAGAACAAAGCTGTTTCTAAACAGGTGCAAGGGAGCTGTCTTTTTAAACAGTCAGGAAAAGAGACAAAGGAAGGTGAAATGACTCATCTCAGGCCACACAGCAAGCCAGACGGCTGTTGACTGCCTTGGCATGAGCTGAGTGTATTGCTGCAGTGGATCTAGCCGGCATTCATTACCAAGATGCTCTCTCCCTGAGCTGTTCCAGCCTGGCTGGCCACGTGCGGGCTGCCCATGGTCCCATCCCTGGATGTAACACTGCTGAGGCGGTTGGGGAGGAGGGAGAATCTGGGCAAAGTTTAATAGAGATGGCAGTTAACACGACTCAGAGTGAGACGCCCGCTTGTCCCCAGCCATGTCTCCTCGTGCAGGTGTGACACTGGGAATAATCGCAGGCAGGAGTGCTTTGTTTAAAAACCACGTGTGTTTGTTTCATTGTCCAGGTTCCACCATACTGGCTGAGCGACTGGGCCCGTCTGCACCAAGCTCTCCCACATCAGCCCCGCATTCCCCCACGGTTCTCTGCAGCGGGGTTTCTGATCCGATACTGAGCACCTGTGGCTCTGGCCCCCTTTGCAGCTCCATCAGCGGTAAGTGCACCCTGCCCACACTCACGGCGCCTTGCCGTAGTCCACACTGCCTCTCTTCGGGGTCTCCTGGTCACCCCCCAATTAGCGCTCTAAATTCATGGTGCTCCCGGTGGCGATGTCTACACCAGCAAATTAAGGAGCCTTAATTTGAATCCTGTCTACATGAGGCTTTGCCTAGTTCAAACTAAAATTTTTTTATCTGATTAAGTCAAACTAGCTGCTTAATTTGCATATTCAGTTCGAACTAGCACAATGTAGACACGCTAGTTCGACCTAAATAAATTCATCCTAGCAGTTAGTTCAAACTAAGTGCATTTTTTTTGTTTGAACTAACTTTTAGTTTGAATTAACAGTGCTTTTTTAGTTCAAACTAAAAAAAAAGCACAGCTAGTTCAAACTAAATGTTCGTTTGAACTAAAAAAACACATTTAGTTCAAACTACATAGTTTGGACTAACCAAGTCCGAACTAAGGTTTTAGGTGTAGACATAGCCTGAGTGGATAAGGGCGCCAAGCCAGAGACACAGGAGGTCCCTAAGGCAGTGGCCATCAACCTTTTTCCTTCGGGACCCAGCGCGGGGTCCCTCTGCCATGCGGTGACCCTCAACTGTGGGAGCGGGATGGGCCACCTCTCCCGCGGGATCAGTGCTGGCCAGCAGGGGAGTGGGGGGCAGCCCCCCCTGAAGCAGCGCCAGCTGGCGGGAGAGCAAGGGGCAGCCATCACCCCCTCCTGGCTGCAGCAGGGGTGCCACAACCCAGTCCCTTCGGGTCTGTGCCCCAGTACTGGGGCACAACTCAGACTTTGATAACCATTCCCCTAAGGGGCTGCATTTTCCATGGAAGCCATGTGGACACCTTGGTACTGGGCACAATAATTTATGTAACCCCTGTACAGCATGAGCAATCTCAGAGTGGGAGCAACTAACTTAAGCTGTGTACAGCCTCCTGTGAAATGCACCCACCTCTGGAGGCTGCTTACACTAGAATTCCCCACCAGGCCTAGGTCCCAGAAATCGCAGAGGACGTGAGACGCGTCCATCCAGCCTTCCCGTTTCCCAGTAAGGCTGGGAGGCAGAATTCCCACTACAGAGAGAGGGCGCAACTGCTTCTATTATGGGAGCGCCCGGTGCCAGTCACACAGGGTATGTCTATACTTAGAAGGTTAGTTCGAATTAACTGAATTTGAACTAATCAGTTCAGACTAATTAGTTCGAATTAAGTTAATTTGAATTAACACAGCCACAGTAGAAACCCTCATTCGAATTAGCATGTCCATGCACAGGACTTGCAAGTTCGAATCAGGCAGGGGGTGCTATTGCATAGGGAAAATCAAGCTGTGGTTAATTAGAACTCCCATTTAATTTGAACTAAGGAGTTTGAATTAACCATCAATTTGAACTTAAGGAAGGTTTTTACTAAAGGAAACTCCTTAGTTTGAACTAATGAAAGCAAGTGTGGACATGCACTAATTTAGTTCGAATTATGCCTCCTTAATTCAAACTAAATTGTAAGTGTAGACATGCCCGCACATTCCCTACCCGGAGACCTCACAACCGAAGTGACTCCCCCAAAGCTTCAGTGACTCAGTTGCCTCCTCGTGTCACCAGACAGTGCTCCAGTTGGAGCCGCTGCTGCCGCCATGGGCCTGCTGCTCACACGGGCCTTCCTTCCAGCTTTACACTGCACCCAATCCATTTAGTAGCTTCCAATTTGCTCTCTTTGGTGAATGTTTGCACAGTGCTTTGACCAAGCAGAGCATCTTCTCAGTGCCAGCCAGTTGCCCATGGTGAAGTGAGCAGCTGTTTCAGAGTATTGGCATCAAATGACCTAGCAGCATGGCCCTGATACTAGTCTCATGGCAAAAATGTGTTACTCACGCTCAAATTCCCTTGCATTTGTATAGTGTCATCGATGCTAGGAGCTCTGTTCACTTTTACAGACACATATTGGGCCTCACCACAGCTCAGGTGAGTTAGGTCCAGCGTTGTGATGGCCATTTTCTGGGTGAGGAAAAATAAGGAACAAGGGCAGAGGGCAGGGTATGACTTGCCCAAGGGTGTGCAGTGCATCAATGGCAGAAGTGGGAATAAAGGAGATTCCTGCCTCTCTGGCTTGTGGCCTTAACACAAGCCCATCTTCCTTCCCAGCATGGATTTACAGGGACCTGGTGTCAGAAGAAACAGATTTCTTAGGCTAGGTGGACACTACAGCACTGATGCTGGCCTAACCCACTAGTGCAGATGCAGCATATGCCAATAGCAGTGGGTTTTTTTTCACCAGAATGGGAACATTAGCTCCCCGCATGGGTTTTGTCATATGACAAGAGGAATTCTCCTTTCCCCAATGGAGCACCCTGTGGAGTGAGCCAGATGCATTATGGGCTTCTCTCACCGTCTGCTGGGCCTCAGCTATTGGCCACTGAAGCTTAGCTGGAAGGAGGCCTGTTAAATCAGCTATTTTACCCCATCTGTGCTCGATGCTCCCAACAGAACAAGGTGCCCCATAACTCTGAGCTGACCTAGTACCTCCTTTCTCCCTGGCCTGGAGAAGCTCAGCATTGACTAAAGACCGACCATGTTCCTTGCATTTCAGGCACAGTGCCAAACTCCCCGGTCAGCATGCCGGAGTCACCCATCTCCCCATCCGTCTCAGGGGTCTGGGGCGACGAGTGCACCATCTGCTACGAGAACATGGTGGACACCGTCATTTATGCCTGTGGACACATGTGTCTCTGCTACCCCTGTGGGCTGAAACTCAAGAAGATGGCCAATGCCTGCTGCCCTATCTGCAGACGGGCCATCAAGGATATCATCAAAACGTACCGCAGCACTTAGGATGGCAGAACGGTGGAGTGGCGAGCGGCAAGGAGGACATGAGGAGAGCAAAGGAGCTCATCAGCTGTGAAATGCAATGGCTGACCAAAGACAGCAGGGACGGCAAACTGAGCTGCTCTTTCCAATGGATTTTACTCTCAAGAAACCAGCCAGCGCTGCTTCTCTCTTTTACATCAGGTCCAGGGATGTTACTAATGCTTGACTGGGGGAAACAGTTTGGTGCGGAGTGGAAAGGAGGTCTTCTGGGGCTGACCGGCTCATTCTAGCTGGAAACCTTTAGAAACAGGGGGTTGGGCGGGCCCTTGGGAATAGCTTGGCATCCCTCAGGAGTGCTGTGACCAAGGGGTATGAAAGGGAGCATCTAGCAGGCAAAACAAAAACACAGCCGCCCCCCAAAGCCTCCTAGAAGCTTTGCGGGCTGGCTAATCACTTATTGAGCGCTTCATAGGGTAGAATTATCTGTTGGACTTGACGTTTGTTAATGGAGAAACACACTGGTGACCGCTGGCATGCGTGCGTGCGGGGCCTGGGCCAGCCTGTAGACCTGCACACAGCCCTCGACATTGCTGTCCAGCGAGATGGCGCCCTTGGGTTACGTCCCCCCCCCATGTCCTTTCCCCCAGAGCTGTTCCCGCTCACCTGCCCAACTCCCTCCAGCAGCATCCACTGGGTGACTATAAAGCCATGGCACTGATCCTTACTCCTTAGTTCCCCATACTCTTCCCAAACATCACGAGGGCTTCACCAGTGTTTCCACTTTCACAGGCCAACAGACCCCCCCCTTCGCCTTCGGGCACCCCCCCCAATCCTCAGTTGGCACCTGTGAAAAACACTGAGGAAGAATGTATACAAACCATGGCTGTTTTTATTGTATAGTGTTAAATTTAGCTCTTTGCTTTAAATGAGGGAAACTAGTTGGTGATTAGACACTCGTGGCCACACTGAACAGGTGACAGCGTGGTCAAGACGGGACAGATACTCAGTCGGTTGAGGCACTTAGTCAACAGGAGACAGAAGACGCATGGCCTAAGAGGGTCGCCTTTCTGTTGGTGAAGGATTCACAATGGGTGTTGGGGGGGGGGGGGAGTAATGGGGATTTTTGCCCCAACCTCTGTCAGCGTCAGCGGGGCCAGAGCGTCTGCCTTGTGCGCATGTTATGTGTGTGTGTCTGCAGTTCCTTAGCCGGTGGCCTCTCGGCCCAGGATAGTGTATCGCTGGGTGGCCAGCACGCACTCGGGCTGACGTCATCTCAGTTTAGTGCAGACGCCCGGCTGGCTGCAGGTGCTCGGTGACCAAGGCCCAGGCCAGCCTAATGGGGGGGGGGGCTGCCAACACATGACACCTCGCCACTCTGCATACAGGCGCCTCAATGTGATCTGTGACCATGTCTCCAACCTCAGCCGCCTAGTTTCGAGCCGCTGACAAGCCGCTGCTGGAAGCCAGGCTGCTTGGCTGAGTCTCAGTTTACCCAGTGCTGAAGAGCTTAGCGTGCAAGGCCCACCAAGCACCCCGTGACTTCAGGGTAGCTCAAGCAAGGACTGGGTGGGTGGCAAGTTTTAGAGGGTGCAGGTGTGCGCCTTTTTTGGGAAAGCAGGCATTGGGGGGAGGGTGCAATTTAGGCTGCCCATTTACACTTGAAAGGGCTCATAGCGCATTAATGTGCTATTGGGCCCAGACCCTGAACTCAGCTGTAGGCTGGCGTTGCCCAATAATGGATGATCTGCATCATTTTCACTGCCAGCAGACGCCAGGCGCAGACGGGGTCTTTTGCTGCAATCAGTGGGCTTTTTTTAACTGAAGGTAGCTCACAGCTAGGCCTATGAGGTGATGAACTGTGGGTATGGCTACAGGGGAGGCTTAACCAGGCATCTGCTGGCTTAAGCAACTGCCGGGCCATAGTTGGCGTGTATTATGTTGCCTGGCTAATGCTCACCCTTATAGTTGCCTTTATTAAGCTGATGTCAAGTCAAGTCAAGTCAAATCATAGGGCTGGAAGGGACCTCATGAGATCATCGAGTCCAACCCCCTGGGAATTGAACCCAGGACCTTTTGCATGTTAAGCAGAGGTGTTAGCCACTACGCTATTTGAGTCCCCAATCAAACTGTGGCTGTTACTGTCCACGTGAAGTGGGCAGGCCATGTAAATCAACTCAAGCCAGGAGCCCCATTTAAAGATGACTTGATTGGGTCCGTTGACTTTATAAATGCAACTTAAATAAACCGGGGGGGGAGGGGCCTGTCTAAGGCATCCTACCTGAGCGCTGTAGTGTAGCCATAGCCTGTGGGCACACGTGCCGCTAGCTGGGGACCAGCAGGTCTGGCCATGGGTGGCCTCTCCTGCCTGCAGTGACAAGGCAGGGACGTGGCTCTGCACCATAAGAAATCCCACAGGTGGCCAACAAATGCCCCATGGGGCTGGTCTCGGGGGGGGGGGGGGGGCGGCCCATGCTGTGGGCTGGTCACGTCCAGCCAGCTGTACTGGCACTATACTCAAGCCCCCCCCAACACTGGTGGCACCAGCCCAGCAAGGGCACTCGGTGCTGTAAGGCCATGACCATGGAGCCGCCAGGGACCCAGCATCTGGCTGCCTAATTGCCAGGCCTCCAGCTCCTGCCTTCGTGCTGGCACTGAAAGCCGTAGGGCATTACCAGAGCGTTATACGGGCAGCCGGCTGGGGCGATTGGGGGGGGGGGGGAAGCAAGCGGGCCGGCCCCCCCCAGCCGCGAGCCCCAGCCCACACGCCCGCACTGGGCAAAACGCTCTGGTCCCCGGCAACAACATGCCACTTCCCCCCCCCCCCCCCCCCCTTTTGGGGGGCCAAAGGGGGGGGGGGTAGGGAGGGTGGGGCATGGGCAGGTTGCTTGTTGTTGGCTGGGGGGGGGGGGGGCATTGGCTGTGCATGGCCTAAGACCGGGGCCTTGAAGCAGTGCCCTGGCTGACCAGAAAAGGCGGCCCGGGGGGGGGGGGGGGGGGG